>CM067217.1:64766104-65112923 GCA_034190945.1 Octodonta nipae | reverse complement strand
CAAAAACCGAAATGTTGTTTTCACTTGTAATTTTTATGAGTGTTCGTTTGTTTTTTTCAGTTATTTAAAAAGACAGCAGTTCAAAAAATTTCAAATAATGAAGCACTACCATAACTTCTAGTCTTAACCAGGAAATGATGTTTTGCTGATTGACGTGTCTTGTAGTAAAGTCTCTTATGGATTTCGAAATGAAAAAAAAATGAAGAGAAACATTTTTTATCTTCCGATTCGATCCTTATTTCAGCTAGGTTTTAGTTTGATCTTCATTCATCATTCGAAATCCATGAAAAATTGGGGACATTTTATGACGGAACTGGTCATCTTCTGTTCAGGCTGGAAGGCGTAATTACTTTTTTAGAAATAATGGAATCCCCTAGAGATCCACGAAGTTTCCTTGGACTTTCATGGTCTTGAATGATTGATCTCACAGCGTTTCATCTTTTCATCATGTGGATGATGGGAAATTCAGATTACCCGTCATATTATACCCTTAACCGGTCATGCTCTTTGGGTCGCTTAATCCCTGTCTCGTTCAATCAGCGTAGGCTCAAGAAGAAGTCACCAACGTTTTTAATTTGGACGCTGGCTCGCTGATTATATCTCATTAGAGATTATGTATGCCGTCTCAATGAATTTTCTTTTATATCAGTGCTCTTTCTTGTGAATTACTCTTGCCTGGTCCCAGTTGATGTTGTGGTGTTCGGTCCATGCGTGATGAGCTAATCCAGACTTTATTAATCCCCCCCTTGCGCAGCTATGCGGTGCTCCTTAACCCTGGTGTCCAGTGGTCGCTTAGTCTCCCCTATAGTAGGCAATTGCTTCCTGGTAAGTTTATTAAGTTTCTCTGTGTGTACCTTTTTTCTGAAAGATACAACTAACAAAAAAACAGTGGTGAACCTTTCATCCAGACCTTTCACCGTAGTTGAGGAAACAGTGCTCTCTAAGGGCCAAACCTACGCTGTAGCTCCCAAAAAGAACCAGAACTAGAAATCATCAGTTCAGTGAAGTCAGCAATAAGCAGCAACAAATTTCGATGGAGTCAGACCCGTTGTTGAGAAAACACAACACATCAAATTAAACATCAACGAATCCGACAGGAGAACCATAAAAACAGTTAAATAGGACAAAACTATTATCATTTTAAAAGCTAACAAAGGAAATGCCACCTTGATGGATAGAACGAAATGTAACAGAAAAATCGAAGACGTAGTCTTGAAGGGGACATAAAAGCCATTGTCAACTGATCCAACAGCCAAAATAGAACGGAAAAATTACAACACTCTCAGAGATCTTGCTGATAGATTCCACCCGAGACAACGAGAAAATTGACGCCATATCACAGCAAACCACCACATCGTTATGGACTCAAGATACACAAGGTTGGAGTACGCTGAGACCGATTACAAGCTCACGCAACTCACCAACAGCAGAGTTATCAAAATTCCTCGTACCAATCATCCAACATTTGGAGCGCAAAACATGATCGCACGTCAAAGATTCAAAGCATTTTGCTCCACAGAATCCATGGAGCTTGGCCAGTACATCACCTAGTAAGTTTCGACGTTGAAATCCTCTTCACGAACGTACCATTAGACAAATCTCTGGACATAGTGAGAAAGAAACTTACTATGGAGGAAACCCTGATGCAGAGGACGAACCTGCCAATAGATTAAATAATGGACTTACTACAATGTTGCCTCAAGAACTGCTATTTTCGGGTGAAGGACGGTTCATCATGCAAGAAGATGGATTGCCTATGGACTTCCCGTTATCGCCAACCGTTGCCAAAATCTATATAGAATGGAGAAGCAACCAAAACTGTGTTAATTTATGTCGGCGACACCTTCATTATTTAGCAACATGGAGAGGTAGAACTACATGCATTTCTAGAGCATCTAAACCGATCACAACCATCCATCAGATTCACCATGGAGAGGGAAGAGAGTGGGTACCTACCAATTCTTGGTGTGCAGTGCCAAAGGACTAGGAACGGAAACAACAGTGTACAGGAAGGCTACACATACAGGGTTATACTTACACTATAACTCTAACCATTAATCAACAATGAAAACTGTCATCATCAAAATATTAGTCCATAGAGCGCAAAATATTTGCCACACCAGAGGCCCTCAAAGAAGAAAAAATGAAACTTAGAGAAGACCTTTTGACGAACGGATATTCGGAAACTATTATTAATAAGGCATTTCAACAACTGGAGAAACCACATAGGCAGGGAGAGGAAACCACGATAGCAACCGTATTACTACCATACACCAAAGGCTTGTCGGGAAAACTTAGACGTATTAGACGCGGATATGGAATAAAAATGGTTTTCAAGAGCAACGAAACTTTGAGAAGCATGATCACAAAAACAAAGCCGGATAATCCTACAGTACCAAAAAACTGTATATACAGAATACTATGTGAATGTGGCAATCTCTACATTGCGGAGACTAAGCGACTACTCGACACCAGGGTTAAGGAGCACTGCATAGGTACTCAAAGGGGAGCGCTAAGAAGGTTTTCAAGAGCAACGACACTTTGAGAAGCATGATCACAAAAAACAAAGCCGGATAATCCTACAATACCAAAAAACTGTATATACAGCATACCATGTGAATGTGGCAATCTCTACATTGCGGAGACTAAGCGACTACTCGACACCAGGGTTAAGGAGCACTGCATAGCTACTCAAAGGGGAGCGCTAAGAAGGTCTGAATTAGCTAATCAAGCATGGACTGAACACCACAACATCAACTGGGACCAGCGTGGGTTTTTCATATTGAAGAGCACTGGTATAAAAGAAAATTCATCGAGACGGAATACATTATCTCTACTGAGAATATAATGAGCGAGCCCAGCGTCCAAATTAAAAACGCCTGGAGACCTCTTCTTGAGCCACTGCCATCGCCGATAACCAATCGCCAGGTCCGGCTACGCTGATTGGAGGAGACAAGCGATTAAGCGACCCAATGAGCGTGACCGGTTAAGGGTATAAAGATGAAGGGTAATCTGAATTTCACATCATTCACGTGAGACTACCACTAGAGACATTTCCTTGTATCAAAGTAAAACACTCGCAGCTGGCAAGAACAGAAAACTATTTGCTTTTCAGTATTCTTTCGAATTCCGTGGTAAGAACCGGATACTATTTAAAAAAAAACCTGTCGGTTGAAAAAGGACATTTCCTGTCTAACCGTAATATAGACCATTTTATGGAATCCAGATATTTCTGTCTCAAGGTAAATGCTCCACCCGTTGTATACAATTCGGCTAATAGAAACAGGGGCAAAAGGCCTAAATACAATATCTGAAATTTGTCTAAAGATATTGTTCGCTTTAAGTGCATATACTTCTAAATATTTGCCAATAATCAAGCAACAATTTTGGCAAATTTAATTCCGAACTATTTGCTATCATAACTATTTTACGAAAATTCATTAGGAAGCAGAATAAACACTGAAATATAGTGAAATATGGATAAAGAATTTTTTTGTTAAAAGAATAATATTTATATGTAGGTACCTTTAAAGTTTTCTTAACATATAATGTTCAACGTGCTTAGTTAACTGTGTAAAGCATAGACCATAAGACCTCTGGGTCTGTGGCGCAGCTCTCGTCTTGAAAAAGGAAATACGTCGTCCCCGTCTCGGATAAGATGCTTGCTTCATATGCCTGCAAACGACGTCGTTAATTCTTGTTTTCATGGAGATTAACTGAAAATTAGATGGCGTAAGTTTGTCTGGAAATGAAAAGAATACATCGTTTTGCGGTAGTGTGGTAGCGTATTATTCGAAAAGTCAGCTCGTTCCTTTACTAACTAGCTAAAACATCTCGCCTTGCTTGTTTGCGTTGCTTCTTTGCATAACGCCAATATTAATGCTCTAAATGTATTATTAGAGAAGTTGCCAACACACGTAATTGAATCGTAAATATTGAAAATTAAAAAATAAGAAGGTTGCGAAAACTTGCTAAGATGATTAGAGGTTGAGTAATATTTTTTACTATTTGAATAATATTTTCTATATTGTTACTTAACTGCAAAACAATTTTTATATATATATATATATATATATATAATATATATATATATATAAGTCAACGGAATTTAAAGCATACGTGACTTCTCAGGGATATCAAATTTTATCTCGAATTATATGCAAACAACTTCCCGGAAACCTACACGAGTCCGTTTACCCAGTAAAATCGCTGACTTGCATCAGCACTTTTGTCAATGTTATAAAAGCAACTGGAAACGATCTCGTGTTGTCATTCAAATAGTATCACTTATAGTATTAAGTATTTCAAGTAATTAATTGTTTAAATTTTGATTTTGGTTTAAATAAATAATCTTTTTTAAAAAGTGATTTGAATCAAAGTGAATATAAAATTGGCGCAGTCAGTAGGATATTCCAGACACAGCTAGAACACGAAGATTTCTAACTAGTTGTGGTGGTTTCCAAGCCTTTGCAGAATAGAACCTACTTGAAAATGACAACAACTACCAAGTACTAGCAAGGGAACACGCAACTACGCTAACCGGTGCTAAGTGACGCGGAGAACAGTCCGATGCGAGGAATAATAACGTAAGAATCACATAAAGTAACTATTTTATTTAGGTTTTATTTTGAATGACCACCAGTTCTTTCATTTATATAATATTTTATTCCTCATAACCTTATCCTTCCTAAATAATTTTGAAACTATATATTTTACATAATCGTATTATTTTATTTCCATTACTTTGACTTACATATTTCGAAGTATTTGAAACATTATTTCAAGTTTATTATTAATTTACCATTTATACATTCCTATTTCAAATTTGTTATTACTCTATTAAACATTGCTCGATATTGGATTTTAATAAAGTAGATATTTACCATTTACATTTAAAACCTCAACATTTAATTTTTATTTATTTTGCGAATTTATACAATTATAAAAATGGCAACCACTAGACAAGCAGCTACACCAACCGTAGAACGCTATAAGCTATCGGAAATATTTGCCATAATTTCTGAGTATGATGGTAATCCGATATTTTTGAATACTTTCATATGCTCCTGTAATACTGCTTACAGCATGGCAATGGATAATCAGCAAGTATTGCTAATTCTCCATATCAAAAATAAGTTACGCGGTAGAGCGGCTGAGTTAATTAATTCGCGAAACCCTAGTCAACTAGCTGAAATTCAAACCCTCCTAGAAAATCATTTTGGAGATCCTAGGGATCTCTCGGCTCTTATACAGGACTTACAAAGAATGCGGCAAACTAATAATGAATCCCCTCTTACATTTTCTGTTAGACTTCAGACGCATCAGGCGAAAATGCTAGCAGCCATAAACAAACAAAACCTAACTGTTAAAGAAAAACAATCACAGATGGACTTGATAGAGTCGCTGGCTCTAAATAGCCTCCTCACGGGTTTAGAGCCCAAATTGGTCAACTCGTTCGCGCTAGCGACCCCTGCAGTATTCTCACTGCCATTTCCAGAATTAACAACTATCACATTTAGAAACCCAGAATTTTTAGGTAATAGAAGTTTCCAACAACCCTCTCGTAAACCAAATAACGTCCCACCTCCAAAACAATGCACATTTTGTAAACGAATGGGCCATCTAAGCAATGAGTGCTTACTGAGGATGAGACAATTTCAACACAACCCAAATTCCAATCAGAATTATTCCAATTATCGCCCTCATTTTTCCAATCAACCTGCTAATCAATGTACAAATGTTAATCCCAGTCAACAATTTTCACAACAACAATTTCGTCCATCTACCAGTAGACAACCCCAAATGTCTGGCAATTACAGACCGAACCCGAGTTTCCTTAAACATCAACAACGCAACAACCAAAGACTCATCACTTGAACAATCTGCAATTCGGAAAGTATCACAATGACTATAACTATTCTCAAAGCGAAAATCAATACAACCCTTTACCCAATGAGTACGGAAACGTACAACAATATTACCCTAATGATTTCGATCAAAACGATGAACCAGAATATTTCAACACTGAACAGTTTAACGAATATTATTCTGACGAACCTGATTCTTCTCAAGTAAATTTGCATTTGACCCCCACCCAGTCAGAACCCCCAGACCAAAAATTTCAGAAATTCAAACCCAAATTCAGACAATGAATCTGGACGACTTCAGCCCGAATGTCAACTTCCCAGAACAGAACTTTCTGTAAGACCCCTTCTTTCCGTCAACTCCAAGAATCTTTATTATATTACTGATTCTTCAAACACTTATAAACTTCTTATCGATACGGGTGCAGGACTTTCAATATTTAAACCTGAAACCTGCCAACGCTTCAAACAACGATTTCCCGAAAACGTAGTCATCCAAGGAATCACTGATCAGAAAATCTTAATCAACCAATCCACCCTTGTACCTTTCAATGTCGCCGACCCACACAAGGTGTATATTTGCAACATCGACATTGAATTTGACGGATTACTGGGTTCAGATTTCCTTGAACACTATAACTGCGTTATAGACTTTAACAGCAAACAACTTGTCACTAATTTTAAAACCTTACCACTCTACAAAGTTACGGATGATACTGTCATGCGTACTCAGAACCGTTCAACTTTCAATAACTGCATCCCTATTAATACAATCTCTTTAGAACCCCGAACAGAACAGATATGTAAATTAAAATGTAACCTCACTAACACTGAGGCTTTCCTATCATCTGCCGAAATAGAAAAGTTTTATCTTCCCCGTGCCCTTGTTAAAATTAATGAGAAAGGCGAATTTCTTACTTCAATTTTAAATGCAAATGCTATCCCCAAAACTGTTAATTTCGACAATTTGGAACTCGAACCGATAAACAATTTTTCCGTAAACATTCTTTCCGAAAATTACTCACAAAACTTATCCCAGCCTGATAGACAAACTACAATCATGGAACAACTTCGGTTAGAACATCTGAATGATGAGGAAGCCGAACTTATTTCTCAACTTTGCCTCGAATATTCCGATATATTCTATTGAGAAAGTGACCAACTGACCTTTACAAACGAAATCAAACACTCAATAGACACTAATAACGCGAAATTCTCTTTCACAAAGTCATATCGGTACCCCCAAATACACAAACAAGAGGTAAAAAGTCAAAGATGCTTGACCAAGGCATTATACGTCCGTCTATTTCGCCATGGTCATCCCCAGTTTGGGTAGTTCCCAAAAAAACTAGACGCATCTGGCACCCAAAAATGGCGTGTCGTCATCGATTATCGTAAACTAAATGAACTTACTGTTGACGACAAATACCCCTACCGAACATTTCGGATTTACTTGACCAACTTGGCAAATGCCAATACTTCACCACTCTCGACTTAGCTTCAGGGTTTCACCAAATCGAAATCGATACAAAATACATCCAAAAAAACAGCATTCACAGTTGATAATGGTCATTTTGAATTTGTTAGAATGCCCTTCGGTCTTAAAAACGCTCCATCCACCTTCCAAAGGGTAATGGATAATATTCTTTTAGGTGTTCAAAATGAGAGATGTTTAGTCTATATGGACGACATTATCGTTTATTCTCCGACTATACATGAGCACATAGCCCGACTTTCTGAAGTTTTCAAACGATTGCGAAAAGCCAATCTAAAAATCCAACCCGACAAATGCGAGTTTCTTCGCAAAGAGGTCGCGTATCTTGGCCACCTTATAACTCCCGAAGGCGTGAAGCCTAACCCCTCAAAGGTAGATTGTATCTTAAATTTTCCCCAACCAAAAAACCCAAAAGATATCAAGTCCTTCTTAGGGTTAGCTGGTTATTACAGGCGATTCATCCCCAATTTCGCCAAGATTTCGAAACCTTTGACAAGATTACTTCAAAAAGACATACCTTTCCAGTTCTATTCAGAATGCGTCAAATCTTTTGACGAATTAAAAAGAGCCCTTACTTCTACCCCCATACTCATATACCCTAATTTTGAAGAGCCATTTATCCTTACAAGCGACGCCAGTTCATTTGCTATCGGCGCAGTGCTCTCCCAAGGTCCCGTATCATAGCGGCACTCATCACTTTCCAAGCTGTAAAAAAGAGGATGGTAAAACCTCCAAAGGACTGTAATCCTGACCAGACTTCAGTGCCTCAGCCAAGACTCAAATTCTTCCCAAGGTTAGGCCTGTTTTGAAAACAGAACAAAGCTTAGAGACGCAAGTTTAGGTATACCCTTTATGTTCTCTAAAAACACCTATTTAATATTGATTTATATTATTAAACTTTTTATTTTTTTTACACAGTATTTTTATTCACATTTCCTTTTACTTTATATTTTATTTTGATATGTTTAGGTTAAGCATTTAATTATTACTCGTATTATTTTATTGCTCATTTATTTTAAGACGTTTTGATTTTATTTTACAAATTGATTTTTGATTTTTACCTATTACTTTATTTTAATCATATTTCGTTTTATACACTTATTACTTATTATGTATACCATTCAAACATCATTTTATATTATTTTATGTTTATGTTCCTAAAAGTTGATGTTATAGCATCAACTTTTGATATATAAGGGGAGTTGTTATATGCAAATTATATCAGCACTTAGTTCACAAAGTCGAGAAGTCAACGGAATTTAAAGCGTACGTTACTTCTCAGGGATATCAAATTTCATCTCGAATTATATGCAACAACTTCCCGGAAACCTACACGAGTCCGTTTCCCCAGTAAAATCGCTGACTTGCATCAGCACTTTTGTCAATGTTATAAAAGCAACTGGAAACGATCTCGTGTTGTCATTCAAATATTATCACTTATAGTATTAAGTATTTCAAGTAATTAATTGTTTAAATTTTGATTTTGTTTTAAATAAATAATCTTTTTTAAAAAGTGATTTGAATCAAAGTGAATATAATATATATATATATATATATATATATATATATATATATATATATATATATATATATAAATTAGAATATACACAATTTAAGATTGAACAACTACAATAATTAACTAATTGAATAACTTAAGTGATAATATTTGAATGATCGAGAGATCGTTTCCAGTTCCCGAAAAGTGCTGATGCAAGTCAGCGATTTTACTTGGTAACCGGTCTCGTGTAGGTTTCCGGGAAGTTGTTCACATATAATTCAAGATGAAATTTGACATCCCTGAGAAGTTACCTACGATTTAAATTCCGTTGACTTCTCGAGTGTGTGAACTAAGTGCTGGTGTATTTTGCATATAACAACTCTCCTTACATATTAAAAGTTGATGTTATATCTGAAGCTGAAACATAAAATAATATAAAATGATATTTAAAGGGTATAACATAATAAGTAATAAGTGTATAATATGAGATACAAACAAAATAAAAATATCAATATTTTTGCTTTATTCGATCAAATAAGTCGAATACACATCAAAGGAGTCAAATAAGCCAAATATTTGCTTGAACCGTCCACACTTCACATACTTGCACGCGGCGCTTCGTTCGTGACCAACTAGTGTTGTTTTTCATTACAAGTGGTGTTTGTGGCAAAATGCACTTGTCGGACCAAAACTTTATGAAGTTTCTGGAGTTGTATCAAATTCATCTTTGCATTTGGGACCCCAAACATAGCAGTCATAAAAATAAAAACAAAATGGTTTTATAATAACATCGTAATTATGTAGATATATCATGTAATGATAACAGGGAGCATGGAGCAAGGAGCTATGGTTGTATAGGTAAACCAAGAGATGTTTTTGCTTACAAACAGCTGGTTTATTAGACCATCGAGGGCTCTGAAATATTGTTCCAATTTGTGGTGTGCTATTATTAAGCTTTTACAGTTGTCCGGTACCTTCTGAACATTCTTTACAAGTTGACCTTCACATAACGCATTTGTGTCAATAGGATATTTCAGAACATAGTATCTTACAGGTAGCCAACGGTTTACACGCACTTAAGTCTTTGATCGGAATAAACATTACAGAATCATCATTCTTTGTAAGATATTTTTGAGTGAGAGATAACATATGATGTTAACCTGTTCTTTCATCGTATATGGGGATATGATATAAATGAAAGGCTGCGTAAGGATGTTGTTCGACTAAATGGATTCTTAACACAAGTATAAGATCGGCATATGTTTGGAAAGCCTCTAGTTCAATAATTTTCAGATATTGTGCAATGCTCGAGTACTTAAAAAATGGGACGTTACTTCTGACTAAATTTTGCGATATTTCCTGTAAGAAGCTAACAAGATGTTCTGGTGTTAAAACTGAAGAGTGAATTATTTTCAAACCCGTGA
Organism: Octodonta nipae; assembly: GCA_034190945.1. NCBI lineage: Eukaryota > Metazoa > Arthropoda > Insecta > Coleoptera > Chrysomelidae > Octodonta > Octodonta nipae. The sequence goes on along the minus strand of CM067217.1, from coordinate 65,102,642 downwards.
ATTTCATAGAATTTAAAACATTATATAGATTGTAGTAGAGATATTTTTCCATAAGTTTTTCACATATTTCGAGTAAAGCGAGTTTGAATTCGACGTAGGCGACCTTATCATTAATTTTTCCGGTAATGTTTTCCAGCTTTTTCATGTTATCGTTAAACACTTTTTCATCAATTTCAAGATTTTGTATGGTTTCGTTGAAGTTCTTAATTACGGATGTGGTGACACTCATTTGGTTTTTTGTAAGTCCTCAATTTGAAGTTGGCCTTGATTTAAACGGTTTATGCTTTCAGTAAAGTATTTTCCGTCGGCGGCGTCTAAATTGCCTTAAAAAGGTTACCTGCCCCATCAAGTATACCTCATTTGTGTCTTTTAGTGTCCATGTGAATGTCAAAAATTTCTGTTTGATTGAGTTAGAAATTTGATTAAGAAGGTTAATGTGAGTTTGTATGTCTGCGCGAAAGTAGTTCATAGCAAAAGAATTGAAGTTTACAGTTTTTACAAGTTTGTAATTTTCTATTATTTGTTGTAAATACTTGTTCTAGTGCAGAAATGTTTCTGTGCACCAGGAGTGTTTATTTATCATTGGATACAGTTCTTCATCTTCTCCAGCAAGGGTGTCTCTTGCGAGACGGTTGTGGCTTTGATCTTTCCGATCTTATTAGCCAGAAACCAGTGATTTTTATAAAAATTGATTTTATATACATTTTATTTACAATGCGGGATAGCCTTGGAGTTCCGGCTACTACTAACTAACACATAATCACCTCAAGAGCGTCCAAATCACTTTATAATAGTGTCTATGGGATGAGGTAACCTGATTGAAGTTCTTAGTTCGCGGAATATCCACTTTTATAATATTCTGAGGATACTCCTCATTGGGTTGGGTCACCATTGGATTAAATTACTACACTAGAAACCTGACATAACTATTTACACTTATTGCACAATTATTTTTATGTAGATGTTACTTTACGATCAAAAAATAAATTTAGTTGTCGGATGAAAAATGTGCATATGGCTATCCCGCCATTTTTACCGGAACTTCTGGGCCTGTTTCATAATCAACTTGTAACTTGTAGAATTTAACGTCAAAATTATTGTACAAGTGACAACTTGTAAAATCCAAAATATTAGTATTCGAAATGTGCACGAGAGTAGCACAGAACACAGATCATGCAAAAAAGAGAGTAGCGCCACCTAAGATGCAAAATTATTGGCTAATATGTCAAATAATGACGTTGACACAAAGAGAATAAATAATAAATAATGTTTTTAGATGAAGTTAAAATTGCTACACAGAAAAACGGAAATAAATACAGGTTTTGAAAATATGAAACGGAAAGTTTCCAACCTTAAATTGTAATGTGAAATAAATAAGTTTTAACACATGTCATAAATGTTGAAGAGCTACGAAATAATGAAAATAGTTATTTAATAGGATCACACATCTCTCCTCAAATACAGGTGACATATACACCATATAAAACAAATTTAAGGGTAAGTAATCTCATAACTTTAAATCTAATGAAGCACACATTAGTATTGGTAAATTTTACATCTTAATTTATTTATTACAGGTTAATGATTCTTGTGTTGTCACAGGAGTAAAATGCAGTTGTGTTTATAACCAGATGCAAATGCATGTGGCTGCTTTAATACATCTTTCAAAAATAAGCAATGAACAACAATGAGGAACATTCCTTGCTCAAATATTCAAAATGAAGTTCATTGAAGATGTTTTCATCAGTATCCAAGACAGAATCTTGTCAAAAATGATCAATAACTCATAATGAATTATTGCAAGAGTCTTAAAACAAGTATTAGAGACTTAAGTTTAATTGTAGAAGTAATTCCTGAAATGTTTAAAAGATGAATTACATTTGCATGTATTTCTCGGTCTCCAGTCTGAAAAAAGAAGACTAAATATTTGTTTCTGCTACTTTGTGGCTTTATATTTAAATTAAAAAAGTTGAATATGTTTCTTTCTAGAATATTTTATTTGAATAGCAATATTATCTGTTATCAATGTTAAGCAGTGCAGATTGCAGTTAGGCATAGCCTTGTGAATCTGCATGTGTTTGGTTGTGCATACTTAAATAAATGTGTATTTAAAATATTTAACCATATATACATATACTACATATTTATTTACTTAGGAAATCTGTTTTTTTTTATATTTTCACTCAAACCAATGTAAAAAATGAATATATACTTGAATTTGATGCAGAATGTGAATGGCATGAGCTGAAATGTATGTTACTGGAAGCCTTTGTATAACTATTTAATTAATTTAAGCAAGTATCTAGAATTTCTTCCAAAAATTTTGAAGACAGAATGCAACTGATGGAAGCAGTGAAACATTATGAATATCTTGAACAATTTTTGTTTCATAACTAATGAAAATATTAAACAACTTTAAGGTAATAACTACTGTTTCTTTAGTTACGAACCTAAAAACATGTTGCAATCCTTACAAGCCAAATTCCCCCACAAAATGTGATAAAACTAAAACAGAATGTTCAAGTATTCTTTGATAAATATCTGGAGTATTTAACAAATGGTTTGATTATCATAAAAACATCAGGTTCTGAAATATAGAGAAATAAAAGTACATTTCATTTGATTAATGGGGCAGTAAGTTTACAAGAACATATATGAGCAAAATACTTTACCAATAAATATACCAAAAATTATTTAAAAATGCAAGAAGTGTGAAAAAATGTGTGACAATCACAGTAATATTCCATTTCTATGAACAATATAATTTCTTGTACATTTTGTGTAATACCATAGATTTAGATCTTGAAACGTTTGGACTATTGAAATATACAGACTTTCAAGTTCATGTGGTGTTATTCCCAAAGAACTCAGAAAAAATAAAAACCAGAGATGCCACAATTATCATCCAGAAAACAACAACATGGTTCTCATAATATGGTTTTAGAATTTCTCCTAGTGTGTAATCACTTTGTTATACTTAAAATTCACTTTGGATTAGGTATAAAAAAATCAAACATGCGTCTTCAAACGCAAATGTATTTAATCTTTTAAACATTTCAGAAATTACTTCTGCCATTAAACTTAAATATTGTGTCTGCCTCTAATACTTGTTTTAAGAGTCTTGAAATAATTCATTATGAGTTATTGATCATCTTTGACAAGATTTAGTCTTGGACACTGATGAAAACATCTTGAATGAACTTCGTTTTGAATATTTGACCAATGAATGTTACTCATTGTTGTTCATTGCTTATTTTTTTAAGATATATTAAAGCAGCGACATGCATTTGCCTCTGGTTATAAACAACACTGCATTTTACTCCTGTGACAATACAAGAATCATTAACCTGTAATAAATAAATTAAGATGTAAATTTACCAATACTAATGTGTGTTTCATAAGATTTAAAGTTATGAGATTACTTACCTTTAAATTTGTTTTATATGGTGTTAGTGTCACCTGTATTTGAGTAGTGATCCTAATAAATATCTATTGTCATTATTTCGTAGCTCTCATTTATCACATGTGTTAAAACTTATTTATTTCTCATCACAATTTAAGATTGGAAACATACCGTTTTATATTTTCAAAACCTGTGTTTATTTCCGTTTTTCTATGTAGCATTTTCAACTTAATCTAAAAACATTATTTTATTTATTATTTATTGTCTTTGTATAAACGTCATTATTTAACATATTCGCCAATAGTTGCGCTACTCTCTGTTTTTTGCATGATCAGTGTTCTGTGCTACTCTCGTGCACATTTCGAATACTAATATTTTTGATTTTACAAGTTCTCACTTGTATAATAATTTTGATGTTTAATTCTACAAGTTATAAAACTACAAGTTACAAGTTGATTATGAAACAGGCCCCTGGATACAGCTATTTCTGCCTCGTTATGGAAGTAGATACCTAAAGTATTGTTTATTGGTTGTATTTGAAATTGGCCTACTGCTGACCCGAACACCTGAAACAGAAATAAACTTTCTGAGAACGGTTTCATTCGGTCGAAATTTACTTTTGATTATTGGTTAGTTTTAGGATTTAGTAGTGTTGCGGGGTTTTTGTGAATCTCCAGGATTTCAAAAGGACCATTGAATTTATTTTGGAGTTTATCCTTGATCTGAGATTCTTTAATATAGACTTTATCACCAATTTGATAATTTGGGAGATTTTCAGTAACATGTTCATCAAATTTGACTTCCTGTTTATGTTTTTGGATTTCCGTTCTTTCACGAGCAATTTTATAATAATGAGAGATACGATTATTGAGATCTCGGAGGTACTTAGTTATCAGGGCTAGTTGGCTGTGGAGGGTTTTTGGAATCCTGCTCGAAGTATGTCCGTAGAAAAGTTAGTAAGGGGTGAATCCATGAGTTTTGTTTACAGAATTGTTTTATGCGATCATTGCATAAGGGAGGATGTTGAAAGGGTGTTCGTCAGGATTTTCTAATTTATGGATTCTAATCATCTCTAGTAAAGTCGAGTGGAATCGTTCTAACGAACCATTTGATTGGGGTTGTCCCACACTAAAATTCAAACTATCGAATTTTAGTGTCATACATACATAAGTCTCTCATTAGTGCGTTGTCGAATTCCCTGCCATAATCACAGTGTATCCTTAATGGGGTACCGAAGTGTTGGAAATATAGTAGTAAAGTACTAACAACGGTTTTTGCGGATTTGTCGGTTATGGGGTAGGCCTGAGAGAATTTTGTTAGTTCGTCCCAATTAGTTATTGCATAGTTTATTGTCAGGACTTCGAGAATGGCGATGTTGACACGTTCAAAGGGTATCCGTGGAGTTTCGGTGACGACGAGAGGGCTGTCTAGATTTTATCGGTAAACTTTTGCCTTCTGGCAAGTTTGACAGTTTATGATAAAATTGTTAACGTTCTTAGTTAGTCCTTGCCAATTGAATTTTTCCTTGATTCCTGCGGATGGTTTCATTGATACCTCGATGTATTTGATTTTTGCCGTTATGAAATTGGTGGAGAATTATAGGTATTTGATGTTTCTCAACCTTTTGGACGATATTTTAACAAACTTTTCATTTTATATCGATTTCGGAAAAGATGAACGAAAGCATTTCCAGAATGGGCAAATCAATGTTATTCTCAACACAGAATACTACGTTTTCGGTAAACACATCTCTAATATTGTATAAAGATACGAAAAGAATCTCGTTAACTACTTCTGAGTCAGAAGGGATGATGAAATAGCGTATCTTTCTGACACTTTTGCTTGCAAAGACGTTTATTCTTGGGGTGTGAAAATCGGCAAATTCGTTAAAAATATCCTCGTTGATAATGAAAATCTTTCATGAGAGAACCTTCGGGGAATACAATGTTTTTGTTTTCTCTGTCTATTAGTTGGCAATTAGAAAATTGAATTTTGTCGTAATCTATGAGTGAAACGGTTTGGTATCGTTCTACAAAAGTTCTGAACTCCTTCTCGCGAGTAATCGTCAGTCTTGTTGGTTGGGAGTACTGCAAACGGTGTTAGATGATTGTTTGACAGAAAGGATACGTATTTATTAAAGTTGTCAACTTTAATGTGAGAGAGAGCGTTGGCATTTCTATTTACCTTGCCGGGCTTGTAGATTATTTAGTAATCATACTCCTCGAGTTTGAGGCGCCATCTGGCAAGTAGACTTCCTGGGTCTTTGATTGAAGATAGCCACGCTAACGGGCGGTGGTTGCTCAAAGTAGAAACTTACGGACAAAAATTAGCGGTTAATAGTGCCTAACAGCCCACACTATAGCAAGAAGTTCTCTTTCGATGGTAGAGTACTTAGTCTCAGCCTTGCAAAGGGTTCTCGAGGCATAGGCTATGGGCAAATCCTTACCTATAGGACCTTGAGAAAGAATTGCGCGGATAGCAAAAGAACTGGGGTCAGTTGTGAGAATAAATGGTTCCTCGAAATTAGGATATATGAGAATTGGGATAGATGTAAGGGCAATTTTTAATTGTTTAAAAGGTTTAACGCAATCGGAGTCGTATATTTGGAATGAACCGCGTGAAGCCAGCTAAACCTAGAAATGATTTAATGTCTTTTTGTTTTTTTGGCTGGGGAAAGTTGAGAATGCAACCGACTTTTGATGGATTTGGCTTTACGCCTTCAGGAGTTATAAGATGACCTAGATATGCGACTTCTTTGCGAAGGAACTCGCATTTGTCGAGTTGTATTTTCAGATTGGCTTTTCGTAGTCTGAAAACTTCGGTAAGGAGGGCTATATGCTCATGAATTGTCGGGGTATATACGATGAAGTCGTCCATCGTTCCGGAAGCGTCCATTTTTTTAGGAACTACCCATACCAGGGATGGCCATGGGGAGTTAGAAAGGCGTATGATCCCTTGATCTAACATTTTCAAAATTTGACTTTTCACCTCTTGTTTGCGAATTTGGGGGTATCGTTATTATTTTGTGAAAGATGGTTTCGCATTGTTCGTATCTATAGAATGTTTAATTTCGTTTGTAAAGGTCAGTCGGTCTCCTTCTAAGTAAAATATATTGGAATATTCAAGACAAATTTGTGAAATGAGTTCAGATTCTTCTTCATTGAGATTTTCTAAGCGAAGCTGGTTCATTGTCGTCATTTGTCTGTCATTCTCGGTTAGATTGCGTGTTTCGTTTTCAGAGAAAGTGTTTGTTGTGAAATTCTGTATTGGTTTTAAATCGAGTTTGTCAAAATTGATGATTTTGGGAATGGCATTAGAGTTTAAAACGGAAGTTAGGAATTTACCGTTTTCATTGATTTTGACTATGACATTTAGAAGACGAACTTTCTCAATTTCGGTTGAAGAGAGAATAGCATCTGTATTCTTAAGGTTACATTTCAATTTACAGATTTGCTCAGTTCGAGGGTCCAAGGTAATGTTGTTGACTGGAATATATTTAGTTGTAGGTGTGGAGTTATTATTACGCATGATCCGTAACTTTGAACAGTGGCAGAGTTTTAAAATTCGTAACGAGTTGTTTCTTATTAAAATCTATGATGCACTTATGTGAGTGTTTCAGGAACTCTGAACCTAATAACCAATCAAATTTGATGTCAATATTACAGATATATACCTTACGAACCGTCAAGCTTCGCAAAAAGAAATAACTTATGGAACATATGGATTATCCTGAATAAAAAAATTTCTAACTTGTTTAAACCACCCTACTTAACTGTAAATTCACCAATCCCGAATATATTTCACCCAAACTGCAAGTACTTATGGGCGACCCTATATTACAATTTTATTCGACATTTTTTAATCACCTTGAATAACTGTAACCCTACTTCACACTATATTGCAACCATTCTGTATATGCTGATATTTATTTGTCACCTAATATAACTTTTTGAACACTTGACTACAACTCTTCTCTACCTTATATTTCAGCTATGCAACTGCTTATGGTCTATGCTGTATAACAATTATTTCTGATATTTTGTGAACCACCTTTTAAAGTACAATTTCTCTATACCCTATATTTTAATCACCCTTTATATGCAGCTTTTTCTTTCTTTCTTTTTCAACATAACACTATAGTCTTGCCTCTCCACATATTTCAGATATTCCATATAGTAGAATACAACTGTTCATGGTCTACCCTTTATAACCATAATTTTTTAACTTTTTTAGATCCACCCTGTTGGAAATACCGGTGGAACCGTTGGTGTGTCACAAATTTAAAAATAGAGTTTTGCACCCTAACACCCAACTTTTATTTAAACACTCACCCAAACTGTAACTGCTTACTGACCACCCTATATAACAATTTAATTCAACTTTTTTTTAAATGGTTTTATAACTAAGTCTACTCCAATCTACATTAAAACCATCCTGTATACACTGCTGCCAATTTGTCAAACATTACAACTTATTTTTGAACCACCCTGTATAACCATAATTTAAGTCTACACAATATTTCAGCCACCCTGTTGTGCATCTGCTTAGGGGTCACCAAATATAACATTTTTTAAACACTAAACTATAACTCTGGTCCATTCACTATCTTATATATGCAACTGCTTATGGACTACGCTATATAACTATTTTTGAACCACACTTGAAAGTATAATTTGTCTCCACCCTGTATTTCAACCACCCCTTATATGCAGCTTTTTCTAACATTGTTTTAATCACACCGTATGAACTATATATAATTTTACTTCGATCCATGTCTCAGATATTACATATATACAACAGCTCATGTTCTATCCTACAAAAAAAAATTATCGAACCTGTTTAACAATAATTCTACTCCACACGCTATTTCAACCCCTTCATATGCAACTACTTATCGGCAACCCAGTATAACATTTTTTGTACCACCCTGTATACCTATACATTCATCAATGCCCAATATATTTCACCAAAACCGCAACTGCTTATTACCCACCGTATATAACAATTTTTTTCAGCTTGTTTCTGAATCACCTTGTATGTATTACAACTACCCTGTATACGCTAGTGCTTATTGGTTAACCAGTTTAACATTTTTTAAATAATTAACCATACTTCTCCACACTATAATTCAACTATACTATCTTCTCAACTTATTACAAACTACGCTATTTCATAATTTTTCTTCATATTTTTTCAACGACTTTATAAAGTATAATTTCCATACTTCATTTAAACCCCCCTTCATTTACACGTTTTTCTAACCTTGTTTGAATCACACTGTATAACTATCACTTTACTGCGCCCCAAGTGTCAGGTACTCCATATATGCAACTGCTATATAACAAAAATTCTAGCATTTTTTACCCACCCCGTATAATTATAACTCTACACCACCCTATATTTCAATAATGGAACTGTTTATTGCCCAATCAATATAGCTTTTTTAGACCACCTCGTATAACTAATTCCACTCTCCCTTATTTCAACCAGATTGTATATATGCAGCTGCTTATAGGACACCAAATATAACTTTTATTAGATTTTTAAATCCATTTAATTCTACTCCGCTCTAAGTTTTCTATAATACAGAACACCCTGTAAAATTGCGCTCGTTATATCAGTTGATTTGTGTTAAATTGAAACATGTTGCATTGGCACATTCTGAATTTTGAATAACAGCTAAGCTGAAGCCAGTATCTAATATTTTGTGAGTGCGGTGGAACCAATTGAGTAATTGTAGAAGTTTTTTGCTATATCTACCGTTTCTGTCAATTTAGGGAGATAAAATGTCTACCAGATTTTAAGTCAAATTATAGGCTTTGCAACAAAAAAAGATTCACCAAAATCAGTTCAGTAGTTCTTACGTGATGCCCGAACAAACAAACAAACTTACAATTTTATAAGAGTATAGATGTGGGTCGGAGATCTTTAAAGGCACTAGAGTGGATTCATTAATTAGAATTAAAGAAAGTTCCGTTCTGGGAAGTTGACATTCGGGCTGAAGTCGTCCAAATTCATTGTCCGAATTTGGGTTTGAATTTCTGAAATTTTTAGGTCTGCGGCCACTGACTGAGTAGCGGTCAACTGGAAATTCAGTTGAGAAGAATCAGGTTTGTCAGAATAATATCCATTAAACTGTTCACTGTTGAAATATTCTGGTTCACCATTTTGTTTGAAATCGTTAGGGTGATATTCTTGTACGTTTCCGTATTCATCGGGGAAAGGATTGTAATGGTTTTCATTTTGGGGTAGTTATAGTCATTGTGACAAGCACCGAATTGCATATTGTTCAAGTGATGAGCTTTTGATTGTTGTTGATTAAAGAAATTGACAGACATTTGGGGTTGTCTACTCGTAGAAGGACGAAATTTTTACTGTGAAAATTGTTGACTTGGATTAACAGTCGTAGACTGGTTACTAGGTTGTTTGGAAAAATGAGGACAATACTTGGAATAATTGTGATTGGAATTCAGGTTATGTTGAAATTGTCTCATTCTCACTAAGCATTAGATGGCCAATTCGGTTACAAAATGAGCATTGTTTTGGAGGTGGACAATTATTTGGCATACGAGAGGGTGGATGGAAATTTCTATTACTTGAAAATTTCTGGGTTTCTAAATGTGACAATTGTAGTTTAAGTTTAATCCTGGAATATTTCAGGGGTCACTAGTGCCAACGAGTTGTCATTTTTTGGGCTTTAAACCCGTGAGCAGGCTTGATTTTATTTTCGCTTGATGAGTCTGGAGCCTAGCAGAGAACGTAAGAGGAGATTCACTGGGAATTTACCACATTTTTTGCAAGTCTTGTATGAGAGCCGAGAGATCCCGAGGATCTCCAAAATGATTTTCTAGGAGGGTTTGAATTTCAGCTAGTTGACTAGAGTTTCGCGAGTTAATTAATTCAGCCGCTCTACCGCGTAACTTATTTTTAATATTGAGAATTAGCAATACTTGCTGATTATCCGTTGCCATGCTGTAAGCAGTATTACAGGAACATATAATAGTGTTAAAAAATATCAGATTACCATCATAGTCAGGAATTATAGCAAATAGTTCTACGGTTAGTGTAGCTGCTTGTCTAGTAGTTGCCATTTTGATAAATTCTCACAATAAATCAAAATTAAATGTTGAATAGGGGTTTTAAATGGTAAATATCTAGTTTATCAAAATCCAGTATTGAGCAATGTTTAATAGAGTAATAACAAATTTAAAATAGGAATGTAGAAATGATAAATTAATTATAAACTTGAAATAATGCTTATATTCACTTTGAGCAATTTACTTTTTTAAAAAATATATTTATTTAGAAACATATACAATTTAAAATTGAACAATTAAAATAATTAACTACTTGAATAACTTAAGTGATAATATTTGAATGACAATATGAGATCGTTTTCAGTTGCTTTTATAACATCTAGAAATGTGCTGATGCAAGTCAGCGATTTTACTTGGTAAACGGTCTCGTTTAGGTTTCCGGGAAGCGGTTTGCATATAATTCGAGATGAAATTGGACATCCCTGAGAAGTCACTTACGCTTTAAGTTCCGTTGACTTCTCGAGTGTGTGAACTAAGTGCTGGTGTATTTTGCATTTAACATATATATATATATATATATGTTATATACGTCGTAAACAATACTTGGAATATTAATATGATAACATCGTGTAACCGGTCAAATGAGTCGTTCACATGGTGTCATATTACACGATATAGCAATTCCCAGGAGATACACAAATGCCCATCGCACGTGTAAAAATGCTGACAGCTGACAAAGCAACACATAGCTTATAAATGCACATGCGATGGCTGTTAGCATCATTAAGTGTATCGCTTTCATTTATTTAGTTTATATTATTTAAGGTAACTTTCAAGTAAACTTTAATTTGTGTTTTAAATAAAAATATATTTTTTTAAAAAAGCATTTGTGTTTGTGAAGATATAAAATTGGCGCAGTCAGTAGGATTGTTCCAAAACGACTAGAACACGAGAATTCTAACTAGTCGTGGTGGTTTCCAAACTTTCGTGGGACAATCAACCTCTTTCTGGAGACCCAACTGGAAGTGAGCTAGCACCAGGAACACGCAACGGCTAACCAGTGCAGTTAACTTACAGAACAGTCCATGCCAGGAATTATATTGTAAGGATTACGTTATTATTATTTTATTATTTTATTTTATTGATACACTTAATCACCATTTCTATCATCAAAGATACATCCATTAATATTCCTTAAATATTTTAAACATATTACATCACTACCTTCAATATATTGTTCATTTATTTTGAATACAAGTGCAAGGTAAAAAATATTTTTGACCAATTTAGGTACATTTTGATAATTGCATATTAAATTTATACCATTATTTTGAACGACAACTTATAATAAGCTGATCTAATTATTTTATTATTTATTTATTTTCACATTTATTTATACGTTTTACCATTGTCAATTTGACAATATAAAATGATTTAGATTTTTTAATATTGTGCAAATACTTGATTTTTAAACAATATGACTACTACGAGGCAAGGTGCAGCCACTCCTACTGTGGAGCCCTATAAAATTTCCGAGATTTTTGCGATAGTACCGGAATACGACGGTAACCCTATCTTTTTAAATAGTTTTATCACATCATGTAACACCGCCCACAGTATGGCGACCAATAACCAACAGGTCCTACTTATACTCCACATAAAAAATAAACTCCGTGGCAGGGCAGCGGAACTAGTAAATTCGCGAAACCCTACACAATTGACTGTCATTGTAACTCTTTTAGAGAACCTCGAGACCTATCGGCGCTCATTCAGGATCTCCAACGTATGAAACAATTACCATCTGAATCACCCTTAACTTTCTCAACTAAAAGGTCTGAATTCTAGTACCAGGCAAAAATGCTGGCAGCGGTCACAAAACAAAATTTGACTAGTAAGGAAAAACAAGCCCAAATAGTTTTAATTGAACCTATGGCACTAAACAGCCTGCTTACAGGCCTAGAGCCAAAAATGGGACAATTAATTCGAGCAAGTGACCCGAGAGATATTTTAACCGCGATCTGTAGAATCAAAAGAGAAATCCAATTGAACCATCTCGAAACTCAAAAATTTTCTAATTTCAAAACTACAACTCCGTCCTTTAGAAGACCCAATCAATTGCCACCTCCAAAACAATGTACATTCTGTAAGAGCCATTCAGTTAATGAATGCATCACTAGATCGAGGCAATTCCAAAAGAACCAAAGCTTTGGACAAAATCAAAACTTTCAAAGACCTCGCCCTAATCCATTCGCACAAAATTCTAATCAACAAAATTATCAACAACCCCGCCAAACAAACTTTCCTCCCAATAGGAGTTTCCAACAACAACGCCCATCAACAAGCAATCAACCACCAAATACAGACCAATTTAAACCGAACCCTCATTTTTACCGCCAAAATACGTACTCATCACCTAAATAATCATGAGTTCGACAATCATAGATTTGAACAAACCTATTCGAACCCAACGAACAACCAGTACCAATACACAGATTACGACAATACCGACTATTTTTCCTACGGCAATTCCCACAAAGACTTTTACGATTACTGTAAAACAGACTTCGAAAGCGAAAATTACTCTCAAAACTACGACGAAATTTCTCCTACAAATTTTCAGGACACTACCCCTTAAACAGAACCCCCGGATATGTCATACCTTCAAACCCACATTCAAACCTTGAATTTAGACAGCTTCGACCCCAATCTGAACATCCCCGAACAGAGATTTCTGTAAGACCCCTCTTGTCCGTAAACTCTAAGAACTTGTATTACAAACTTCTTGTGGACACCGGTGCAGGATTCTCTATTTTTAAGCCAGAAACTTGCAAACGCTGCAAGGAAAGGTTTCAAGAAAATGTTGTCATCCAAGGAATAACTAACGAGAAAATTCATATCATCGAATCGACTCTCGACTCCCGTTTAATATCAATGATCCTTAAAAGGTTTACATTTGCAATATCGATATCGAGTTCGACGAATTGTTAGGTTCCGATTTCCTCGAATACTTTAATTGCATCGTTGATTTCCATAAAAGGCAATTAGTGACCAACTTCAAAACACTCCCGTTATATAAAGTAACATATGATTTAATCAGTAAAGATACCCCTAAAAACTTTTCATGTAACCCCGTCAACACAATTTCCATTCAACCACGTACAGAGCAAATCTGTAAACTTAGTTGCAACCTTAGAGATACAGATGCCTTGTTAACAGGCATAGAAGTTGAAAAAGTCCATCTTCCGAATGCTCTAGTAAAACTCGACAGTAGTGGCCAGTTTCTGACAACCGTATTAACTGCAAATGCCATCCCTAAAACTATAAATTTCACTGACATTAAACTTGAGCCTTTACAACAGTTTAGTTTGAATCCTATTTCACAAACCCAACCAACAGACAACAACATACTTGAACGACAAGAGCAAATTTTCAATCAACTTCGACTTGACCACTTAAATGAAGAAGAATCCGACTTAATATCACAACTATGTATGCCATTTACCAACGAAATTAAGAATACTATCGAACCTAACAACTCTAGACAAGTTTTCACCGAAATCTTATCGCTACCCTCAGATACATAAAGAGGAAGTTAAATCCCAGGTAACGAAAATGCTAGCCGAAGGTATTATACGCCATTCAAACTCTCCCTGGTCCTCTCCTGTATGGGTAGTACAGAAAAAACTGGACGCTTCAGGAAGGCAAAAATGGCGCGTTGTAGTTGACTATCGAAAACTCAACGAACTAACGGTCGATGACAAATATCCTCTCCCTAACATTTCGGACTTATTAGATCAACTTGGCAAATGCCAATATTTCACAACATGCGACCTCGCCTCAGGATTCCATCAGATTGAGATTGACCCAAAAGACATTTCCAAAACCACGTTTACCGTTGAGAATGGGCACTACGAATTCGTAAGGATCCCCTTGGGTTTAAAGAATGCTCCTTCAACATTCCAGAGAGTTATGGACAACGTTCTTTTAGAAATTCAAAACGAACGCGGTCTCGTCTATATGAACGACATAATCGTATACTCTCCCACTATCAACGAACATTTATCTCGTCTTACTGATGTTTTTAAACGCCTACGAAAGGCAAACCTCAAAATCCAACCCGACAAGTGCGAATTTCTTCGCAAAGAAGTTGCCTATCTCGGACATTTGATTACCAAAGATGGAGTTAAACCGAATCCATTAAAGGTAGAATGTATATTGAAATTTCCTCAGCCCCAAAATCAAAAAGATATCAAATCGTTTCTGGGTTTAGCCGAGTATTATCGTCGATTCATACCCAATTTTGCTAAAATTTCAAAACCACTAACAAAATTGCTCCTAAAGGATGTTTCATTCTATTTCAGTTCTGAATGCGTTAACTCTTTCAATGAATTAAAGCAAGCCCTCACTTCGACACCAATTTTAATTTATCCCGACTTCAATGAGCCCTTTATTTTGACAACTGACGCTAGCGCATTTGCAATCGGCGCTGTGCTTTCACAGGGACCAATAGGCAAAGATCTGCCAATTGGATACGCATCTAGGACCGTCTGCAAAGCGGAGACTCGATACTCCACTATAGAGCGTGAACTTCTGGCTATTGTTTGGGCCGTTAAACACTTCAGGCCAATAATTTTTGGACCCCTGACCGACCACCGCCCGTTAACTTGGCTATTTTCCATTAAAGATCCAGGTAGTCAACTTGCCAGATGGCGCCTCAAACTCGAGGTGTACGATTATGAAATGCTATACAAACCGGGAAAAGTAAATAAGAACGCAGAAGCCCTTTCACGCATTCGAATCAACCATTTTGATGAATGTATGACTTTCCAATCAAACACCAAACTCCAACACTTCACGATAACTCCCTTAAACGAAAACGAAGACAGCGATACAAAACAACTTAAAACCGACGACGAGGACAACTCAATTTTTACAGAATTTCGGACATTCGTAGAATGGTATAAGACCGTCTCACTTATCGACTATAGAAAAATTCAGTACTCCAACTGTCAACTCCTTGATAGAGAAAATATCTTAGTTTTCTTTCGATCCGGCAATTTAAAAGATTTTCATAACCAAATTCTTGAGGATATCTTCGAAGAGAACGCCGACTTC
This sequence comes from Octodonta nipae, assembly GCA_034190945.1. Lineage (NCBI taxonomy): Eukaryota > Metazoa > Arthropoda > Insecta > Coleoptera > Chrysomelidae > Octodonta > Octodonta nipae. The sequence goes on along the minus strand of CM067217.1, from coordinate 65,087,087 downwards.
GAACAATTCAAAATCAATATTTTCAACAGTAAAAGCGTTCGAAAAAGACGATATTACATTATTCCCCTACTGACTGATTTCGACACTGTGAACAAGGTATTATTTGCCTCAATTTACAAGAGCAATGACCTTCTAACTGACTTTGAACTATACTGCGTTAAAAATAACTTAGACCTACCTATACTCGAAATGCTTTCGTTTATATTCGCAGAAACAGACATAAAGTGGAAAGTCTGTCAGAACATAACAAAAACAGTAGGAAAAAATCAAGTGCCAATAATACTAGATCAATTCCATAACGGTAAAAACAACATACACAGAGGGATCAACGAAACCATTAGACGAATTAAAGAAAAGTATAACTGGCAAGGTATTACAAAAGACGTAGAAAACGTCATTAGAAACTGTCAAATCTGTCAGACAACTAAAGCTTTCCGAAAAAACCTTGACAATCCCTTAGTAGTAACCGAAACTCCAAGAACCCCTTTTGAAAGGATAAACATCGACATTCTCGTAGTTCCTAGCAAAAATTATGCCCTTACTATCCGAGACGAATTAACTAAATATTCCCAGGCCTACCCGATTAGCGACAAGTCCGCCAAAACTGTCGTTAGTACACTCTTGGTGTTTTTCCAACACTTCGGAACGCCTCTGAGAATACACTGCGACTACGGTCGTGAATTCGACAATGCACTCCTCAAAGACCTTTGCAAATTGTTCGATATTAAGGTTTCCTACTCTAGTGGACACCCCCAATCTAACGACTCATTAGAGCGTTTTCATTCAACTTTGTTAGATATGATCCGTATTCATAAAGCCGAACACCCTGATGAACACCCCTTCAATATTCTGCCATACGCAATTATTACTTACAACAACTCCGCTAACAAAACCCATGGGTTCACAACCTATGAACTCGTTTTCGGGCACACGTCTAGCCGACCACCTGAAACCCTCTATAACGAAAGGACTTGATTTCTAAATACATCCGAGACCTAAATAACCGTATTTCACACTACTACAAAATAGCACGCAAAAGAACCGATACTCAAAAACAGAAAGCCAAAATTCGATTCGATAAACATGTTTCGGACAAAACCCCAAATTATCAAGTAGGTGACAAGGTTTACGTACGCGAATCTCAGTTCAAAAATAAAATACAAAACAAATTTAACGGACCCTTTCAAATAGTAGAACTACATACAAACTCAGCTAATTTACTAAATTCTCGTACTAACCAAAAAACCAAAGTAAACGTTGACCGTATGAAACCTTTCACAGAAGACTGATTTCTTTACAGGGTCATCCTGCTGTTCGGATCGGCAGCATCCCAATTCGAAATAAAGCCAATCAAAAGGTGATTTATTATCATGAAGAATCACGTATAGTCGTGTCAAATCTAGTTCATAGAAATCTCTCCGCCCTAGGACAAGCTTTTACTACCAACGACAGAATTCTCAATTCACTAACTTTATCACTAAAAACTAACGTCCAACCAACGTATTCCGTGCTGACGTTCAATCACACATCAACTTACTTAACCAAATCTGAAACTCTGTCAAAAACAAATTCACTGAAATCCACATGGACACCCGAAGGTACATACGTGGACTAATCGATGGCGCCGGATCAATTTTCAAAGCCATAACTGGTAACTTAGACGCCGCCGACGGCGAGTACTTCACCAACAATATAAATAGTTTAAACAAAGGACAACTGCAGATCGAAAACCTTTTGAAAACCAAATCAGTGTAACCACTTCAGTTATAAAGAACTTTAACGTAACTATTCAACACATTCACGTCGACGAGAAAATATTTTAACGAAAATATTCGAAAAATGGAAAATATGATTCGTAAAGTAACCGACAAAATGGCGTACGTGGAAACAAAATTTTCATTTCTAGAAATGATGGAAAAACTAATGGAGAATTATCTCTTTCTAGAACACAACTTAAACTTTTGCCGGTCTAAAAATTATCCATACGTCAATTTTAACTCCCGAACATTTCATTGCCGCCTTACAGGAAATATCACAGAATCTCGTGAAAAATAATTTACCTTTGCCCGTCAAATATTCAAGTATTGCACGATACTTAGAAATTAAAGAATTAGAAGCTTTTCAAACAGATTCCGACCTTGTATTTATACTCAGAATTCCACTTATTGAACAGCAATCATTCACTGCTCTCCGCTTATACCCAATCCCAATCTATGATGATAGAACTGGGTTATACCATGTACTTTCATTCAATCATAAATATATAGCAAAAAACGACGATTCCTTACTGTATATTCCGATAAAACTAAGATGCAAACCGTTGAACAATCAAAATAAATTGTGTTCCGATAGACTCAAATGCATTGTGCGAGGCCCTACTTTTAACAAATTTTAAAAAAGTGCCGGACAATTGTCACAGCGCCGTGATTTCTTCTCAAGGGTACCATGTTCAAAAACTCGAAACCATCGTGTGGATAATTATGGTTACCAAGCCTCTCAGTATTACCATAACCTGTACCGACCGACATCAATACAAAACCCTTAACACTCAATGTTAACTCTTTATTAAAACTTTAGAAAGATTGCAGTGCCTTCGTTGGAATAACCAAAATCGAAACAGAAGCAACAAAAAGCAGCAACACCCTTAACAACTATCAACCAGTTCTTATTCCTTTCAACTGCTGCGATACCATACCAGAAAAAATTGTCGTTCCCGAATTCAAACCTTTGAAATTCCATGAATTGATTTTCGAGGACTTAAACGTCGCAAACCACAAACTCAACGACTATTCAAAGGACCTAGACGAATTAATAAATCAGCCATTCGTCAAAAAGAACATTTCTTGATTCACCTATCTGACAATATTTTCCATTATAATAATTGTCGCTGTACTTGTCCTACAAACGCTTTGGAGTAAACACAATACAACCAGTGAAAGGCCATCACCCACAACCAGAATATCAAAATTGATGCCAAGATTGAGACCAAACCTTCGACAGAACGAAACTGAAGACATCGAGCTAAGTACCCCAAAATAATTTCAAAAAAAAATGTTGTTTTGTAAAACGCTACAAACCGCATTATTTTAGGTCTTATTATTATTGACCTTAATGCTAATTATATTTTTATTTTATACATTCATACAATTTGAGCTATTTTATTCATTTTTGCTTTTTACAAATGTCATATTTTTACAACCCTTATACTTTATTATATTTACAAATTCTGTTTTCAGAAAAGTTCCTGTAAAACAGCAACTTTTTCTTTGTGAGGGGAGTTGTTATATACGTCGTAAACAATACTTAGAATATTAATATGATAACACCATGTAACCGGTCAAATGAGTCGTTCACATGGTGTCATATTACAGGATATAGCAACTCCCAAGAAATACGCAAATGCCCTTCGCACGTGTAAGACTGCTGACTGCTGACAAAGCAACACATAGCTTATAAATGCACAAGTGATGGCTGTTAGCGTCATTAAGTGTATCGCTTTCATTTATTTCATTACAAATTTTAAAGAAAAGGAGTGTCTAGAGCTGGAGCAGTCTGTTAAAAGGTAAAAAAAATGTGTAGAGTTTTCACCGAGTGGACAAATTTGAAAAGAAAATAAAGAAAAGTCCAATATCACCACCAAGTAAAAATTCGATAACAATATATAAGTTGCGTCCCCGCAACTTGTTTGTTCTTAGTTTTTAAAGTTGATTGAATTATTCAATTGATTTTTAAACTTCTGCACCTTTTCCAAAACCTCCCGTCGCGCTAATTTTAAGTGTTTTTTGCGTGTAAAATAAAGACAGTTTTCGTGATTCGTGTTTTGACTTCCGAGGTATTCGGACGCTTCTTTTGATTCCGTCTTAAGACGGCCGCTTGTTGTTGTTATTGTGTTACTTCGTGTTTTGACTTCCGAGGTATTCGGACGCTTCTTTTGATTCCGTCTTAAGGCGGCCGCTTGTTGTTGTTATTGTGTTACGATTTCGTGAGTTATAGTTCCGGTCGTAACAACCGCTAAACCGCTTTCATTTGTTTCTTTTGTGTTTACAAAAGCGCATCATTTGTTTGTTAAATTTGCATTTTTGTTTGCTCAATCAATGAACATTACATCGCTATTTTTTGTGGAAGGTGTCGTCCAGACGAAGCTCTAAAACAGTTCCTGTTGCTACGGGGCTAGCCTCTGAAGAAAGAAGAACCAAGAAAACACCACCTGCAGGGCTTCGGTTTAAAAGGTTACTGATTAACTTTTATTTGGTGATTTAATTTACGCGACGCTACAATGTTTTATTGATTTTTCCGCTAAAGGTCCTTCGTCAATTACATACTTGCATTGAGCCAACATTGAACTAAAACCGCAACATCTAATTCACACTTTTTTTGATATAATATGGAATGTGCCATCGAAGACATTTCAATATATATATATATATATATATATATATATATATATATATATTGTAATGGATTTAAACAGACATAAGATAATATAAAAGTTTAGCAATTTGAATAATTAAATGATTGGGAAAATGTAAATAATAAAATATTCTATCATGCAGATTTTAATAGAATTTGAAAACTTACATAAAGAAATCTATGCAGGGAGTCATATTTAGGTCAAACAGCAAAAAGGTTAAATTCACTTATAAAAATCACAGTAGAGTTTGTAAAACATGTATAGATCACATATTAGGCCATGAGAACACTGAATATAACACATTTTAGATCAAAATTAAGTTTTAAATACATAAATTTGTTAAATAAAGAGAGAATTGAAACGCCAAAATTGCAAAATTCGTTATAAAGTTTAAGGAATGATGGAACAGTAAAGAAATTTATACCAATAGAAAGAGCTTAGAGCATAGTTTATAAAAATTCAATAGTTCAAAAGATATTAAGTCTAAATTTTAATAAAATCCAATTTTCTTTAAAGTACCTGTTAAATGACTGGTGGCCAACAGGTGACAAGTGTCAAATCAATTTTTTTGAAAATATGAATTAATTGATTTAGATAAAATTTATGAGAGTAAAAGGTATTGAAATTTAAATTAAAATTTGTTTAGATTTTTGCATATGATTTAAAAGGAAAATATTTATAAATTGATAAAATAAATAAAGGCGGAAATGGGAATAGCAGGTGGCAAATTATATTACATAAATAGAAAATCTGACATTGAAAGATTCTCTTTGATCACCAAGCGTCGACCAGAGCAGTTCAAAATTTCGATCTCGTAAAATTACGTTTCTATGACAACAAGATAAATGATCTATGGTATCATTGAAATAAGTGTTCCATGTCAACTAGACAAGAAATTTAATTGAAGTAAATTTTGAAGTATTTTGACAAACAATTTGAAATTATAATAATAAATATTCCATAAAAGGAATTATTTGGAATACATTGGATGGAGAAATAAAATCATTTTTGGGAAGAAAATAAGTATTGGTACAACAGTCCGAAAAGTCAATTAAAAAGCAGAATAAGTTAGTATTACAAAGGTCAGAAATCAGGAAGTATTATTCAGAACCAAAAGCAAGGAGAAGTGAAATTAAAGCCAGGCAACTGTGAGTTTTTGAAACATTATTTAATAAACAGATTATAAAAAAATATATAGTCAATCAGTGATAGTAATAAAGGTTTTTAAAATTTAGTATAATAAATATCTGTGTTTGTTTGAAACATTTTTTGTTACAAGTTAATAGAAATTTAAGAATATTTAAGTGCCCAGGAAATTTATTTTGTTTTAAAAGCAAGATTATATAAAAATTGTATTGTAGAAAATTTAAATAATTTGTAACTTAATTGAAAATTTGAAAATTTGATTATTAGTAATCTAAAGTATTAAAACAGAAAAAGTAAAGTGCAAATATAAGTTCAAAATTTTAAAAAGTGTTAGTGTAACTGAGAAGAAAGAGATACTTGTAAGATAAACAAGATAAGTATAAAATTTTTTTATTTATTTAATATCTGGAGACTTGAACCCAAGCGAAAAAGACCCTGAGATAATATAAATTCTAAATTAAATTCAATTACACTTTCATAACATTCTATTATAAATTGGCTTAGCCCAACGTGGTGCTAAGTGACAGTAAGATTAAAATATTATTTCGATTTATTTAAAAAATATAATTATTAGTACAGTCTTTTATAAAATGGCGCCCAACTAATGAGGCATCAGAAACACATTGGTAGTTTACAATTTTATACTATTATAAAATTGGCGCTCAACTAAAGGGGCTCAAAAATTAGTGGGTCCTATATTATAAATTGTCGACCAAACGTGGAGCTCAGTAACACTTTGGTAATACTCACATTTAAATAAATAAATAAATAAAAAAACATAATACATTTCCAAATTAATATAAAGCAAACTGTGTGGTAATTATACTGTATTCGAGTAACTAGAATCGAAAGCAGAAGGCTACGAGAATTATGCGAACCGACCTGAAGATATATATATATATATATATATATATATATATATATTCCGTCCAAATTAGCTTTAAAATTTAAATGGGCATGTACTCACCAAAGATTTGTATTATGTACTAGTTAATAGTAAAATATAAGCAGAGGGGTACTTGCAGTGAAATAAGCTAGTATCAGTAATCAAAATTTGTTATTCAATGCTTATGAAAGCTTAACAAAAAATCCATAATTAAATATTTATTCCGTCCAAACAAGTTTAATGGTAGCTCCAAAATAAAATATATACAGGTTATTTCAAAATACATGTTAAAAACTTTAAGGGGCGACTTCTAATAAAGAATACTTTGTTAATAGATATCGCCACTCAAAGATGGCGGAAAATTTTATTTTATTTTTTTATCTTAAAAACGCGAAGCCATAGAATAATTCAAGTTTATAGGAGTTTTATAATCATGCAGACACGTGATCTACAATTTTTTTACTTTTTTAAAATAAGTGGAAGGGTTTGAAATATACCACTTCCTATTAATCTTGTCAAAAACTTCCGTAATTTCTATAACTCGATATCTTTAGAAACTTTTTTATCTTTTGTATTTTTTTCATAGAACTTTCCGATTTGAATCTAAAATACGTGGCGGGATGGACGAGGAAATTTATTCTAGGAAAATAATCTACTTGTCTGCTGATGCTTTTTATTGCTTTTCTAATATTGCTTTATTTGAATTTGCTCAGTTAGTTTAACTAGAATATTTTAACACTAGTTAAACCAATTTTTTGCTATCTGAGTTGTTTAATTGTGCGTTAATAAGAGAATTTTTAAATTCAATAGAACAAAATACAACTGCAGAAATGGGAGACATGCATCTAATTTATGGGCGGGCAAATGAAAATGTCTTGAAGTTTGTCAACTTTATACATGGCTGTATCCTAATCGTAGACCCCCTTATCATAGCACATTTACCAATCTTCACTAAGGGCTACAATAATCAGAGATAAGTACCGGTAATATTGCAGCGGAATTAAATACTGATGCATTAGCTGTATGGAGGGTTATGCAATAGATTCTGTTTACAAATTACAAAAAAAAACTGATACTATCGAAACAACAGTTCACTTCATTCGCTGTTGATTTAATTACTCAGCGTAATATAAGGTACTTGCCTTGTTCTACCGTCGACCTTGAATAGGTAGTGTGGAAAATACCAGAATTCGATGGTCACTTCTGGCATGTTAGAGTGTACCGGATGCTCAATCTTAAGTACTCGTATATTGAGTTGACATAACTTAAATTTAGGTTGCAACATTGAACGATTTGTATTGAAAATATAGACAAACAATATTAAGTTGGCACAATTGATATTTTCCTCATCACATTTGAAACCTTCCTGTTGACGCTGAAAGAGTGGTTTATGTAAATTTGTAATTAAGAACAAATTCTAATGTATGTTACAAATATATTTTGTTACCGCATTATTTGTAAAGATTTTGCTATAAAAATTAGTATAGTAATAACATTTTTATCTCAGGTAAAATGTTGTAACTAGTCTTACGGTTTATGCGAGTTAAAATAGCATGTAGGTTGAGTTTAATCACTGATGTATACTGTTGAATAATTAAATTGAAAAATAAAATTGATATGGATGTGTTTAAACGTTTTGTTAATATAGGCTTCTAGAAATAAAAAAGAATACAGAACAAAAAATATTTAAGAACTTATGATTTATTTAGCATTAATTATATTTAAATATATCCCAAAAAGTGAAATCGTTCTTCATCAAATTAAAAAGTTAGATCCAAATCTTCATCTCTAATTGATTGTTTAAACCATAAACAATAATTTTGTCGATATTCAAAATCTTGGTATTGTAGGTGTTTACATAGAGACATTTTGTAAGGATATATGTGTAATTTCTTTAAAAATGTTGTTTGTGCATTATCATAAGAAAGACCACTGACCTACAATTGCAAACTTATATGTAAAATGTTATTATTTCAAGAAAAAAAGTACTTTATCTCACTAAAATACTAATAATCGAGTTTTAGAGTCTAGGTCTAGTCTCAATTTGCCTAATCCTAAGCCTCACTAGATAACTGAACTGAGTGTTCAGTTGAACTGTTTTGTACACTTACCCTGTATTCACTATTCACTATGGCCAGCGTTCATCTCCATGCGTTAGGAAGGCGAATGTTATCATTACTGTCCTCTGCCTCAACAGATGTGAATTTCTACTGAGAGTGAGCGGATTTAGGCACCGAGTTCGATTTAAGAAATTTTTTTAGTGGATTAGTGAGGTTTGGAGAGTAAGCAAATGATACTCCGAGTTTGATCTACACTCTGAAGTCTCTCTTTGTTAGTGTTTTAGTGTGGCTTGGGAAGTAGGTAGATTGAGCTAAAATAAATTCAAAGCAATAGGCAAATTTCAAAAATATGTTTACTTCCTGTTCTATTAAAAATACTTTGTGGCAATCTATAAACAATATAATTTACATACAATACTTTTAAACTGACCTTCAACAAATGTCCAGATATTTGCTTTCTTCGAGATCTTTATCCCGTTTATTCTAACATTATGTTTATACAATTCAGATCCTATATAAAAATTTGAAGTAATAATTTACTAGGTTTTTCTGCTTGTAGTTACACTTGTCACAAGTGTCATTCATCACTTGTAGTTTAATCTCTTCTAATTTTTTTTCTAGGTTAATAATTTTCAAATTTTGACGTGCATAATTTTTGCAGGTTGTTATTCTGGGTTATAACTTTTTAATATATATATATATATATATATATATATATATATATATATATATATATATATATAAGTTGTATCACACTTCTCAAATTACTTTTTAAAAAGACTTTTATTAGTAACAAACAAAATAATAACTTTTAAAATGAAATGAAAAAATAACAATATTACTGACAAAAGTACTGAATAATATAATTAATACAACATTAAGACAGTTTTACAATTTATAACATAATACATGCATTTTACATAATAAGCAAAGTCGACACTGCAATTCCCATGGATGTTGGTCGGGTCGTGGTATGACACTGCACGTGTCGCAGAGTCAGCTGGGAATGTTGAATTGTTGTTGCGATATAAGTTCTCGCTAAGTTTATAGTATAAACATATATAACAACTCCCATCTTCACAGGCTGTGAAGCTTTCCCGTGGACGTCGGCTTTGAGGGATCTGGAGCCGATACTGACTCGGTTTTAGGGCTGGAGGTAGTGGTCTTCCTGAACCTTGACTTGATTGATTACCACAGCGGAACAATTACTCTTAATGTGATTGTAGTGATTGTGAGCCATTATGTAAGCTCTTTCAATGGTGGTTGATCCATTTGCTTTTCCAATTCTATTGAGTATTGGACAAGCTTATTTTTGGCAATATTTAGATCTTTTGGATCTAAATAGTTCAATTGTAGGGGTTTTAAGTTGCATAGTTGATTTGCGGCTGGCATGTGGTCACAGCACCAGTACGGAATGTCCACTTGATGATTTCCGTACGTGATGATCTGGACTTTCTTTGAAGTTCTCGTAGCGTGTCAATAAAGGCATTGCAATTTGACTTGATTTGCAATAGCGAAGTGGTCGTGATGGTCTGCGTTACGACATTTTGTCCCATATATTTGATGGCTATGGGTAGTGGTCTGGAAATTGAGATCAACCAGAATTTTTGCAAGTTGTTGGAAGTGTGGCTGGCTGACTAAGAAGCTGACCTGATATGTCCTTGTAACAAATATTATGATATTTAATTAAAGACTTGTATTGACCCCGGTCTTCGAAGGATGTGTATAATAATGAATCGTTATTTCTCGCGATAAATTTTATCTATATTGAAAGTATATGATTGAACACTGTTCGATCATACAAAATTGGCATTGAATAAAGGTGATAAACGGATAAACGGATCAACTAAAGTAATTTTGAGTAAAAAAATGATTTTAGTGTTGATTTGAAAAGGTTCCAATTCTGTCAAATCAATGTGCCAAGCAACATTTGAACTGTATATAGACCAAATCTACTGGGTTTATAATCGCACTATGTAAAATTTTAGTTAAAACGTCATCGAGAGTGCTTTCGGATAAATATGTAATTCTTCATTAGTCTTTCAGACAGATCCAAGATATTGATTTGGAATTCATGAAAATCAAGATCATTGGAAATGTATAAAATTGACTGCCTTGTTTTATGAATGTTTTTCGAGAACATTTTCTCCACAGATTGAAATTTTTGTAAAGTGTTATTGAAGCTCGTAAAGACTGAAGCTGTTACAGAGTCTTGAATGTGGTGTTGGTAATTTTAGTTGTTTTCTGAACGATACTTGTGGCATAATTTTTCAATGTCTAAGTGTAATTTTAGTTATACAATTATTAATCTATTCATCATCTGCTGTATCTAAATTGCCCGAAATATCTTTCTAAACTGATTGCAGTCCGTTAATAAGTCCGCGTTTTCTTCTCTTAGTAGGGTAAGTTTGAGTATCAGCCAAAATGTCTGTATATTTAGAGTGGATTTAGAAATTTGTTTCATAGGCTCCCATATGTTTGTATTTGTGGGTTAAATGATTTGCTTTTAATCTGAGACTCTTTCACGTAAACTTTGTCGCTTATTTTTATTCTGGTTTGTTAGTCGAAACATTTTTGTTAAAACTTTTGTTTTTTTTTTTTTTTTGGTCGGTTTTTGGTTTACGTATGTCTTATTTTTAGTGTTATTGTGGGTAAGGAAGGACGTTGAATGGATGTTCGTCCGGATGTTCAGCTGTATTTGCTCTTATCATTTCCGTTAAAGTCGCTTGAAACCTCTCGATAAAACCGTTTGATGACATAGTGGGCGCTTGAAAAGGATAGTTTTATGTCAAATATTGGAAGAATATTAGGAGGGTTTTACTACAGTTTTAGCTGTTTTGTCACCAATACGGTAGGCTTTAGTAAATTTGGTGAGTTCATCCCTAATAGTCCGTGCGTAGTTTCTAGTTGGATATTCGAAAATATCAATTTTGATATGTTCGAAGGGTGTTTTTGGTGCTTCGGTTATGACATATGGAGTCCATAAGTTCTTTCTAGAGATCTTAACCTTTTTGCAAGTTTTGCAGGACTTAATAAATTGCTCTACACTTTTGAGTAATCGAGTCCAAATGGTCTCATTAATTCCACGAAGGAGGTTATTATTGCCGCCAAAGAAAGTAACTATTAGTTTGTGAGATTTGACTAAAAGTTACCAGGATATATTTGATAGAGAAGCGCCAAGTAAGCGGGTTGTGATCGCAGAGTAAAGTAAACTTTTACCCTAAATATACGTCCTGTAGTGTTTAACTGCCCAAACAATGGCTAGCAGTTCCAGTTCGATGGTGGAGTATCGTGTTTCAGCAGCGCAGGGGGTACCGGAAGCATATACTATAGGGAGATCTTTTCCAATTGCAAAGGCACTAGCATCAGTAGTGAGCAGGTATGGTTTTTCGAAGTTTGGGTAGATCGAGATAGGGTCAGATACAAGCTCTTGCTTCAGTTGACTGAAGGAACACTTGCAGTCTGCCTCGAAGATGAATTTGACGTATTTATGTAGGAGTTTTGTTAGAGGCTTTGAGACCTTAGCAAAATTTGGGATGAATGGTAGGTAATATCCGGCGAGACCAAGAAAAGATTTAACAACTTCAGGATTTTTGATTCAGGATTTTGAAGGGATTGGTTTTACTTCTTCTTGGGCGATAAGATGACGTAAGTAAGCAACTTCCCTACGGAGGAACTCAAACTTGTCAGATTGAATTTTTAAGTTTGACTGATGGTTGGTGAATAGACGATAATGTCATCCATGTAAACAAGACAACGTTCATTCTGAATGCCCAGAGGATTGTTGTCCATGACCCTATGAAAAGTAGAAGGTGCATTTTTTAGACCTAATGACCTATGAACGAAAACGTAATGACCATTGTCAACAGAGTATTGGGAATGTCTTCCTCAAGATTTTCCAACTGGTGGAACCCGGAAGCGAGATCCAGTCTCGAATAGTACTGACACCTTCCAAGTTGGTCGATGAGATCAGAAATGTTGGGCAGAGGATATTTATAGTCTACAGTTAATTCGTTTAACTTTAACCTATAGTCGATAACAACTCGCCACTTTTGCTTCGCAGAAGCTTCGAGCTTCCTGGGACGACCCATACAGGGGAGGACCAAGGAGAAGAAGAGTACCTGATTATACCTTGGTCAGTCATTTTAACAATTTTCACTTCCTCCCTTAGATTTGAGGATATCTGTAAGATTTCGTGAAAACGGGCTTGGCATTATATGTGTCAATAGAGTTTTTGCCGGCATTAGTAAAAGTCAAAACATTGCCTTCGTGATTAGTTCTCGCTCTTCCTTGTTAAGGTGTACTGTACGGATTTGTTCAGTAATAGTTTATAGAGTCCGTGTAGTCTTGTGTATTTAGTACTAATGACTCCTTTAACTTAGACATAGACCGCGTAATATTACAAAACTATGTGAACCAACACAAGGACAAAGCAAAGATTGTATACGAAAAATTAGATTACCAGCTGTTATCGCATAAAGAACAAGCATAGGAAAACTTAAATCAAACTTGACAAATAGAGATATTCCAACCAAACCAAAAGATATTTATAAGCGCGAATAAGTTTGACAAATATTGAACCTTGTAATTGTAAATGAAATTAAAAAGACTCGTTCCACAGAAATACAAGAGAAATTGCATATGGACAATGTCAAACGACCTCTACAGGAACCTTACGTTTAAAGACTAATTGTATTTCAAGTTAACAGGCGTTTGCGGTTTCAGAGATAAATTTCTTCACGGTAAAACTGGCATTATCCCGTAAAGACTCAAAAGTAACACAATAATTAAACTTTTACTCAAATCAGCAAAATAATTAAGTTCACTGAAATTAATCCCACATAAAAAATCAGTGCTTCAAATTAGCCCAAAATTTTCAGAAGAAAGTAAACTGAAGTAATTCCACATTAAAAAGTATAATTCATTTTTTGGTTCAATTTTTAAAGCAGTGACAAGAGTACTTGTTGAAGGAGATGATAAAAGATCTGACAAATTATTCCAAGTACTACAAAATAATGAAACTTTTGGATAAATGGTTGGTCACATTGCCGCTATAGCTAAGGGTGCTCATTACAGTATGGTAATAATCGATGTACTAAACCACATCTCAAACATTTACGAAATTATATTATTGATCTTTCAAGACATTGAGCTGAGATTATCTGTACGAAAATTGATCTCATGGACATTGCAGACCAAATTTTTTTGCGACATTCAATTATTCAACATCCTAAATGGTTCTATATGCCGCCAAGTTCCAATGGCTGTATCTCAGATGACTTTCAACTAAATTAGAATACAACAGGCAATGGATCGCAATTTCCCCTAAAAAAGAAACCTTGGAATAAAGCAGGCTCAACGTATTGGTTACTTGACCATGAAAAAGGAGTTTTATAGAAGGGTAAGGCGACTGTTGAAAACCAAACTAAACAGTAAAATCTGTTTCAGGCTATTAACACCTATGCATGTTCAGTGCACAGTTACTCTTTCGGTATAGTTAATTGAAGAAGAGTTCAAGACTGACATTGAAGAATTACAACTATCAAAGAGCTCTGTCGAACGTACAACTTTGCCACGGTATAAAGGAGAAAGAGGATTGGCAAATCTAAGCAAACTATTAGATCAACAAATTTCTATTTTGCGTAGTCATTTCTAGAAACTCGCATAACTCTCTGATCTACCCAGAGTAATGTGCCAGGTTGATGACTCAACACCACTCCGACTGACACAACAACACGTCCAATTACACCACCAGACTACTGATCAGAAACTGCTGAAATGGAAAGAGAAGCCCCTTCATGGAATACATATAAATGATGTCAACCAAGATTATTTCGAAAGTGCAGCGTCGAACTAGTGGTTGATATCTGGGCATATGTTTCCTGAAACAGGAGGCTTTATATTGGCCATCCAAGATCAAGTAATTACGACTAATCTAAAGTACATCGTTAAAGAACCCTTCTATTAACAACGACAGATGCAGGTACGAATGTCAAACGGTTCGCTGCAACTGAATACAAAGAACGACACGATGCTGTGACAAAAATACTGCACCAGGAACTAGCACTGAAACTTGAACTATCACTGAAACTTGAACTATCACAGTCGATAAGAATACCCTACTATAGATACAAACCAGAATCTGTTTTAGAAAATAACAACCACAATCTGTACTAGGACCGTACGATATTGACCGATCGGACTGTTGCTCACAATAGACCAGATATTGTTTTGGTAGATAAAGTCTCTTTTCCGAGAGACTTTAATTGACATATTTTAATATTAAACAGGCTGAGAAAATAACCAAATATAGGGATTTGGAATTTTAAATAAAGACTCAGTGGGACATGAACAACACACGAACTGTACCAATGGTTATGTCAACAACAGGACTAGTCCCAAAACATCTATTAAACAATTTAAAATACCTCGGTCTGGACGAACATCTTTACCAACAAATGCAAAAAGCCGTCTTGTTAGGAACAGCCCGGACGGTCAGGAAATTCATGGGAAACTGCGGCCACGACTTCAACCACGGTCCTGAAAACGTGGCAAGGGCTCCCACAGAGCTAAACCCTTTTGATATCTAAGATATCTGAAGCTTAGTGAATTTTGTGTGCTGCCATACATTGTATGGTCAAGTCAGGATAATAATAATAATAATATATATTTATTTCATTTCATACAAACAACAACAAAAAAGGCATCATACAGTTATTTTTACATAAAAATAATTCCCAGTGTGAAATCACGTTTGTATTAATTCAAACATGAATGAAATAAATACAATCAAAATCCAACAAAAGGATGATCCTTGTGCGTGGGTATTTCTTTAAAAATGACCTTGTCAATCTCGGCTTACAATTAAACTAAGTTTGAAACTAACTGTCTTCTAAATGTTATTTGTGGCATACTCTTGATTATATTTTTGTTTTCTTGGGAATAACACCACAATTGAAATATAAAGCTGTATATTGAAAGAAAATACCAAAACTTTCAAAGTCGATTCTGACTTCGCTGTCAATCCCTTTAAAATATGCATTGAAAATGTAAATTGCAAATTTACATTTTCAATACAAAATTGCAACTTTACATTTTCGGGATCATAAGTGTTTTCATCATCAACTCAAAGATGAAATCAATAATTTGATAATTGTTGAATCATTAAATCGAATTAAAAAGTACCTATTCAGTTATCACTATCAAAGGCAACTTCTTTGAGAGATGGTGATTTGTGGTCTTTCAAACCATTTAAGTTTATATTTGGATCCGTTTAAAACCCCTTTTGAATGTTCTGTTTCCGTGATGAACTGAATGAGACACTGACACTCTTAACATTGCATTTATCTATCTTAGTCTTCTAATTAGTTTTATGGTATTTTATATGCAATTTAATTTTAAATTTTAATTATAAAATAAGTATACAAATTGCCAGAAGTGTACTTGGCGATTTTTCCTTACTTACTTCAATAATTCTGGAAGTATCACTTTGTTTCTTTAAATATTTATGACTGTACCGAGTCACCACTATCCTACCGCAGTCAACTCTTAGGCTATTAGAAGAGCTCCCAAATGTTTGATTGGGTAGTACATAAACTATAATAAAACATATTAAACTCAAATTTCTATTTACGTTAATCTTTAACTTGAAATATAGTTTGAGGCCGGCTCCTAATTACTGCAACTCACAAATCTATTCAAGGTTTATATATTGATGGCATTCTGCGTAATAATTTATATTTAATAAAGAACCGACTTCAGCTGACTTAAAATGAAAACTATTTAGAAACCATGTGCAATCAATTACTATTTTCAGACATGTCTTCTTTTTTATCTGATATAAGGTACAATTCAATTGAAAATATTAGCGTTTTCTTATCTCTGTCTCTTTTTCTCCCTCTCTCTTTGTTGCTTTCTAATTTTTATTCTTTGTCTATATTTTCGTAATATATTTTAACTTTTTTATTTGTTTTATTATTTGGACCAATTTCTATAAATATAATTCACTCTATATTGCATCCACGCCGTATATGCTTTTATCTATTGGTCACCGCTATATAACTTATTGGTCTATCATTTTCTGAATCACCCTTTACAACTATAATTCAACTCAAAACAATATTAAAATGATCCTGAAATCTCTAAAACCACGCTGTATGAGTATACATCCTCTCCAAACTATTGACGCTTTCTATTTTTCTATTGTTTAAATTATTCCTGTATACCAATGATTTTACTTCCCCAATATGCCTAGTATTCCATTTATGCAACTGCTCATGATCTACCCTATATAACCTATATAACAAAATTCACCTTTTTGAACCACATTTTATGACTATAATTTTACTCTACCATTTATTTCAAGCACCCGGTATATGTAACTGGTTCTAAAATTTTTTGAACACATGTCTTTAATTATACCCCTTACTACGTCCTATAAGTCAAATATCCTAACTCCTTATGCTTATATAGCAAATTTTTGATACAACCTGAATAAAAATAATTTCACCCCACCCTTACTTCAAACACCTTGTATAAGCAACTACTTGTGTTCCAAACTATATAACTTTTTTAAACCGCCCTGTATAATTGTAATTCTACTCCACCTTATATTTCAACCGTCCTGTATATTCAACGGCTTCTAACAATTTTTAAAGCCTTGTGCACAACTGTAATTATTCTCCGTCCTATAACCCAAATATCTACTTATTATTTTTGCTCAACTCTTATTTCAACCACCTTGTATACACAACCACTTATGTGCCACCAAATACAATATTTTTAGAACCACCCTGTAAAACTAATTCAATTCCAATTTATATTTCTATGTATTCCATTCTATGTATACAACTGCTTATGTACCACCTAATATCACATGCACGCACACACACCTACAACCGTATACCATATAGAAAAGTTCGCCGACATAACACATTTTTTGATTTCAATAAACTAAAGGAATATTTTCAGCCATTTCACGCAACTATAACCCCCTAAGTTAACTTCGTCTCTACAAGAAACTTACGTCAAAACCATTACAAACACCCTGTACGATATACTTTCATGGAATATCTTGTAATTTAAACTAGATATTTATTATGAAAATTTGACATTTACCATGATGTATACAGTTTTTTGCATACATTTTTCCGATTCTCAGGAAAATGGCAAGTTTTACGTTATTGAAAAATTTATGTAATCAAGCTGGAACATATCTTTGTAGAATACAATTTATAATATTCAAATTTCTTGAGTGGAAATTCACTGGAATCTAGTCCTTTATTTACTTTTTTTCCGATTTTCTGGAAAACCGTAAATCTTATGTTCTAGACAATTATATGGGACCTTTCTGAAATGTTTCGTAATATAATGCAGTTTAAATCATCGAAATTGCCCAAGCCATTTTTGAATAATCGCTTGTCATACATAAAAAAAGTTGTAGATGAATTGATATCCTCCTCCTTTTTGTAAGCTGGTTAATTAATAATAACATATCTTTTCCAAATTTATTAGCACGAATTTCCCGCTTTTATTTACCATAAGGATAATATTGTTCCATAAATTATTAAAACTACATAAGTGGTATGATGTAGTTGTCATTACATCATTAGTCAGATAATAACCTTATTTTAGTGAGAAACGCATTCCATTTCGTTTGTAGATTATATTTTAAATAATGTTGACAATACCTGAAAATGCTAAAACTAATACAAAATCATTAAACTATTTCAATCCCCGAGCAATATTTGGAATCAAACGAGGGCAGATATTATACAATCATAGCAACAAACGTCATTTGACGTTGGCGAATTTGGAATCCCGTTGATCCCGGTCGGATAATGGACATGTCACGGGGTGGATTTACACAGTCAGGGTGGGTGTTTTAAAGCCTCGAAACGATCATATACACACACGACGGGTTCGAGCAGGCAATCCCGACGCTCATGTTCTGTCCGGCTACACTCGTAAACTACATGTTTATACCGCAAAAACCGCGGCCTCGCAAATCGACGTCCGCATCAGTGTCAGAACCGAAGCATTTGCCAATCTGCGTTCTCTTTCCTGATTGACGACTATCGCTTATCCGACCTATCTATACGCCACGATTTCTGCATATATCGCTGCGAACAGGGACGTACCACACCAATTTATGAGGGTTGTTATGGTCGAGCTAGAATATATTTATATACGATAAGTAGAGATTGGGTTTTCAAACAGAAATGTTATCCACGATTACGGAGAAAAATGCTTAGATTTTTGAGATCGTACGTTTCAGAAACTATAAACTAGTAGCAATATAAACTAAAATCAAATCTGGTCAATAATTTGCATTAGAAAATTTTAACACTTTTTTCCAATTATTTACATGAAATACTAGGAAACGCAAATTTTTCAGTGGCAACCAACATCACTAATTTTTAGTTGATTATTTTCAGGAGGACACTGGTTTTCAGCCAATGCTTCGTACGATATTAGTCTGTAACTGGTAGACAATGCATAAACGACCTAGTAGGAAAAGAGGAAAAGTCGATAGCAAGTCCCATTAGTTCCATACACTAAAGACTTGCTCGAAAAACTAAGTCGTATTGGACACAGATATGGAATCAAAATGATTTTTACGAGCAACAACACCTTGACGAGAATGATTACAAGGACTAAGCCGGATACTCCTGCAATACTTAATAACTGTATATACAGCCTGTGAATGTGGGTTAAGCAGCCCCGCATAACTACTCAAATGGCG
This sequence comes from Octodonta nipae, assembly GCA_034190945.1. Taxonomy (NCBI): domain Eukaryota; kingdom Metazoa; phylum Arthropoda; class Insecta; order Coleoptera; family Chrysomelidae; genus Octodonta; species Octodonta nipae. The sequence goes on along the minus strand of CM067217.1, from coordinate 65,067,840 downwards.
GAGCTAACAAATCAGCCATTAGATTTGTCTCTATTATTATTTTCTCCAAGATATGATTATTTATGGTGTTGGAATAAAAAAGTCCGTGCGGTAATTTACCTTCATCATCTGGTTTATAAAAAACAGATATATGTGGGTTTTTTTTCTTGCTTCCGCAGTTAAAATTTCACAGATGTAACGAAAAACTGACGTATACTCTCGAACATTTGAAATGCGCCGCCAAAGAAAACTTCGCCACTATACGTGCCGTGATAGCCATAATAGTAGTTATAGAATATCTGCATATGCAACAAAATCAACAATACGCCCGCACTACAGTTTAAATAATAGGAAATGCAATAACAAATGTGAATCGGAAAATTCTATTTCGAGGAGATAATGAACTGTGTGTAGGTTAGAGTAAATTGGAAAATGAGCTGATAGACGCCTGTTTCTAGTTCTGGATAATATTCGATTAATTATTTCCAACGTAGATTAACTGGTAAACATTTATACCTTTCTGGACTGCTATTGAATCCATCAACTAATGTAAGCAAATTACTATATTTTTTCAAGAACTAATGAGCAACAACCACATTGGTAAAACTTTCACGAAAGCTAGTATCGAAGGAAACTAAGATAGAAGCGAATCTAATTTGCTCCAGAAACATTTACAGAAGCTTAGTGCATTTGTTGTAGTTCTCCTGAAGATTACGGGCTAAGTTCTGAACTATCGGATACTTTAGTTTTTTAAGGTTTGGTTATGAGTTGCGACAGGTGCATTCATATAATTGCAGTGTATTGTTATTTTCGGCAAACTTAGATTGCCCGTGAAACAAGTTCTCAGTACACTGATTTCAACAAATGTATTAATTTTGTTCATATATCGTCACTGAATTGTTTGAATTTGGGGTTTGTCGATATGGACAATTTAAGCTGTGTAATATTAAGGCAGATAAGATTTGTCGCATAACATTTTTTTAGAAATAGCTATTTATATCACTGAAGATGATATTTCTAAGATGTTTTGTAAACGGTGTGTGTAAAAGCCAATTACAAAATACATAAATATAAATGGGTTAATTTGAATTCAATCTGTAACATGTAACCGGCAATTTCGGCATCCTGAAGTTCTAATATCAAACAACAATATGGGTGCTCTCCAAACGTTGTGATGTAATTTTGTGAGGCTTTTGGTAGTGGATATTAGGCTATAAAACAATGCTGTAAATAATAATAAAATAGCCATCTTCTAGACGATTATTTAGTCTGAAATAAATGCAGTTTCATTTTATTATTATGAAAACACTTAGGGTGTTTCGTCTTTAGGCGATATTTTTCTGTTTTCGGTTCTACCTGAAAACTTGGTAATTTATTGAAAAATCAAAAATCAAAGTTAATTAGAAGCTTCACTCTTTGAAAAAATCGATTTCCTTGATAAATAAAATGACTTTTTTTAGGTTTCTACCCTATTTTTTGGTATCAAACAAATTTTTGTACAAAAAGTAAAAATACAGCTTATGTAAGAAATTAAATTTGCTACAAATTAGTTCAGTTGAGAAAATACTCTCCGTCAACAGTTTTTGAGTTGTAGAGCTAAAAAGGTGAATGTTAAAAATAATTGATACAAAATTTTTTATAAATTGTTTTTTTTTGTCCTACATTAGATATTATTTATAAATACGCTGGAAAGTAATTAAATTCTTAATTTTAGAAACGAGATTTTGTGTTTAATAAATGAATATAAATTACCATGTATAAATCATTAGAATTACTAAAAGTGAGTTTCTTTTTCTTTCATTTCTGAGTTGGTCACATTAATGTTTGGTTATTAGCTTTGAGAAAATACTTTCAATTCTATGCTTTGCCCCAATTTGCACAAAGTAGGTATTGTTTCTGTTCTTCGTTCTAAGTTAAACTAAGATTATATGATTCTCTTAATGAACTCCTCGTTCAGCAGTATCATTTAAGACATTTTTTTAAATTGTTAAGCACGGATTATAATATTTATCAGATTTACATTGATTTGGATGTCATTTTGAAAAATGTACGTCGTAAATGATACTACTGAACGAGGAGTTCAATAAGAGAATCATATAATTGGAGTTTAACTTATAACGAATAACAGAAACAATACTTATTACAACTTACGGCAATGCATAGATTAGAACGCAATTTCCCAAAGCTAATAAACAAACATTAATATTACCAACTCAGAAATGAAAGAAAAAAAGAACACTTTTAGTAATTCTAATGATTTATACATGGTAATTTATACTTATTTATTAAACACAAAATCTCGTTTCTAAAATTAACAATTTAATTACTTTCAAGCGTTTATTGTAAATAACATCGAATGTAAGATTTAAAAAATTCAGTGAAAAGAAAATTTGGTATAGATTATTAATATTCACCTTTTTAGCTATACAACTCAAATACTGTTGACGGAGAGTAGTTGCTCAGACGACCTTGTTTGTAGCAAATTTAATTACCTACAAAAGCTGTATTTTTATTTTTCTATAAAAATACAGCTTTTGTAAAAAAATAATACCCAAAATAAAGTTTAAACCGAAATAAAATTTTCATGTTATTTATACGGAAAATCGAATTTTTCAAAGAGTGAAGCTTCTAATTAACATATTTCTTTTTCAATAAATTACCGGATTTTAAAGTAGGACCGAAAAAACAAAAATATTCCGTAAAAATTAAATATTCTAGGACTTCACGTTACCAACGACAAAGAGGTTAGCTCACAAACTAGAGCGTGCATTTATGATTTCTGCAGATGCGTCGGATGGTGAAGTTTAATTTTATACAATTTTAAACTTAGACTGGACAATACGGAAGCGGTATTTTTTCCATGCGATTTTTTTTTGTGAGAATGCCAGCAATTCATTATGTCTATACGCAGGACAAGAAGCGTCCCCAAAAATTTATATCACATATTTTGGAGACCAATTTACATCACACTGACCGAGAGATGTATTTGTTTGATATATATGCAAACATGTTTTTTAATGATTTCGAAAGTGATACGGAATTATTAAATTTAGTATTTAATCTAAAGTCTTGAATTTACAATACTTTTATAAGTTTATGCAAAATCACAGACATGAACATTAAAAGCAGGCCCCTAAATTAATTCCGAAGATATAAGGCAAATTTACATAAGTCGGCTCATAATATAAGTTGAGTAGGACCGACACAACATTAACATATCAAAATTAAAGTCGTTATTTGGATCCCGTTAATTTTCTTAAAGAAATATGTCACCTGGTCCTTGGCCATCTATAAATCGCCAATTTTATACGAGCATCTCCAGAAATAACTCGATAAATCTCTTGGGTATATAGCAGGTTACTCTTGGTGCAGTTACGCCTCTGTAGCATCATTTACCTGCCCGAACTGCTCTCTATATCTCGCTTTTTATTACCGGATTTCGAAATTATCGCTTGTGGATTCTCGTAATTCAGAAAGATTTCATTTTAATGTGACCGCTCGCAAATACCAATATGAATCAAATTATTCGCGGAACCAGATTTAAATTTTCGAGTGTTTATAAACCTATCGGGCTCATAAATTTCTGCATTTATCTCTCTATGTATATACGAAAGAATCGCGGCTTCAGTCAAAACTGGCTCTAATTTATGTACATGTCAACCATGAAAACTGTATGTGTTCGTGTTTCGTTGGGAATATATTTTAAGAGTTAATCAAATGACAATGTTCCATAGAAATATTCGGACATACGCTTGAGTATTGATTTGCTATTATATAAAATTGCTACAGTCAACAATTTATTTTTAATAAATGTTCAAGATATATTTCAGTTGTAGTGAAATAAATGTTGGTACAATAATTATAAACAATTGACAAGTAATTATTATTTTATCAACATAACCTACAGATACGGCAAAATTCTGAGAACTTTCGTTATAAAATTTTGTTTTATAAACATACGTATAAAAAAGCGATCCCTCAGAAGTAATTTCCTTTCCAAGTCTATACCTATACCTCATTATTATTAATAAAGGCTTCTTAAAATTGAAACAAACTGTAATTTATTTTTCAAACTGACAAATTTCTTGGATAAATTTAACGTTTTGTTTATGTATTGCTATTCACTATCACTATGAGTTAGGCCCTACATACATTATTATTTTCAAAATCGTGTGCTTATTAGTGGCGTATTTAAAGTGAGGAATACTCGTATATTTTCTATTACTAACCGACTTCAAAAAGTTTTGTTTATGTTTGTTCAGGGATTACTCGCAAACGGGTTAAGAAATTTCCACCGTTTATAATGGATCCCCTTCCGGGGGATTGCGAAGTTTTTTAGAAAATGGGGAAATTTTTTTTTACTGATTTTCTTATGCACTATGCTTTGTTGGAGTCGCAGGTATTAAAAATAGGGACATTTTTCTATTCAGAACATGGGATAAATTGAAAAGAAATTGAATTAGTTTCGGGATATCTCGAAGTGGTCTCATATTTTTTGAATAACATAGCTTGTACTGTTACTGAGAAAATCGAGAAAAACTTTTTTACCGACTTTCATATAGGTACAGTAAACTATAATAAATTAAAAAGAAATTAGATTAGTTCCGGAGGATCCGAAGTGGTCCCGTATTTATTTTCAACAACGTAGCTTGTACCGTTTTAAGAAAATCGCGAAAAACTTTTTTAACGACATTCTCCTACAGTAAGCTTTGGTGGAGTTACTGGTATTAACTGTTCGGGACTTGGGGTAAATTGTAAATAAATTGAATTAACGAAAATAAATGTTAGTTAATATATATATATATATATATATATATATATATACAGCGTGTATTCATAAATCAAACGATTTCTTTCTATTAATACTTTTAAAAGAAAAAGTTATTCTTCATAAACAGATTTGCATTGTCCAAAAAGTAAACAGTAATCATTCCATGTAACTTTTTTAACTGTAGACGAGGTTTGTCGACAATCAGCAATTTTTGTTAATATCTAAAATTGTCATCAAATAGAAATAATTAGAATTAAAAACTGCATCTACTTATGCCATTGCACTAAGAATTGTATAATAAGTATTTATGTAACTTTTCCAACTATATACTAGGTCAAAAAATATATCAAGTTTGTTTAAAAATACCTGTATTTTTTTAATATCTCAAATTGTAATCAGAAAAAGTTTATTAGAGTTGACAACTGCATCCAGTGTGCTGTATTATTAAAAATTGTAATAAATTGAAAGTTGTTTGGAAATAAAAATCGAAATAAATGTCAGTTAATAAACTTCAAGGTGGAGCTTCTTAGTTGGTTTCTAAATACAGTGTGTTATCATAAGTTGAATTCAAACGGAAAACGTTCTTATGAATATTATTTAGAGAAAAATATATTCTTCAAAAAAACATTTGCATGGTCATAAACCTATACTGTAATCATTACATGCCACTTTTTCAATTCTATACGAGGTTTGTCAGCAAAGCTGACTTTTGCTTAAAAGTAAAATACCTTTATTTTTCATAATATATAAAATTCTTATCAAACAGGGGTAATAAGAATTATAAAATGCATCTAATTATGCAACATCACTAAAAAATTTATAATAGATCTTCCTGTCACTTTTAAGTTAAATACCTTTATTTTTAATATTAACTAAAATTTTTATTAGACAATGTTAATTAGAATTGAAAACTATATCAATTAAAACTGTATAACAATTCGTTATAAGATTTCACGGAGAGGTGACTATTAAATGAATGTCAGTACAATTAATAGACCTAATGAGTGATGATACTCAGATCGTCTACAATATAGTGGATCCACCTAAGTTAGAATCATATATAAAATTTTCTTAATACATATACATATCTAGAGAACAAGTTATTCTATTCAGCAGTAAACGAGATTGGTCAAGCTAATAAATGATTCTTAAATGCAAAATATCTTATTTTAGTCAATATCGAAAAAGTTAATTAGATTTGAAAACTGCATCCAATTAAGGCATTGCCACCACTAAAAATTGTGAGATAAATACATTTAAAAAAAAGGAAAAACCGACTTAAAAAAATTAATTAAAAAACATGAAACAAATATTTGCTACAACAATTAATTTTTTTATGAAGTCGGTGCCAAGCCAAAGTAAAACTATTTAGGGAAGTACATTTATAAGTTGTACTTTGGAAGTTCCCTGTTCAAATTGACACCAACTTCATAAATAGTATTTAATTGTTCTAGCAAAAATATTTCGTGCTTTTTAGGTATTTTTTTTAATCGGTTTTGTATTTTAAAAATGTATTTTTTAAAATATGCATAATGAAATTATCGAAATTATTTATCTACATTTTTAATTATAAGTATATATTATAGGAAAAGTAACATTATACACTAGTTAATTTAAACTAGTGATGCGCAGTGGTCGAAATTCGACCCTATTCCATGAAACTTTAAAAAGTATATTTTTATAGGAAAAAAAGTTGTAGAGAAATCAGTTAAGTAGATGTAATGAGTAAAATTATTAACTCATATTGATAAATCTATTGAAATAAAAAGAAAATTAAAAATGTAATTAAATATCGGTATTCGATATACTTTTGACAAATGAATGACCCCCCAATTTTTAGCTGGAACCGCTTCTCGCAAAATGTTCGATAAAGTAATTGGGAGATTGTTCTTTGCAACCTAAAAGTTTTCGCCATTTGCGGATTCAATTGAGTTCCTAAATATTAAAGAATAGAGTTGACCAACAACCCTATGAGAACTTCAATATTTTATACATTCTCCTTCATTTTTACACAACACCTTCGGGAAGATTGTGATAATAATATAATAATCAAATAATTAACTTCACATTAAAAACAGAATATTTAATATGAAAGTTACTGCAATGCGTCCGAAAAATCAATACTGATCTACTACATTGACTATTTTACCGCTAAACAATAACAACGCTTTATGCTGAAGTATCCAAGTTAGTCTTCGCATGATGGCTGCAACCAAAGAGCTGTGTGCGGTATGTAGTTCATTGGCTGCACCTCCCAATCGAGTTAGACCCTCTTGCTCTCGGTATTGCCCTCTCTTTTTACTCTTGGTACGACATTTGTGTATTGCATGCTACCTCCAGAAGTACATGCTCTAAGAATATAACATCATCTACCGCTCGCTCCCTCCATATATAATTAACCAATGTTTTTAGTTTTGACCGTCTGGCGGCACTATCAGTATTATTTGTTTGGCGTTGATAGTATGGACGTAAATTATAATTTTTTAATTATATTTTATTTCATGAATGAACCAATATTATAAATTAATATTAGCATTCTGCACTGAAGGTTGTCAGTAGCTACTAAACAAAACCAAAATAAAGAAAATCGGTTGAGAGACAGAGGAGAAAATGGTACCTAACTGTTTTGTCTTTGCCTATTTATATATAGATTAATCCTAAGGTTCTCGCTTTCCATATGTTTCAATGTTTTATTATACTAGCATAGATGATAAGCGAGTGGAAAATTCTATTTTGGTATATCAATAACTTCTAAACTATGCATTTTGAAGATATCAAATAATTATTTTTTACTTTCTAATTGATCCACTAGTCAATGTTAAGATCTTCCTTTCAGTTTTCGTCTAAAATATAAATGATCCTGTATCCTTTGAAAATTATGTTCTGAGTAGTATCGGAGATAAGAAGGGGCAGGCTTTGATCAATTATTTCAATATAGTTCCTTTAAGTTTTTTTAAAATGTGAGATTGAAATTAGAAAATATATATTTGAATTTTACATGATGACCTCTTTCATTTGAATCTTGAATGATTTTTCTCAAATTTCTAATTCGTTCCCTACTCAAAATTAACATATTTTGCCGAATGATTGGCACTGCGCTATATGTGAAATAAAGCCTATAATTATTTATTTAGTTACCACCAAGTGTATTAAACGCACATTTCCATCTATATTAACAAAAAAATTTTAATTCCTCCCCCTTCTAGACCTTCTAGACCCCCCGCCCTAAACCAAAACGTACCATTTTTGACGGCACTGTTGTGCGGAACATAAGGAAAGATTCTAGAAAATATTATTATTATATGAGAATGATAAGATAAAGAATAAAAATTTGAACTGAAAGAGTCTTGAAATAAAGTAAGTATATAAGAATAAGAAAAGATATTTAATAAGGTAAAATCCCTGACATATTTACATAAAAACAACAATTTAAAATTTTGTATCATAATTTTGATACCAAGTAGGTACCACAAGCAAACACAGATTAAATTAATGAATGTTGTATTTGTACATTAACTCTGTCATATGTTCATTTGTCCTTTAGCACAGAGATGGATTTGAACACAGTGAACTTTTAGAGGAAGACCACGTATGTCAATGCGCTGTGTTTAATAGTATAAATGAATAGTTTCTAAATGATTGAGGAGGTAAATGATTATTTTGAATGTTCATCTGGGATTTTCTCTCCTCGCAATGGTTTCTGAAAAATACAGATAAGTTAATTACTTGAATATCAAGGTGTAGTATCTAAGGGCGGTTTGTGGAAACTGCCCGGAACACTAGTTGCCCTCTTATAGAAAAAACTCTTCCGCAGGATTAACTGCGAGAAAGTAGGTCTACAGATTTGTCAACTAGTATTCCAGTATAATATGTTGTGTATTTTGTGATGTAATTATTTGTTTTTTTTTGTGACGTTTCGATTCCTTATCAGGAATCGTTGTCGAACAATGTTTGTTTGAATGTTTTGCACTATATTCGCTTGACTTTTTTTTGGTAATGTCAATTGACTGATTAATTGACTTTGAAGTTTCCTTTTTGATGTTCATCCGTCAGAAGTTGTTGCCATGCGACCGGTATCTCTACAGAGGGTGTCCCGATTTCTCCATTATTCAACAACATGCATACTTTCTTTGATTTTTCTTTTTCTGGTATGTTCTTCTTTAAGTAGTATTTTTGTCTTATTCCTGTCCATTTTGTGTGTACTATTGTCCGTGAGTACATGATTTGCCAATCTTGATCTGCCTATATGTCTTCTTGAGACGTTGTATTGGTGCTCTTTTGTTCTAATTTGGAGAGGTCTTGATGTTTCACCGGTATATGTTTTTCCGCAGGCACAAGGTACACTGTATACACAATTTTTGAAACTTTGAGTACCGTTTTCCGGTCTTGTTTTTGTCAAATTTGATCTTAAAGTATTATTTGTTTTAAAAATCGTTTTTACTTGGTATTTATTGCCAATATGTTTAATTTTTTTCAGAGAGGCCGGAAACATAAGGAATAACGTTTATAATTGTAGAATTAATATCAGTTTGTATGTTGTTATTTAAATTAGAAGTGTTGTGTCTTGTTTGTTGGTTTCTTTGTTTTTTCTCGATTTGGTAAATTGTTTTGTTTATGAAATTTCTTGGGCATTCGTTTTGTTCTCAAACTTCCTTTATCAAACATAACTGTTTTTCAAAATTTGATTTGTCGCTGAAATTGCTTTGGCTCTGTCATATAAGGATTTAATGACTCTTTTTTTACATTTTAAGAATGATTTGACTGACGTTGATGATATTTTTGCAATATGGGAACATAGCATAGACGATTTATACTGCTTTTTAGACACGATCAATAACAAAGAATCTACAATTAAATTTACAATTGAAATACAAAATGGAAATAAACTTCCATTTTTAGACGTGTTGGTTGACCGATCCAATTACAATTTAACTACAAGCATTTATTCGAAACCAACGCATACTGATAGATATTTGAATTTTTATTAAAATCGTTCTTTAAATGTAAAAAAAGGAGTCATGAAATCCTTATATGACAGAGCCAAAGCAGTTTCAGCAACAAAGGAAATTTTTGAGAAAGAGTTATGTTTGATAAAGGAAGTTTTAGAACAAAACGAATACCCAAGAAATTTCATAAACAAAACAATTTACCAAATCGAGAAAAAACAAAGAAACCAACAAACGACACAAACAACACACAATACTTCCAATTTAAATAACAACAAGCAAACTGATATTAACTCTACAATTATAAACGTTATTCCTTATATTTCCCGCCTCTCCGAAAAAAATAAACTAGTGGCAATAAATACCAAGTATAAACGATTTTTAAAACAAATCATACTTTAAGATCAAATTTGACAAAAACAAAACCGGAAAACGGTACTCAAAGTTCCAGAAATTGTGTATACAGTGTACCTTGTGCCTGCGGAAAAACATATACCGGTGAAACATCAAGACCTCTCCAAATTAGAACAAAAGAGCACCAATACAACGTCTCAAGAAGACATATAGACAGATCAAGATTGGCAAATCATGTACTCACGGATAAGGGTACACACAAAAACAAAAACTTAAAGAAGAACATACCAAAAAAAGAAAAATCAAAGATAAGTACAACATAAAATACACAACATATTATACTGGAATACTAGTTGACAAATCTGTAGACCTACTTTCTCGCAGTTAATTCTGCGGGAGAGTTTTTTCTATAAGAGGGCAACTAGTGTTCCGGGCAGTTTTTACAAACTGGCCTTAGATACTACATCTTGATATTCAAGTACTTAACTTATCCGTATTTTTCAGAAACTATTGCGAGGAGAGAAAATCCCAGATGAATATTCAAAATAGTATAAATGAATCCACATCACCCTTAGAAAGCCAGAGGCGGAATGTGTCCGAAGGTTTACAAACTAATATTTTTCGGTAGAAGAATTTTTTCACGCCAAAAATAAATTTTGTAGTTGATTTACCAAATACATAAGTAGAGCATATTAGGTTTTTAGTTTCTTAGTTTCGGGTTCCAGCAGACAGTCTGAAGAAAACTGTCATTATTCTTTTCTATTCACTGAACGTACTTGAAGATATTATAAAACATTGCAATGCATTTAATCCATGATAAGTTAAGCAGATAAATTAGATTGGATAGCCTTCAAGCTTTCACAAAGTCATAAAAGTAAATAAAACGGTTACAGTGAATTCGCGTTAATCACCACAATGAGTTGAATGTATTATATGTTGTTTAGATACCCGCAAAAAATATCCGCGATATTTAATGCTGCCCATCAAACCAAACCTCCCGGTTCAGTATGGACCAACTATTTCGGTCCAAATATTAACACAAAATCGACATTCTTTCTTTATTTGACTTGTGCCATGGAGATTCTTATTGTCCCAGAAATGAGAAATATGGGAATTAGTAACACTGTCTTGTCTAAATCGAGCTTCATCTGTTAACAGTGAATGAATATTAGTCTTAGAAACGAAAATTGGGGGTGCATTGGTTTTCATATAACCATAAACTGCAGCCAATAAATATGCTAGACAGCTGGTATACGTGCAATACGTTATCGGCTGTTACAATATTTTTTGGAAGGACAAATACTTCATAAAACAAATACTTAAAATAATTCACTTCCCCTACAAGCTAGCGTGCGATAGACCCTAACCAAATTTCTATTGTTACAGCAATCCTGAAACCGTTCAACATGCAACTTTCTTGCTGCTGACGCGTTACAAGAAGCCAAGCCAAACAATAAATTAAATGCAATTCTGCATATTCTGCTATCTCAATTTTCAAAAAATAATAATTACCGGCATAAACAAACGTTTCTGTTAACTTGAATGCAGAATACAACAGTGGTTTCATTAACTGTCAAGTCATAGGTGATACCAAAGTATCTATTTTTACACTACTAGTATTATTCGATAGATAAAAGCTATCTTATTAGGGTTCCGTATAAACAATACACGGATACCCCTATAATATGACTCAGGATTTCTGCCTCTGTCACATCACAGTAATTTTCTCCTAAACTACTGGACGGAAGAGTTTGGTGACCCGATGAGGAGTACATATCGCAAATGAAGAAATTTTGATTTTAGGGGTACTTCTGGGGGGAAAAACTAAAAAAATCGACCGTTCCCCCCTGATCTCCGAAACTACTGAGCCTAAAATTCTGAAAAAAATATGAAATATAGAACGTTGCCCGAACTTTACAGGAAAAATAAGGAGAAATCATTAGTATTAATTTTGGGGGGCAAATTATAGAAATAAATAAAAATTTAAAATTAAAAAAAAATTCAAACGCAACATGTAATATATCAAATGAAAGGTCTCATTCTGAGGAACACACAAATATTTTTTTCATATTTTAAAAAATATATTTAAAAAGATATTAACGAAAATATACCAAAATTTACCCATTCCCCCCCCTTATCACCGAAACTATAAAATGTAAAGTTTTGAAAAAAAATAGAGGTATAGGTTCTGTCCTGAAGTTTACTGGAAAAATAAGGAGAAACCTCCACTTTTAATTTTGGGGGACAAATTACAGAACTAAATGGAAAATATAAAATTAAAATTGTTTCTAACCCATCATGTTATATATCAAATGAAAGGGCTCATTACGACGAAAATAAAAATATATTTTTTTCATATTTTTAAAATAAATTAATTAAAAGATATTAATAAAAATATAAAAAAATTTACCCATTCCCCCCCTTATCTCTGAAACCATAAGCTGGAAAATTTTGAAAAAAACCGATGTATAGCCCCTCACCTGAGCATTACTGGAAAAATAAGGAGAAAACCCTAACACTCATTTGGGGGGGGGGGGAATTATAGAATCAAATAGAAAATATAAAACTAAAATTGTTTCTAACCCATGGTGTTATATATCAAATGAAAGGGCTTATTATGACGAAAACAAATATAATTTTTTCATATTTTTAAAATAAATTAATTAAAAGATATTAACAAAAATATAAAAAAATTTTACCCATCCCCCCCTATCTCCGAAACCATAAGCTGCAAGATTTTGAAAAAACAATGGAAGTATAGCCCATCAACTGAACTTTACTGGAAAAATAAGAAAAAACCCCTAACATTCATTTTGGGGGGCAAATTATAGAATTAAATGGATAATATAAATTAAAAATTGTTTCTAACCCATCATGTTATATATCAAATAAAAGGGCTCATGATGAAGAAAACAAATATATTTTTTTCATATTTTTTAAATCAATTAATTAAAAGATATTAACAAAAATATAAAAAAAATTACCCATTCCCCCCCCCTTAACTCCGAAACCATTAGCTGAAAAATTTTGAAAAAAATGGAAGTATAGCCCCTCACCTGAACTTTACTGGAAAAATAAGGAGAAACCCCTAATATTCATTTTGGGGGCAAATTATAGAATGGAAAACAAAAAATTATTATTGTTTCTGATGGGTCATGTAATATATCAAATCACAGGGCTCATTATGACGAATACAAAAATATTTTTTTAATTTTTTTAAAATGAATATTTTAAAATATATTTCAAAAATATTTTAAAAAAATTACCCATTCTCCCCGTTAATCCCCAAACTATAAGACCTCAATTTTTTTCTTTATAGGAAAAATATGAAAAAAATCCCTACTTCTATTATTTGGCCCCCAAATAATAGAATAAAACGGAAAATAAATTATTAAAAACCCCCATAATAATTTTAGGGACAAATTATACAATTAAATGGAAAATAAAGATTCAATTTTCAAGCGCATCATGTAATAAACAGATAAAAGGCTCATTATGTGAATTACAAATATATCATATTTTTAAATCATTTGTTCAAAAGATATTAAAAAAATATATTAAACATCGACATAATTCCCACTTTAGAAACTACACTATTTAAATTTTGAAAAATATATTTTATTTGTATTTTTTAATAATTTGAATAACAGATTTAATAATTTATAATTTAAAACTTGACCTATTTTGCCCTTTATCTTCCAATCTAGAGAGCCTCAAAACTCAGACAGTACATTATAAAAGACTTCTCTGAAAATTTATTGATAACATAAAACTCTAATGTTAATTTTTGGGGGCCACATTAGAAAATTAAATACGTATTCTGATAAACATCAAGCGAATCCTGAAGCAGATAAAATAAAAAGTCTAGGTGTGGAAAATCAAAGTATATATTTTTTATAAATTTAAAATTTTAAATCTTTAAAAAATATAAAGGTAAATATAAGAAAATGCACTCATTCCCTGCTTGTCTGAAACTGGAATATTACAATCTTGAAGGTGGTACGGAACCCTAAGTATGCGAGTCCAACTTGCACTTGACCAAATTATTTTATCAACTAAAATTGATTATAGAGTAAATTCATTAACAATGTTTCATGGAGCCGTAATATTAATACAATTAATGCGTTTTCTTCAGAATGTCTCCTTCTGATGAAGGACTTCCTCTGATTTCATCCTGATGTACACACCCAAATTTCTACTGAACTCTTAGTTTATTGACTTCGATAGAGTATGACTTTTATTGTAAATTCATAATTAAAATTCGAGCATATTGAACAGATATGACTGCAACTCATGTAAATCCATGATACAAAAGACAAAAATGAAAAGGGCCTTCGAGATTTATACTGAATCAGTTCACTGCAGAAAAAGTTATTTTTATTTTAAATTAAGTTTGTTGTTTATAACTTAAATTGGGAATATTTCAATGTTAAAACATTTCCGGAAATGGGTAGTTAAGGGCTGAAATTAAAAGTCTAAGATATAATGCACAAAAATGGGCTTCACTCTCTATTTTTTATGCAGGAAGATGAATCGATTGCTGTTTTTTGCATTACATTCGTTGAAAATGTCTACAAAGTTTGTGAGCCTATGTGAATAAGAAAAATGCATATTGTATGTAGATGTGAAAGTGGTAATTAATAAAAAAATTAAAACTCTGTAAACCATGTATGAGTTAAATTTTTAAATAGTTGTTTTGGATATTCATTTTCACTCCTCACAATGATTTCTGAAAAATATAGATAAGTTAAGTAATTGAAAATCAAGGTGTGGTATTTAAGAGCAATTTGTTGGAACTGTCCGGAACACTAGATGCCTTCTTATACCAAAACTCTATTGCAGGATTAACTGTGAGAACATCGTTTTTTAGAGTGGTTTATACATTATTCTTACTTTGACTTTTTGGCAATGTCAATTGATAGATTAATTGACTTTGAAGTTTCCAGTTTGATCTACAGTGGGGGTGTCCCAATTTCTCCATTATTCAATAAGATGCAGCGCTTTGATTTTCCTTTTTTTTTGGTGTGCTACTCTTTAAGTAATATTTTTAACCGACTTCCAAAAAGGAGGAGGTTATCAATTCGTGGCGTATTTTTTTTGTATGTATGATACCTGATTTCTTCTCCTGTGGTGAACCGTTTTGAATGAATATGACCTTGTATAAAAGAGTATATATCCGGATTGGTGAAACTTCAAATTTGGGAAAAGAATTCTATTGGTAAAGTGATGAAATTTGTGAATGATCACATGCGTGCATGGAAATCGACCAATATCCCTGACATATTGGTCTATTTTTTGAAAACTTCTTATGGATGTGTATAGTTTTTTAACGTTTAACCTATTAAGGAAGATCCCTAGGTGATCTCATATATTTTTCTGCGACGTGCAACTTGCAGTTTTGCAGAAAATCGCCGAAAATTCCAAAATACTTATCAAAAATTTCATTGAAATGACATAACAGACATATCCACATAAATATTTTAATTCCAACGCCATAGTGCGGGAGTTTTAGGCACTAGAAGTTTTAATTGCCAATTTGAAAATTTTCTATGTAAATCTCAAGCATATAGGTAGTAAAGTATAATATTTTCGGCTCTATAAATCAATGAGTACCAAGCTCGTTTTGTTTGTATACTAGGCAAATACCTATTTAAATGAAAATTTCATTTTGCGATGACGGTGCGTTTGGTTGTCAGATTCTTCCGGCCTAATAGAAAATTCATTTGGTGGCGTTTATACACAGGGTGTTTCTTTAAAGTAAAGTGATAGAAGGAGTTGCATATGATGATTGAAATATAGGAAGGAGTAGAATGAAAGTGGTCCATAGGCAGCCGTATATACAGGATGGTTGGAATATAGGGTGGAGTGGACGTTTGGTTGTATAAAAATGTTGGAAAAAATGTAAAATTAAAATTATATAGGGTGATTAAAAAACTGTTATATCATGTGGACGTAAACAAATAATATACAGGATGGTTGAAATATATGCTGGAGTTGAATTATATTTATACAGTGTGATTAAAAAATTATTTATTTTATAGCCCATAGGAAGTTGCATAAAGTGTGGAGAGGAATTAGTGTTACACAGGGCGATAATATAAAATGTTAAAATGAACTAATTTATGGGGTAGTTCAAAAAAACTGAAAAGTTGAAAATAAAACATTTAACAAAATATAAGCGACTTCCAACTATAACTAAAAAGCTAAAAATAATTTAAATAAAATACAACTCTAGCAAATAAATAACACATTCAATGTTGTTAGGAACCTACCCGGGAAGTAAAAAAAAATGTAAACATTAAAAGGTGCTCATTATGTACAAATTAATTATCTACCAATCTAGTATATTTTTGAAGTTGGTACCAAGCAACAATCAAGTTTGATGAAGTAGTAGATAAGTACGCAATGAAGGATTTTAAATTTGCTTGGCATCGACTTCAAAAATATACCAGATTGGTAGGTAATTAATTTGTACAGAATGAGCACTTTTTAATGTTTACATTTTTTTACTTCCTGAGTAGGTACCTAACAACATTGAATGTGTTATTTATTGGCTAGAGTTGTATTTGTTATAATTATTTTTAGCTTATGAGTTATAGGTCGAAGGCGGCTATAGATATATTTCTTAAATGTTTTATGTTTTATTCCAGTCCATTTTGTGTATACCATTATCCGTTAATAGATGCTTTGTCAATCTTGATCTGTCTGTATGTCTTCTTGAGACATTGTATTGGTGTTCTTTGTTCTAATTTGGAGAGGTCTTTCCGGTTTTGTTTTTCTCAAATTTGATACTAATGTATTATTTGTTAATCATTTTTACTTGGTATTTATCTCCAGTACGTTTAATTTTTCGGATAGACAGGAAACATAGATTAAGAATAAGACTTTAAGATTGTAGTGTTGTTGGTCGTTGTTATTTAAACTGGAAGTACTGTGTGTTTATTGTTTGTGGAGTTTGCTGGTTTCTTTGTTTTTCTGCTAAATGGAGAAAGAAAATGTTGTCACTGAACACGAATATGGAGTTGACAACAAGCTCTGGAGCACCTAGTACCCAGGATGGTAGGTATCCACGTACACCATGGTTGAAACATCAACCGGAAATCAATGTATATTTATCAAACTGCCATTAACGTCTAACTTATGGGTCGACATGACTCAGTGATGGAATGAAAACGTGAAAAATCCTCAAAAAAATAAGGAGTTGAGTTTTTGTGGGCACTAAATGTGATTCCAAAAAGCATTGCATTCATCACTCCTCACTGTTGGAAACATTTACCGCTACGAAACGCATTCTAGCTGAGTAAACGAGGGGTCTTGGTGTCAAAGTATTAAAAAGTGAACGATAATTTCTATATAATTTTGTACCTTTGTTTAAGATTTAGTTAGATTTTTAAAGTTTGTCATTTTAAGCGTGAAAATATTTGCTAACTGATCACAAGTAAATGCATCACATTCTACCAGATTTTACCTTTCATCTTTTCTATGAGCTGATATGCCTTAGTTGCCATGGTTACTTATCGTCAAGGAAACCCTACCACAGTGCAAGTATTATTCAGCTTTTTAGTGCAATTTTATGTAAATTAGAAAGTAGTAACATATTAATTTTATTTCTTAAGTAAATCATTCATCTGTGCCTTTGCATAAATAAGTGTAAAAAGGGTAAAATCATTTATGTTTACTTTTTTGTACACAAAAAAATAGTTCTTGCTTCACTTGCAACCAAAGTCTCATGAAATATGATCACGGATTTTTAAAATTGGTGATCCGGTTCTTTCTGAACTCCATAATAACATTTTTCAAGTTTTCAACATATTATCCCTTATTTCCAGGCCTACATTGGGGAATGATACCGACAATTTCCACTATGACAAATTTTGACATAATGATAGTTCGAATCGGGTTCAGCACCAAGGAAAACCCTATTTTTGGTCAGTTTCTCACGATTCCACCTCATATTTCGTATTGCCAGTCTAAATTTAGGCAATGACGGCATTTTGATAATTGTTTCGTTATTCCATATTACTTTATTTACAATTTGTAAAAACGTGTAACAGTAAGTATGTTTTTCTTTGAGGTATATAAAAAACAATATCTATTATTGTAATGTTCACCATTTCACCCCTTGTTTCCACCACTAGAATAAGAGATATTGGTCATTTCAGATGTCATATTTGTATTGAACAACCCCAAAACTTTCGAGTATCTAAAGTAGCCACATTTCTATTCTTATTTATCAAGTTATAATTTTTTTATTAACCACCATTTCTAGATACTGCAGTGCTTTATTTCCTCGACTATCATTTGGTCATATAAAGACAAAGGTAAGCTTGGACTAAAAATATTTAAAAATAAATGCATATAATTATTCAAAATATCGATTAATCTTTATCGTCAGTAAAAATACCATAAGTCAACCCATGACCTTTAGGGGTATAAACTTACTTGCACTTAAATGACGAAGTTGAACGATATTGCTTAATTATACTTTAATTTTGGAATATTAGTTTTTTAGAATAAAAGTTTATAATTGAGGTAAGCAAAACGTCAGCTTCAAATCAGAAATTCAACAACGTATTTAGAAAAGCGAACTTTTCCGACAAATTGAAACCCATCACGAAAACAGAAGCTGAACATTTCGTTCTGATGTTTTAAATATCTACCTAGCTATCCAGTGCCTTTGGCAAATGAGGAAATTACAGATAACGAACGTAACAAATGTTAGACTAGACGTGTCTGATACCGACAATTTCTGCAAACTATGCTAGTGAAAATACTCTGGGGAATTTTACCAAACAGGTAATTAACAAGTTTGATGGTTTTACTCTTGTCTAGCTGGGGCTCTCGCTATTGCCTCTGCACCTCCACGACTTTAAATTGAAATGTTAACCTCAATTAAAACTCGCGAAGTAGATTTTGCTAAAAAGATTTTTATACGTGAAATATATGTGATAAAAACATTTTAATGGTCAATACTATTACACCAATCATATGTATTCTATAGATCGAAAATTGTATCGATCATAAACATGTATTATCTATTCTAAAATTGAAAATTTGATATGTAGCGTTGTATTCAAGTCATGAACAAAGTTTTCATTTGCAAATCGACTGATTCACAGTAGATCTTGGCTTAGGATAAAAAATTATTAAATATGAAAGTCATCAAGGCAATATATATATATATATATATATATATATATATATATATATATGTTTATATATTATAATGGAATGATCTAATAATTTGTTTGTTAAATACATTGTAATAGTATTTTATACTTATCTTTTTTTTATCTTACAATGATTTATCTCTCTCTTCAGATTCACTTACACTTCTTAAATTTTTTTGAGATTTTAATTACACTTTACTCTTTCTACTTTTTAATTTTTTAAATTACTGATAATCAAATTTCCAAAGTTTCAATTAAAGTACAATTTATTTAAATTTTCCAATACAATATTTATATTAGTTTTCTTTGAAAACAACATAAATTTCCTGTTCATTAACTACTCTTAAATTTCTATCAAATTATGTTACAAAACTGTTTATCATTCATATACAACTATTATGATTATTCTAAATTTTTGAAAAACTTTTATTATCACTGATGGACTAATTTTTTTATGATTTTCTTATTTTATTAATTAAACTTTTTCAACAAACCTTAACTTTCTTTTAAACAATGTTTCAAAAACTCACTGTTGTTGGTTCCCCAATTTTTCTTCTTATTTTTGACCTCTATCAATAATTCCAAATTTCAAAATCCTTTACTGGTAAAATTCTGCCACTCAATTGAATTTCTCGTGCTGGTTTGCAATTTATTTTCTCCTAATACTTTTGATTTTAAATTTTTAAACCATTAATCTCATTATTTTCCTTTTCTCGACCATTTACAAAACTATTTTCAATTCGGATTTCCAAATAAATTCAAATTAAATTTTTTATGTTACTGTTGTCTTTCTGACATGGAACATTAAATTTGTTTTATTTATCATAGGACATTAACTTCGTTGTCATGGAAACTGAATTTTGAACCTATCTGCTCGAAACTTGACGATCATAAGAGAATTTGTCACTGTCAGATTTCCTATTTATATAATTTATTTTGTCACCTGCTGTTTCCATTTCCGTTTATATTTATTTTATTAATTTTCCACTATTATGCCTTTAAATCATATCAAAAAATCTACACAAATTTCAACTTACATGTCACTTCATTATTATAATTTTGATTCCTGCAATTTCCGAGAATTCATCGGCGTAGTTGATAACTGATCCCTGCCGGGATCGATGGTAAAATGACGACGTTTCGGCAGAGTCACATCTCCCCTCTTCAGGTCGGTTCGCATAATTCTCGTAGCCTTCTGCTTTCGCTTCTAGTTACTCGAATACCAAGATTTACTGAAGCGAGCGCGCTGTTATATAGTCGCGGCTCGGCGCCTATCGGTTGACACCGTGAACGGCTGCGTGTGATTGGCCCTTGGCGCTCAGTAGGCACGGCTCCATCCTGCTGATTTGTTATTTCCGGTAGAGTTGTTATTGGACGGGTCCGGGCCGGTACGGTGTCTAATAGGATTTTCCAACAATTCGATAAGTTCTGAATTTCATTGCGTGCGTTTAGACTGTGAGGTCTCTTCGCTATTTCAATTGCCTCTCTTACGAGTCTTGATTTCGGGTGTTCTATATCTGCCAGTACTCTGGTGTTCTCAAAGTCTATTCGGTGTGACATCGTGGTGGCGTGTTCCGCAATGGATGTTGTTTTTTCCTGCTTTCTTACAGCGTTCTGGTGTTCATCACGTCTAGCTTGAATTCTTCTATTAGTTTGCCCCACATAGGTTTTATGACAGTCTGCACATGGAATCTCGTACACTCCCTGTTGTTCTAAAGGGATCCTCGTCTTCGGAGTCCTCAACACCGTGCTTATATTTCTGTCTGTATTGAAAATAGTATCGATATTGTGTCTCAGTAGAATTCTTGCAATACTCTCCGTGGTCCCCTTGACATACGGTAAATAAGCCTTGGTTATTGGTGTCTCATGCTCCTCGTCCGTTTGTCTCGGTTATGACTTTAGGGCTCTTTGTATATTTCGGTCTGTAAATCCGTTATGTCCATTTCCTGTTTGATGTTATCCTGGTCAGCTAGCCTTTGTGATCTGGTTACTAAATTCTTGACGACGGCTTGTAGTTGGGCTGGGTGGTGATGAGAATTAGCATGAAGGTATCTGTTGGTGTGAGTTGCTTTCCTATATACTGCATGGCCAAGGCCTCCATCTTGCTTCCTATTTATGAGAACATCAAGGAATGGCAGTTGATTGTTGGCTTCAACCTCCATGGTAAATTTTATTTTGTGATGGATGCCATTAAGGTGATCTAAAAAAGTATTGAGGTGTTCCCTCCCATGAGGCCAAATCACAAATGTATCATCCACATTTCGCAACCACAAACTGGGTTTAAGAGTTGTTGTTCTTAGTGCCAACTCCTCAAAGTTCTCCATAAAAAGGTTCGCTATAACTGGTGAGAGTGGCGATCCCATTGGAGGTCCTTCCACTTGTTTGTATCGTTGGTTCTCGTATACAAAATAGGTCTTCATCAGACAGTGCCATGTTAAGTCTAGAAGGTGTTGAGGTGGTTTGTATTTTTCTATTATGATATCCTAGACTTCGTCGATAGGGATGTTGGTGAAAAGGGACACTACGTCAAAACTTACAAGAAGACACTCTGGTTGTAAGACCGTTTTTCTAAGAATTTCGATGAAATGTGTCGATTTTTTTACATATGAGTCTGCCCCCTCTGCAAACGGTTGAAGTTGTTGGGCTAGGTATTTGGCTAGGTATTGTGTTGGGGATCCAATTGAGCTTACTATTGGCCTTAAAGGTGCACCTTCTTTATGTACTTTTGGCAACCTATAGAATTTCGGACATCTCGATGACTTTTCACGCGGAATGAGTTGCAGTTGGAGATTTTTGTCGATCCTACTTGCGCTTGGATTTTGGCCTTGGTTGTTTTCTCTAGATAAGTTGTTGGGTCTGTAGTAATTTGTTTGTATGCTGGATCTTGTAGCAATATTTGAATTTTGTTTGAATAATCCGCTGTATCTAAAATTACAGTCGCATTTCCTTTATCAGCAGGTAGAATGACAATGTCCTTGTTAAGGCGCAGTTGTTTCAAGGCCTCATTTTCTTCTATAGATAGGTTCCTTTTGGGTGGTTTAGACTTTCTTAGAACATGTGACACATCTTGTCTAATTATTTCAGCGGTGTTCGCATCTAATTTTGAACCTGCTGTTTCCACGCCACATATTATGCTCTCTGTTGGTATGTGAGAGGGAGCAATAGCGTAATTGAATCCCTTCGCCAACACGCCAATCGAGGAAGTGTTCAAATGGACCGAAGATAAGTTACAAACGGTTTTATTCGTTTTCAATTGCCGTGAGGTTAGACTGTGGCCGTTATTTTCTCTAGGAGTTTAGTATTAAGAACATCCAAATCTCTTCTGGCATCACGTATGGCTTCCCTAAGTAGGGCACAACTAGCTTTCCATAAGATATTCTGTGTTTTTCTGTTGTTCTTCCAGAACTTTACCGTCATGTTTTTCGGAATAACTCCTTCATCGCGGCATCGTTGTAAAAAATGTAGATCGCACAAAAGTTTGCTTCTTTTCGCGCGTAATTTCTCAAATGTTTTACACCAATGAAAAGTATTCTCCCCGTAGAGATTCACTATATTTGTTTTTAAGTTTTCGCGGGCACTAAATGTTTTAGGTGGTTTCCGGGAATTCATCCGCGTAGTTGATAACTGATCCCTGCCGGGATCGATGGTAAAATGACGACGTTTCGGCAGAGTCACATCTGCCCTCTTCAGGTAGGTTCGCATAATTCTCGTAGCCTTCTGCTTTCGCTTCTAGTTACTCGAGCGATAGGCGCCGAGCCGCGACTATATAACAGCGCGCTCGCTTCAGAAAATCTTAGTATTCGAGTAACTAGGCCAATAGTAAACTCAATTGGATCCCCAACACAACACCTAGCCAAATACCTAGCCCAACAACTTCAACCGTTTGCAGAGGGGGCAGACTCATATGTAAAAAATTCGACACATTTCATCGAAATTCTTAGAAAAACGGTCTTACAACCAGAGTGTCTTCTTGTAAGATTTGACGTAGTGTCCCTTTTCACCAACATCCCTATCGACGAAGCCTTGGATATCATAATAGAAAAATACAAACCACCTCAACACCTTCTAGACTTAACAAGGCACTGTCTGATGAACACCTATTTTGTTTACGAGAACCAACGATACAAACAAGTGGAAGGAGCTCCAATGGGATCGCCACTCTCACCAGTTATAGCGAACCTTTTTATGGAGAACTTTGAGGAGTTGGCACTAAGAACAACAACTCTTAAACCTAGTTTGTGGTTGCGATGAGTGGATGATACATTTGTGATTTGGCCTCATGGGAGGGAACACCTTAATACTTTTTTAGATCAACTTAATGGCATCCATCACAAAATAAAATTTACCATGGAGGTTGAAGCCAACAATCAACTGAGATTCCTTGATGTTCTCATAAATAGGAAACAAGATGGAACCCTTGGCCATGCAGTATATAGGAAAGCAACTCACACCAACAGATACCTTCATGCTAATTCTCATCACCACCCAGCCCAACTACAAGCCGTCGTAAAGACTTTAGTAACCAGATCACAAAGGCTAGCTAACCAGGATAACATCAAACAGGAAATGGACAGTTTAAAAACAGCTCTGAGACAAAACGGATTTACAGACCGAAATATACAAAGAGCCCTAAAGTCAAAACCGAGACAAACAGACGAGGAGCATGAGACCACCAATAATCAAGGCTTATTTACCGTATGTCAAGGGGACCACGGACAGTATTGCAAGAATTCTACGGAGACACAATATCGATACTATTTTCAATACAGACAGAAAAATAAGCACGGTGTTGAGGACTCCGAAGACGAGGATCCCTTTAGAACAACAGGGAGTGTACGACATTCCATGTGCAGACTGTCATAAAACCTATGTGGGGCAAACTAATAGAAGAATTCAAGCTAGACGTGATGAACACCAGAACGCTATAAGAAAGCAGGAAAAAACAACATCCATTGCGGAACACGCCACCACGATGTCACACCGAATAGACTTTGAGAACACCAGAGTACTGGCAAATATAGAACACCCGAAATCAAGACTCGTAAGAGAGGCAATTGAAATAGCGAAGAGACCTCACAGTCTAAACGCACGCAATGAAATTCAGAACTTATCGAATTGTTGGAAAATCCTATTAAACACCGTACCGGCCCCGACCCGTCCAATAACAACTCAACCGGAAATAACAAATCAGCAGGATGGAGCCGTGCCCACTGAGCGCCAAGGGCCAATCACACGCAGCCGTTCATGGTGTCAACCGATAGGCGCCGAGCCGCGACTATATAACAGTATAATATGTGGAGTGGAAACAGCAGTTTCAAAATTAGATGCGAACACCGCTGAAATAATTAGACAAGATGTGTCACATGTTCTAAGAAAGTCTAAACCATCCAAAAGGAACCTATCTATAGAAGAAAATGAGGCCTTGAAACATCTGCGCCTCAACAAGGACATTGTCATTCTACCTGCTGATAAAGGAAATGCGACTGTAATTTTAGATACAGCGGATTATTCAAACAAAATTCAAATATTGCTACAAGATCCAGCATATAAACAAATTACTACTGACCCAACAACTTATCTAGAGAAAACAACCAAGGCCAAAATCCAAGCAAGTAGGATCGACAAAAATCTCCAACTGCAACTCATTCCGCAAGAAAAGTCATCGAGATGTCCGAAATTCTATGGGTTGCCAAAAGTACATAAAGAAGGTGCACCTTTGAGGCCAACACTAAGCTCAATTGGATCCCCAACACAACACCTAACCAAAGACCTAGCCCAACAACTTCAACCGTTTGCAGAGGAGGCAGACTCATATGTAAAAAATTCGACACATTTCATCTAAATTCTTAGAAAAACGGTCTTACAACCAGAGTGTCTTCTTGTAAGTTTTGACGTAGTGTCCCTTTTCACCAACATCCCTATCGACGAATCCTTGGACATCATAATAGAAAAATATAAACCACCTCAACACCTTGTAGACTTAACAAGGCACTGTCTGATGAACACCTATTTTGTTTATGAGAACCAACTATACAAACAAGTGGAAGGAGCTCCAATGGGATCGCCACTCTCACCAGTTATAGCGAACCTTTTTATGGAGAACTTTGAGGAGTTGGCACTAAGAACAACAACTCTTAAACCCAGTTTGTGGTTGCGATATGTGGATGATAGATTTGTGATTTGGCCTCATGGGAGGGAACACCTCAATACTTTTTTAGATCACCTTAATGGCATCCATCACAAAATAAAATTTACCATGGAGGTTGAAGCCAACAATCAACTTTTTTCATATTAACTCAAAATTTATGTGAAAAATTCAAAAAACAAGTTTTTGGTTTCTTATTTTTATCTTTTATACATAAAAATTTACGAAATTTGTTGAAAGCTTACCCTTTCAAACACACTGAATTTTTTTGAATTTAAAATATTTACTTTTCACATTATTTTGACATAATATGGAAAAAATTCCCAAAATATCTGTTAAAATCTCTAATTTCTGATGGTTTAAAAATATATATACATTACTATGGTAAATGTTCTCAGAAAATGAAAAGAAATGAAAAAAACTGTAATCCGATTTTTGTTAATCATTGTATACAATTTTGAGGCATTTATTATAATTTTCACTTTAATTACTCAAAGAACATAAGATTCCATGTTAAATTGACAAACAAAAAACCTGCAAGTCGAAATATACTACTATAATTAACAATAAAAGAAGTTAATGAAGTTAATATTTACTTTTCTTTTCTTTTCCAGCAAATCCAGATGTTGTATCGCAACCAGAAAAAAACAGAAATGCAACGATGAGATTAGAGGATTCATATTTGAAACTATTAGACGTGAAAAGTATATCTTTTACATTTCCACGGCCTGGCTTGAGAAAATAAATGTCATGATTATTAGAATTTAATTTATTCAAAAGAAAATAAGAAAATAACATGTAGTAAGACCCAGACCCTCCTATAACCAATATTTGCCAGAGGTTTAGGCACTGAAAAGGGACCTGCCACCAAGATGCCAGATACGTCAAATGCTCTTGGACACACAGGGCATCAGACTGTCCAATAAAAGAAACTGACCCAGCTAAATACGTAAACTGCCAGCAAGCCCACGTGCCAGTTACAGGGGATGCAAGAAGACACCGAGGCGAACAAAACCTGCGGGAAAACCACCCACAGTCACAGCAGCTGTTAAACCGGGAACGTCAGTTGTTTTTCTGGCCAGCGTAGCGGCGATTTTCAATCCTTTGCTGACAGCAGCAGTAAGAAAGCGCACCACACCACCAAACTGGACACCAGCAAAAATGAACAAGGCCAAAACGGAACCTAACCAAGAAGTAGGATGTCAATGCCGCCAGACGCGCGATAGCGGAAATGGGCACAGTCATCCAACAGGCTTTACAAAGGCTCAACAGGGTCAACGCTCAATTAGTCCCTCTCGATGGCTAATAGAACGAGAGCAGCTTCCCTGAATATACAAGGAGCGAGAACCCGTGGCACTCAAGGAAATAAGGCTATCAGACATCAAGACATAGATGGATACACCACGTATAGGAACGATCGGAACGCCAGAGGAGGGGGAACAGCCCTTCTCGTGAAGACAACAACACCACACTACAGAATCCTGGCCCCGGCCAACCTTGCCTCGACCGAAGCAACAGGCATGCAGGTAAGTATGACCAATGATCAAAATATTTCCTTTTTTTAGTATACATACCTCTCCTCACCCTCGGTTTTTCTATAATGATTTTGACGATCTACTGCCAGATCGCCAACACACAATCAACGGACTACAATTGTAGGTGATCCAAACGAGCACAGAGACGAAGAAGAGCAACGCTTCCAGAAGGATAATTGGGACCTATTTCGAAGGAACCTGGATCGCACGTTGAGACCAATCCCTGTGATCGAGAGTAGGAAACAGGTCGAAGCGGCCATCCAACTCCTAGAAGCTGGAATCAATGCAACTCTGGAAGCCAGCACTCGTAGCATCCGAAAACACAGGAACAAGAAGTACGCCAACCTTCCAGATGACATCAGGGAGTTAATCCTAGAGAAGAACAGAGAGAGAAGACGAACACAAAGAACAAAGTAACCGGACGACAAGCATTGAATCGGGCAGTGACTGTAGCTCTAAGAACGCATTACAATGAACGATGGAATTGTTACCTGGAGCAATTAGAGCAGCAGAAACCAGGCTTCTGAAATCTGCAAAAAATCTTGAGTCAGGCGTCCAGTACCTCGACTTCATGGCGAGCAGGGTATAGTCTACTCCGACCTTGACAAGGCTGCAGCATGCGCTGACAGCCCACAGAGAGAGTGTAGACTGACCCAACACGACGATGATGACGACCAGGGCGAGTCGAACGACAAACCAGAAAAATCAGGTAATAAAATGATCTCCCGTCGATCAGGATCACGACCCTGGAAGAGATACAGCACTAGATCAGATCACTTAAGCAACGAAAAGCACCTAGACATGAGCGTATATCAAACAAGATACTCAAACGTTTCATGATCAATGCAAAGCTAAGATTTAGGTACTAACCGAACAAATGGAAGTAAGCCGACCTTATCATTCTGTCAAAGTCCAATAAGGATGGTACTTTTCCACAAAATTATTACCCAATTTGTCTACTAGTAGCCATGAGTAAAGTGACAGAAATGATCTTCGCGATCAACTCCAAAAGACTATTGATGAAATGAATGTGATTCCAGACCAGCGGTTGGATTCATGCATTAACACGCCACCGAACACCAAGTTCAACGCCTAGTAGAATACGCCCCAAACGGACTCAACAGGAATCAAAGAACAAAAGAACAGCCTTCATCTTCCTGGATATAGCAAAAGAATTCGACCGAGTATTGCATGACGGACTATTGGTAAAGGTAGCCCTATACGGATCTCCCCTAACATTATCCTAGCTGTGGGCTCGAAGTGTAAGAGTGCGAGTGGGCCAAGAACACTCAAGATAGCAAACCACCGAGGCAGGGGTTCCCCAAGTAGCATTCCTGTCTCGACGCTATTTTTCAATCTACGCTACAGATATACCAAGACCAGCCGATGCTATAATTGCCCAGTTAGCAGACGACACTGCCGTTGGATGCCAATCTTTTAGACTCGAGCCAGTCTTAAGGCGGCTGCAACAAGCCACTGACGATTTAGCGGAATGGTGCCTTCAGTGGAAGATAGCCATCAACGAGGACAAAACTCAAGCTCTGTGTTAATGGGAGAAGCCGCACGATCGCACCTGACCGCCAACGACATACAAATTACATGGAATAACGGAGTCAAATACATTGGAGTCATCATTGATGGGGGTTGACAAGAGACTCGGTCTGCCCGTGCCAGACTTAAGCCCCTAATATGAAAAACAAGCAAGCTGGGACTCTTAAACAAGCTGACTTTCATCAAGAAAGTGATCTTGCCAATGCTGACGTACACAGTCGACACATCCTGGTTTGTTCGTAAGGGCCTGAGAGGTATACGCCAAAGTGGAACAGCAACCAAACCTTCTTCTACGACATCTACTCGACTGCGACCCCAGATTTATTGACATATACAAAGGGCCTAAGGACCAGCTCTGCATATTTATACAAAAATAATCCTACAATAACATTCATAAATAAAAAAATAATCTCATCAATTATTTATTCAATTTTAATCCAATCTAATGTAGCCTGAAGTCTATTTCTTATAAATACATATACTTTGACAAAAGCACCATCATAATGTTCTAATTTAAAAATTTAATTAATGACGGTCGATATTCGAAAAGACATCATTAGTTTTCTGTTGAAAAGTATGAGCATTACATTGTGGAAGCATCTTCATACGAGATAATGAGTATCTAGCGCACCGTGAAAGCATAACTTTTTTTCGGATTCTAACCGTCCCATTCCTTACAAATTTTAATATGGGATTTATGTTAATACTAGCGTTACCCGCGGTTTCACCCGCGTACGGAATGTACATGTCTTTACAAAAAAAAACATTGGGTTATCCTATATAACAATTTTTCTCAATTTTTTTAAACACCCTACTTAACTATAAATCCGCCAATCCCGGATATATTTCATCCAAACTGCAAGTGCTTATGGGCTACCCTATATAACAACTGTATTCGACATGTTTTTGAATAACTTTGTATAACTAACTCTAGTCAACCCTGTACTGCAACCATCCTGTATATGCTGCTGTTTATTTGTCACCCAATATAACTTCTTTTAACACAAGTACAATTACCCTCCACACTATATTTTAATCACCCATTATGTGCAACTTTTTCTAACATTGTCTTAATCACACTCTAAAACTATAATCTTGCTTCGCCCCATGTTTCAGATTATTAAATATAGTAGGATGCAACTGTTCATGCCCTATATAACAATTTTTTTAAACTTTTCGATCCACTCTAATGGAAATGCCTGTGGGACCCTTTGTGTGTCACAAATGTAAAAACACAGTTTGGCACCCTAACACCAAACGTTTATTTAAACACTTACCCAAACTGCAACTGCTTTTTGGCAACCATATATAACAATTTTAATCATTTTTTTTGAACCGCCTTGTATTACTAAAATTCTACTTCCATCTACATTGAAACCATCCTGTATATACTGCTGCCAATCAGTCAAACATTATAGCTTATTTTTTAACCATCCTGTATATCCATAATTTTACTCTACAAAATAGTTAAACCACCCCGTATGTTCATCTGCTTAGGGGCCACCAAATATAACATTTTTAAACCCTTAAAACTATAACTCTGCTCCACTCACTATCTTATCTACGCAACTGCTTATGGACTACTATGTAACCATTTTTTAACCACCCTGGAAAGTATAATTTGTCTCCACCTTATATTTCAACCACCCGTATATGGAACTTTTTCTAACATTGTTTTAACCACACTGTATAACAACAGCTCATGTTCTATCCTACAAAAAAAATTATCCAACCTATTTAACTATAATTCTACTCCACCCTCTATTTCAACCACCCTGTATATGCAACTACTTATCGGCCACCCAGTATATATATGAACCAAACAATATATCATTTTGTTATCCACCGAAAATATAATTCTACTACGCGCGTTTATAAACCACCTGGTATATGCAACTATTCCTGACCCACTCAATATAACTTTTTTGAACCACCCAGTATAACTAATTCCACTCCCCCTTATGCAGCTGCTTATGGGACACCTAATAAAACTTTTTTTTAGATTTTTTAATTCCATGTCATTTTACTCCGCACTAAGTCTCCTATATATAGAACACCCTGAAAAATTACGGTTGATATATCAATGTACCCCTTATTTCAGCAACATTGTATACAAGCAGCTGCTTATAGTACACCTAATATAACTTTTTTTAGATTTTTTAAATCCGTGTCATTCTACTCTAAGTTTCCTATATATAGAACACCCTGTAAAATTACGGATTGATTTCTTCTAAATTGAAACATGTTTACATTGGCATATTCCGAATTTTGAATGAAAGCTAAGGTGATTCAAGTATGTAATATTTGGTGCCTGCGGTAGAACAAATAGAGTAAATTATGTTATCCAACATGGTAGAAGTTTTTTCGCTATATCTACCATTTCTGTCAACTTAGGGAGATAAAATTTCCACCAGATTTTAAGTCAAACTATAGGCTTTGCAACAAAAAAAGATTCAGCAAAATCTGTTCCGTAGTTCTTACGTGATGCCCGAACAAACAAATAAACAAACAGACAAACTTACAATTTTATAATAGTACTAGCCGTTACCCGCGGTTTCACCCGCGTACGGAATGTTCAAGCCTTCGCAAAAAGAAATAACTTATGAAACATATGGGTTATACTATATAAAAAAATTTCTAACTTGTTTGAATCACCCTACTTAACCATAACTCCACCAATCCCGAATATATTTCACCCAAACTGCAAGTACTTATGGGCCACCCTAAATAACTATTTTATTCGACATTCGAATCATCTTGAATAACTGTAACTCTACTTCACCCTATATTGCAACCATCCTGAATATGCTGCTGTTTTATAATTTTTTGAACATCTGACAATAACTTTTCTCTACCCTATATTTCAGCTATACAACTGCTTATGGTGTACCCTGTATAACAATTATTTCTCATATTTTTTAACCACCTTTTAAAGTAAAATTTCTCTTTACTCTACATATTAATCAACCTTTATATGAGCTTTTTCTAACATGGTGTTACACACTCTAAAACTATAATCTTGCTTCTCCCCATATTTCAGATATTCCATATAGTAGAATGCAACTGCTGATGGTCTACCCCATATAACAATTTTTTTTTAACTTTTTTGATCCAGTCTAATAGAAATGATGTGGAACCCTTCGTGAGTCATAAATATAAAAACACAGTTTTACACCCTAACACCAAACTTTTATTTAAACCCTCACCCAAACTGCAACTGCTTATTGGCCTCCCAACATAACAATTTTATTTAAAAAAAAATTTTAACCGGTTTGTATAACTAACTCTACTTCTATCATTAAAACCATCCTGTATACAGCGCTGCCAATTTGTCAAACATTACAACTTATTTTTGAACAAACCTGTATAACCATAATTTTTCTCTACAAAATATTTCAGCCACCCACTATGTGCATTTACTTAGAGGCAACCAAATATATAATTTTTAAATACTTCTAATCACACTGTATGAACTATAATTTTAGTTCGATCCATATTTCAGATATTGCAGATATGCAACAGCTCATGTTCCATTCTACAAAAAAATATATCCAACCTGTTTGACTATAAATCTACTCCACCCGATATTTCAGTCACCTTGTATTTGCAACTACTTGTCGGCCACCCAGTATAACATTTTTTCTACCACCCTGTATAAGTATAAATCCATCAATGCCAAATATATTTCACCAAAACCGCAACTGCTTATGGGGCACCGAAAATAACAATTTTGTTCAACATGTTTTTGATTCACCTTGTATGTATTACAACTACCCTGTATACCCTTCTGCTTGTTGGTCAACCAGTATAACATTTTTAAAATAATTATCATAACACTTCTTCACCCTATGTTTCAACTATCCTATCTTTGCAACTTATTATGAACTACACTATTTCACATTTTTTCCTTATATTTTTTCAAAATATATTAAAGTATAATTTCTCTCCACACTTCATTTAAACCACTCTTAATTTACAACTTTTTCTTACCTTGTTTGAATGACACTGTATAACTATAACTTTACTGCACACCACATTTCAGACACTCTATATAGCAAGTGCTATATAACAAAATTTTTCTAGCATTTTTTACCCATCCCTGTATAATTCTAACTGTAAGCCACCCTATATTTCATTAACCTTTTATATGCAATTAGTTATTCGCCACCAAATATAACATTTTTGTATGACCCTGTATCCTTAGAATCCCACCCCACCCTATATTTCAACCATCCGGTAAATAGAACAGATTGTAGATCATACCATTACTTTAAAATATTTTTAAACCCACCTGTATAGCTGTAATTATACTCCGCTACATATTGCAACCATCCTATATATGTAACTACTTGTGAATATAAAACAAGTTTTTAACCACAACATAAACTATAATTCCACTCCATCTTATATTTCAAACACCCTGTATAAACAACTGCTTCTAACATTTCTTTAACCCCTTTATATAACTATAGTATCTTATGAACATAATTCAAAGATCCTAACTGCTTACCTAAGACATTTTTTTAAGTTTTTTTATTCACTGTATAAATATTCTACCCTTTTTCAACCAGTTGGTATATGGAAGTGTTTATGGCTCATTCAATAGAACTTTTTTGGACAACCCCGTATAACTAATTCCACTTCCCCTTTTTCCACCACATCGTATATATCCAGCTGTTTATAGGACACCAAATATAACTTTTTTAAATTCATGTAATTCTACTCCGCTCTAAGTTTCGTATGTACAGAACATCCTGTAAAATTACGCTTGATATTTGTTGATTTTTGTTAAATCGAAACATGTTACATGTGCACATTCCGAATTTTTAATAAAAGCTAAGCTGTTGCCAGTATCTAATATTTTGTGCGTGCGATGGAACCAGTTGAGTAATTGAAATACCCAACATGGTAGACGTGTTTTCGCTCTATCTACCGTTTCTGTCAATTTAGAGAGATAAAATGTCCACCAGATTTTAAGTCAAACTATAGACTTCGCAACAAAAAAGATTCAGCAAAATGAGATAAGTAGTTCTTACGTGATGCCCGAACAAACAAACAAACAAACAAACAGACAAACTTACAATTTTATAATAGTATAGATAGATAGATAATATACATTTATGCCAAAATTTATTGTAATACTATATAACT
Organism: Octodonta nipae; assembly: GCA_034190945.1. NCBI lineage: Eukaryota > Metazoa > Arthropoda > Insecta > Coleoptera > Chrysomelidae > Octodonta > Octodonta nipae. The sequence goes on along the minus strand of CM067217.1, from coordinate 65,034,238 downwards.
GTATCCTTTTTAATCGACTTCATATTTTTTTCAAAGACATAGCTTATACTGTTTTCTAGAAAATAGGCAGAAACGTTTTAACGGACTTTTCGGAACTTCTATAAAATAGTTTGTAAATAAATCAAAATAAATGAAAGTTAATGAAATTCAAGATAAACGTTCTCTGTTGGTCTCTATATACAGGGTGTCTTCATAAGTTGGAATCAAAAGGAAAACTTTCTCATGAATAATATTTAGGGAAATAGGTATTCTTCATAAAAAGATTTGCATGGATGAAGCGTTTATTGTAATCATTACATGTCACTTTTTCAACTGTATACGATGTCTATCAGCAAATATGAATTTTGTTTAAAAGAGAAGTAGTAATCAATTTTATAATAATATTCTTGCCACTTTTTAAACTATGTTTGACAACAAATATCACTAAAAAGCGACTATTAAATGAATGAATTAAATCAAGAAGTCAGGTAATCAAGACAAAAAAAAATTAAGTCTCTCATTTTGTCTCCAATACTGTGAGTCCACCTAAGTTAGTATCATATGCAAAACTTTCTTAATATATATAAATCTTTAGAAAACAAGATACTCTGTTCTATTCAACAGTAGATTAGTTAATTAATTACGTTCGAAAACTGCATCCAATTACTCAATTACATCACTAAAAATTGTAAAATAAATATATTTTAAAAATAGCAAAAACCGAAATCAAAAAAGTAAATTAAATAAAAAGCAGTTTTTTTTCTGCCAATCGGTGCTAAGTTAAATTGAAAATAATGTGAGAAATACATTTAAGAGTTGTTTAACTTGGTAGTAGAAAAATTATTTAATTATTGTAAAAAAAACCTTATAAGTAGGCTTTCAATTTATAGTTTCCTCCATTTTATAATAAACTATTTTCTTTTATTTTGAAAATTGTTCATGTTGGTCGTGACAAGTGATAGATGTTGAGATAACTCCGTAACATTAGTTCTTAAGGCTAAACGTAATTTGGATTTTCACCTAATAGTTATATGAGAAATATAAAAAAAATAAAAGAGAAATATTCAGGTATTGTTGAAATAGTTCATTTAAGATTGTCGATTTTACAAAAGATTTTACAATGCATAAATATTTCCTATCAGCATGACGGTAAGTAAACTTAGGTCGTCTTGCTAATTACCATAACGAAGACTATATCGGAGTTCAACAACAGACAGTTTAGAGATAGAGATGTAATGCATATAAATAGCAAAGCATGAATATGCATTACCATGCAAAGCTATAGAAAGCTTATAAAGAAATTTCTAGGATAATGTTTATGCCGAAATCAAGAAATATAATAGTGACTTGAGTATTTCGTTGTAACATGTATTTTATTGCGATACATACTGTAGTAATGATCCTTCTAATTTAACGTTAAATGCTGATACATTAACCGAATTCAGAAAAAATTAGGTTCTCAATTCGTCTATATCTATGTTTTTTATGTTTGTTCAGCGATTACTAGCTCAAAGAATTTCGACCGCTAATAGTGGATGTTGTTCCGGGGGATCGCGAAGTGGGCCTGTATTTTTTTAGCTTGTACCGTTTCTTAGAAAATCGGTAAAAACTTTTTACAGTATACCTTGGTGGTCGGTATTAAAAATATGGAAATTTTTCTATACGGAACATTCGATAAATTAAAAAGAAATTGGATTAGTTCCGAGATATACCGAAGTGGTCCCATATTTTTTTCAATAACATAAGCTGTCACCGTTTCTTAGAAAATCCGGTAAAACTTTTTTACCGACTGTCTTAGGGACCATCCACAAATTACGTAAGATGAGTTTTAACGGTCAGTTAATCAACTTCAAAGTGGACAGCTTCGGTTAGTCTGAATTTACAGTGTGTATTCATAAATCAAACGATTCCTTTTTATTAATAATTTTAAGAGAAAAAGCTATTCTTCATAAACAGATTTGCATGGTCTAAGACGTACACTGTAATCATCCCAAGCCACTTTTTTAACTGTAGACGACGTTTGTCATCAAACAGGAATTTTGATTACAAATTAAAGTATTCTTATTTTTGTTAATATCTAAAACTGTTATCAAATAGGAGTAATTGAGTAATTAATTTCACTAATAATACGTTGAAAGTTGATTGGAAATAAATCGAAATAAATGTCATTTATTCGACCTCAAAGTGGACGTTCTCAGTTGGTTTGTATATACAGTTTGTCTTCCTAAGTTAAGTTCAAACGTAAAATGTTCTTATGAATATTATTTAGAGAAAATTTACTCTTCATAAAAATATTTGCATGGTCAGAAACGTATACTATAATCATTAGATGTCACTTTTGAACTGTATACGGCGTTTCTCAGCAAATATGAATTTTGCTTAAAAGTATACCCTTATTTTTCATAATATATAAAATTCTTATTAAACAGGGGTAATAAGAATTATAAAATGCATCTAATTATGCAACATCACTAAAAATTTTATAATAGATCTTCCTGTCACTTTTAAGTTAAATACCTTTATTTTTAATAATAACTAAAATTTTTATCAGACAAAGTTAATTAGAATTGAAAACTACGTCCTATTATGCTATATCAATTAAAACTGTATAACAATTCGTTATAAGATTTCGCGGAGAAGTGACTATTAAATGAATGTCAGTACAATTAATAGACCTAATGAATGATGACACTCAGATCGTCTACAATATAGTGGATCCACCTAACTTGAATCATATATAAAATTTTCTTAATACATATATAGAGAACAAGTTATTCTATTCAGCAGTAAACGAGATTGGTCAAGCTAATAAATGATTCTTAAAAGCAAAATATGTTAAGTTTATTAGAATTGAAAAATACGCACTAGAGAACCCTTCTACTATTTTAAGAATATCATGCAGCTGTTGTTTCGTAGCTGCCATTAACTTTAAGTCGTCCATGTATAAAAAATTAGTCGAGTTCAGTTTGTTTGAGAGTGGGTTCATGGCAAGGCAGAACCACAGTGGGAGAGTCTCCCTGGCATATACCCCTTCTGATTGGAATGGGGTCGGTTTGTATCTAACAGTTGGCTTCATTCATTGAGATTTTGCCAGGTGGACATGGCATATTATAGAAAGTTAATAATACAATTATTCACTCTATAGAGTTTCAGCACCTTAATGAGCCAATCATGTGGAACTGAATCAAAGGCCTTTTTGTAGTCCACATATGCCATGTAGAGATTTCGTCGTTTGGCGTGGGCTTAATTGCAGACAACGGAGTCAATTATCAGTTTTCTTTGCAGCCCATCGAATTTTTCGCGCATCCCTTTTGTTGTTGAGTAATTATGTTGTTCAGCTCACAATGTTTGAAAATTCGATGATTAATGCACGATGTTATGACTGTTAGTGTTTCGTGGGTTGCGTACAGTGTCTTTATCCAGTAATTTTGTACACCATCTGGTCCTGGTGCTTTTTAGTTATGGAGGTGCTTCATTATGTTGGATGTGTCTTCCGTTGTAAATGGTTGGTGTTGCATGGCCTCACAGTTCTGAGATGGAGCCTCCCCCTCATTAATCCAGCTGGCTCTGGAGTTATAGGAGATTGTTGTGGAAAGCTGTGTTTTCCAGAATTCTTCGATGTCTGTTTTACTGGGGTAACTAGGGGCTTCATTATTATTGTTGTTATTAAGTTTTCTATAAAACTCTTTTTCTGATTGTCGGAGGAGTGTGTTGTCTAGTTTCCGTTGGTTACTAGTTTTGTACCTTCTCAATCGAATTGTGTAGATGGAGAGCTTTTGTCGTAGACTGTCCAGGCACTGCTGAGATGTGATGTTTTCTGCATCCCACTGGGAGTGTATTCGGTTATTGTCCATGATATTGTTGACAAACCTTCCTATTCTGTTGTTCCTGAGTCCTCGTTGGTACTCGGTCAGTCTTCCAACCTCTTTCCGAAGAGAATTGATTTTTCCTTCAAGTTTTCTTTGCAAAGGTGGTATTCGAGTTGTTTGTCTAAATTGGGGAGGGTCTTGCTTTGGTCTTACGGCGACCCCAATTGTTCTGCAGATGGAAGTTGCAGCACAGTAGATGATTGTGTGTAGCGACTCTAACTTATTAGCACCTAAAACATAGTTTGGCAAGATAAATTTGTTCATAGCCTGCAAGACGATACCCAGTTTCTTAGATGATCTTAGTTTGGAGGTCTAATCAGTGGATCTGTTCCACTATACTCTCTAAGAGCTCTTACCATTTCTACTTGGATCTTCTCAATCAGGTCAGCGTTGGTTGGCTGTTCTTGTTGTAGTTCTTGAGTTGTAGTTCGTGTGTCGTCCGCTCTTTGTGCTTCAGGCCAAATAGTTCGCGCTCCACTTCGCTCTTTATTCTATCTAGTTGTTCAGGCGAAATAAGGCAATTTCTCAAGATGACACAATATTGATCTGCGACTCTCTGTTCAGTAGCTTGAAGCTCTGAGTACTCATGACAGAAGTCTTGTTGGAGTATTTGGCGATATCCAGTCTTGTCCTGGCCAAGGTTCGTAATTCTGTAAAACGTAGGCCTTATAAATTCATTCATGGCGCCAGTTCATTTCTGGCTGTTGATCCTGCGCAACACTTTCTACAGGTGGAGTTCTCGTTCTCATTTCACTCCGTTGGTGATGGTCACGTTGTTGTTGTGACTGTATTGGTGAGTGTTGTTGTGGTTCTTCTGGTTCTTGGGCTGTAGCTCTTTGGATGGCAGGGTTCCGCCTCCTCAGCACCCTGCCACCGACGTCCCGCATGCTGTCAGTTCCAGCGCCGGCTCCAGACATGCCCTGGCGATCATCAGGCAGGGGCTCTTTTCCGAGGCATTCTACTCCGTAGCTCCATTTTCATGGGTTGTGTCACCAATTGACCCTGGTGACCCGGGTAACTCGGAACCGTGGGGTTGTCAGTTCCCAGATGAAATGATTTAAACCAGATCATCCCGAGCGGGTTTTGGAATAGGGAGGAAGGCTAGTTAGTAGGTTAGCGGACAGCTGCCCCTTTAGTCGCCTCATACGACAGGCGGTAGATACCATGGTGCTATTCTAACCCGAACAGCACACGGGCATGATCATTATTAATAATTATCATTATTCTAGAAGCATGATGGGCTGATATAAATGTATCAGAGTGAACAGGATAAGCACTCTGTGATTTATAGTCTTGAGTAATTTGATTTAAATAAATGAGTAAATCTAATTTTTTCGAAATTTAATAAGTTATTAAATAAAGTTAAGTTTTTTGTGTTAAAAGACAATTGTCAAGCATGATATGATATATTTTGGCGTGCTAAAATTAGCATTATTCAAGGCCAATAGATCATTGGTTATAAACAACAATTTTTTGTTATAAGTAATGATTTGATATGTTGTAATGAAACATGTGCATTTATTGATTTTGAAAAGATGGTATTCATTATTTGTTAAATAAAAAGCAAATATCCGCAAGCAAATTGTAAAAATACAGGTACAAATTCTTACATGTTTTAAACGCCAAAATATTATACTTTGGAAATTAAATGTTTGGATGAGTATTCATTGATTGACAGTAACCCGGCGTATTTGGAATGAAAACTATAGTAAAGGTTTGCTTTTTCTCATATAAATAGCCTAAAAAATTAAAAATCAAATTACTTGACTATTACCGATCAGAGAGCCACAATTTTAAGAAGTGATAGAATATTATATTGTATACAGATTGTTATTCAGGAAGTAATAAGGATAAATTTTTCAAAATTAATATTGATCAACAGGTGCATTTTGACATAACATAACAATAGAATAAAGCATGTCAGAATTTCTGAAAAAGTTAAATTTTAGGAAAAATAAAGACTATAGAATAATTAAAAGGTCGGTAAACATGTTATTGGGAAAATATTTAGGAAATATGTAAAATGTATAAACCAAGAATATTAAAAAACAATAATAAGCATACCAAAAGCTATAAAAGAGATGGAGAGTTAAGTTTAGCTATAAGCACATAATTTTTCTCAGATTACATTACCCTGTGGCCACTTAATAGCTTTTGTATTTTTACAAGGTAGCATTAGATTTTAAGCAAACTTACAACGTATGTATGAAAGACTTATTTAAATACATAATTGAATAACTTTTATAGAGTTTCTTATAAATGTGACAAGATATCGATCAATCCTGAAAGAAGCACTAGTATTTATTAAATATCGGTTTCCACATTTAGTCAGTACAGTAAGATTCTTTGATACTATATTATCGATAAATACCTCGTCATATAAAAAAAGTACATCGCCCTAATTATGATTTGTATTGATATGTTTTTTTGCGGAATCTTAGGATACGTAAGACAGGATTGCAAAATCTTCAGAAATATTTTCCACTGCTTTTAGATAAGGATACCAATTCCCAACTGAAACGTACGCCTCCTGATTCAGTTTTAAGCCAAATGTCCTCATTTCGCAAAATACACACCATAATTCATACGTCATAAAGACTTCTCTGTGTTTCATTGGAAAGTAGATCATAATTCTTCCGTTAATCTGATTTTCTCCTTGTATAAAATACCATTTAATTCCAAAATAGTCGCATCGCTGGCTCACAAATCACTCCTCTAAATAAACAAAAAGACCCGAAAATTCCTCTGTATTCGACATCGGTTTTCTTTTCGGGATAATTCGCAACGACGAAAATAATGCTAAAAGGGAACTCGTTCCCTTTTAGTACAGTTAAAAAAGGAATTAGCCATTGGCAGTTACTGACATATAATATGCTGTTAATGTGCTACAGAAAACTCAAAAATAATACGACATTATTGAGAACTGGTATACGTCAAATATTGGAAGAAAAAATAAGAAGTAGTGGCCAAAAAGAAAAATTATCCTAATTGGCAGCTAGATTAATTTTAAACTTACAAAATAGTGCGTTTGTTAGGCATTAACTCATTTTTTTTAACTGATTAATAACAACAAAGGTTTGTCGGATGGAAACTGTGGTAAAAGTGATATCTATTCCAGAATTCTGAATAGAAGGATAGCCATTTTACAGTACATCTGAGCTGGCTGTTTCGGAAGAATAATGACAGAACAGTCAAATTTTGAAAAACTGAATTTACTGTGTTGGCAGAATCATAATGCAATATACTAACGTATGCAAAACTTACTTTGGTCGTTGTAAGGAAGATCTATCTTTATAGCGACATGATTATTTACCTCCCTATACGGTGGACTAACAACAAATTGTTTAGTTGTGGTGTGATTGTGTTTGCTGTCTGTAACGCATTTGATATAACCTATGTTTATAACATGATTAAAATGATTTTTCAGCGCTTTTACGATGTAGGTGTTCTGTGGGTCATTCTAACCCGCTAAGTATGCATTCTAGTTGACGTACATATTCCTCTCATCAAAAACTTACTTAGAGCTTATACTTCTCGAGACTAGACAGAGATGGTAACAGAGAGAGAGCATGAGGCTATTTCATTCGATTAGGAGCTGCTGCCAATGACCTACATCTAGTCTGTAGTTCATTGGCTGCTTGCTTCCTTCAAGTGAGCTATTTATGGCCCTCTCTTTGTAGTTTTGTCACGAGATTTGTGCCTTCTACGCTTTCTCCAAGATAAATGCTCTAAGAAGACTTTGGTTAAAATTTATTGTAAAACAACTTGCAGTTTATTATTTGCAATCTCTTTTACAAATCGTTTCGTTGTATAAACAATCAGTTCAAATATTTAACTTATTAAATTTATGTTAGACAACTAAGTAATGACTTTTACAGGAACATGTTGCCAGTGTACATATTTGCTTTCGAACATATGAAAGCCCATTCTAAAACTAATAAATACCTTGTGCGAAGTCACACTTATTATGTGAGTCATTCAGTGTCATCGAAAGATATTTAACTAGTGAAAGGAAATCCAGCTTATTTAGATAACCAGAATTACTAAACTATTAAAAGTAAAAGAGAATAATCTTAGGTCACATTATAATAATGTAGAGCTTAAACTAATTAAAAACGCAGTTGGAAACTTTGGTAGAATCCAGAGACATTAAGTCAAGACTAAATGACATAAATCTTTAAGACATGCTTCAAGGAGAATTTGATGAATAAATAATACATTCCGGTACTATTAGAAGACTTCAGTAGCATTTTACAATTTCTGTTGTGATAACTTGACTTAATTAACTTGACTTAAATAATTTACCAACTGTTTTTCTGTGATTTTCTATTATATAAAAATGCCTACTTACTATTTATTTCATAACACATCTCTGATCTAATCAGCCTCCTGCGTTGACGCATTTCATTGTCTTTTGACTCAAGGAACCCCATCAGTCCCACAGATCGCATTTACGGCCCTTTCATTGATTTCGGGGGGAAGATTCCGGATCCCTCCCATGTCATACGCCGTAAAATTATTTGAGGAATTTTAATTGTACGGAGCACTTTTCCAACCCGACGAATAACCATAGAAGTAATACCTCAAGATAGAGTGAGTAAGGTACGGGTGCCTGTACAAGTGGAATTATAACGGTGGATGAAAGAGAATGGAAAACGAGTGCTATAGCAATAGCTAAACGTCACTTGACTGTCATAAATAAGCACCAATCAGAAGTGACCTTAGACAGAGTTAGATACAACCAATTGGTTTTATGTTTCTGTCACTGTGCGCTACATTTTTCTGTGCGAATAACCGATACACTATCGATTACCTACGTGCGAGATGAGTACCTTGTATAATGATATGACAAGCTACATATCTGGTATTTGTCGTACTCGAACATGTGCGACAAAAGATATTTGCAGTCATGGAAAATATGCGGTTTATCGTTTCCTTGGTTATAATGAGAAAAGTAGTTGCAAAAAACACTAAATCTCTAGCAAGCAAAGTAGAACGTATTTTACATTGTTATTGACGAAGTGATTAAACCGCATAAAGGAATAATCGAAGGGATTCAAATTTTTCAGCCTGATAAGACCAATAAGACTACAGAATTAACGAAAGCCTTAAAAAAATTGTGCTATCATTTTTAGGAATAGCTGAATCCAGCTGAATCTTGTTATATTGGCCACATGTGGGTTCTCAGCTCCAAGAGCAATATTGTAAGCAAATCTGAGGCTATTTAGTAGAAGGCGAAATATCGAACGAATTCTCACACAAACTTAGCCCAGTCATTATATATATATATATATATATATATATATATATATATATATATTAGGGTGATTCAAATAAAAAAAATATTTATTTTTGTCTTGCAAACAGGCTCAAAAGTTTCAATTTGACGTAAAAAGATACCAGTTAAAATTTGAGCCGTTAATATTAATATTAAAACAGTCCGCATCGCGTTTTTCTATTTTCCATAAGAATAACATGGAAAAAAGTTTTCTAAACTTTATAAATTTTATTGCTAGCCTGTCGTGTATCATATAAAAGGTCATTTTGCCGTAGAGAATTGAACGCTCTACAAAAAAGGTCTGTTATGATTTTTCGAGAAACCTAATAGTTTTAAAGTTAATTGAGACCAAAGTTCAATTTATCGCAAATTTTAAAGTTTTTATGGATTACAGCAAATTTCATGATTTTGGTGGAACAAATCCCCCAAAAAATTATATTTATCTTAAATTTACTTAATTGGATGGTTTTGTTGGAACAAATCTCCCAAAAAATTTATGTTTATCTGAAAGTTACTTAATTAAACTCTAATTGTTAATAATTTTTTGCAATAATGAGACCAGTGAATCTCTTTGAGATCATTTTTACCATCAATTGCCTTCGACATCATAGGTCATCTCGTTTTTGTTTAATTTAAAGATAAAAAATTTTCTTTAGTCTTTTGAAATACTTACATAAGGAATACATTACCTGACGATTGGTTTTGTTTAAATAAAAAAATTATCTACTTTTTCTATAAATAGTTTTAAAATTGAATCTAAATAAATATTATCATTGAAGATTTTTTATATACAGTCTGGATAACGTTGCCGATGTTCTCGAACTACTTGTAACAAATACTGTAGTTGATTTTCAGCAAATTCATTAAATAACTATTAATATTTGATGGAACTAATACTTCAACAAAACAATACACTGAGGAATACAAACATCAATTTTTATTACTATCAACAAACTAAACTACTTTATCTACAACTCTTCTTATAGTAGAGAAAAAACTGTTACCAACAAAATATTTAAAAAATTTATTTTTGTCTGTCAATTAATAATAAAATAATTTCGCACCTATAATTATTTTGGGAATTCAAATCAGTTATTCAGCTGGATTAAGTTTTAAAACATTTACAAACTATTGGATGAGCAGAAAAACAATTTAACGTAATTTTTATTTTCTTAAAAAAAATTATAGTAAATCTTCAAACTATCCGATTTTTCTTTGGATAATGACTACCGAAAATTATTAACAATTATTGTCTAAGTGACTCAATTTAAGATAAACATGAATTTTTTGGGGGATTAGTTCCAATAGAACCATCAAATTTGCTGTAATCCATCAAAAAATTTAAAATTTGCGATACATTGAACTTTGGTCTCAATTAACTCTTAAACTATTAGGTTTCTCGAAAAATCATAACAGACCTTTTTCGTAGAGCATTCAATTCTCTACTAAAATGATCTTTAATATGATACACGATAGGCTTGCAATAAAATTCATAAAGTGTAGAAAACTTTTTTTCCCATGTTATTCTTATGGAAAATAGAAAAACGCGATGCGGACTGTTTAAATATTAATATTAAGGGCTCAAATTTTAACTGGTATCTTTTTACGGCAAATTGAAACTTTTGAGCCTGTTTGCAAGAGAAAAATAAATATTTTTTTTTATTTGAATCACCCTAATATATATATATATATATATATATATATATATATATATATATATATATATATATATGATACACACATATATATATATATATATATATATATATATATATAATATATATATATATATATATGAACTAAGCTAGGTTCGGGTGAGAACCGCGTCTGAATGTATTGAATACTCGACGTTTCGACTCCTGCTTTGGAGCCATTATCAAGAGACAAAAGTGAAAAAAGAGTTTCAGAGTCTAGATCGAACTCGGGGCCTCAATCTGCCTACTCCCCAAGAGTCACTAGGTAACTGAACTGAATTTGAGTCTGCTCTGCTTCTTTTATTTATAGTTAGCGCTGGGGTAGAAGAAGATGTCACGTGATGAGGCTGTGTTGTGATTGGTTGGGTATTGGTGGGCGTGTCTGCTTTGTTTAATCTGGCAATTACGGAGGACCAAGCTGTGGGAAGGCGAGTGCTGTCATCGCGTCTATTTAGACAGAGAGGTCTTTTCTCTATTTCGATGGCTTCGCGAATAGTGGATGCCCTAAGAGAATTGAGAGATATGATAGTCCTACTGTCCTCGAAGTTGATAGAATGTCCTGTTTGGATATGGTGATGCGCGAAGCCATCGAAATAGAGAAAAGACCTCTCTGTCTAAATAGACGCGAAGACAGCACTCGCCTTCCACAGCTTGGTCTCCGTAATTGCCAGATTAAAAAAGCAGACACGCCCACCAATACCCAACCAATCACAAACACAGCCTCATCACGTGACATCTTCTTCTACCCAGCGCTAACTATAAATAAAAGAAGCAGAGCAGACTCAAATTCAGTTCAGTTACCTATGACTCTTGGGAGTAGGCAGATTGAGGCCCCGAGTTCGATCTAGACTCTGAAACTCTTTTCACTTTTGTCTCTTGATAATGGCTCAAAGCAGGAGTCGAAACGTCGAGTATTCAATAAATTCAGACGCGGTTCTCACCCGGAACCTAGCTTAGTTCAAAAATAATGACCGCGGAAGCCTCTCAGAACATTCATTCGCCTTACGGGGAGGATTTCTTCCAACTCACCAAAACATACAGCAAACTTCTTATTCGAAAATCTCTGCTTCTTTGTGATCTTGTTTCCTCAAATCTTGTAGAACTTATAACGTCATTCCAAATACTTTCAAACTAAAACATCACACTTCTTCACTTCAGTCTCCAGTATTCTTAACAAAGCAAGTTTAGCCCTCTTACGAAATTCCTCCATTCAATCAGATATCAACTTGACCAAACCAACCGAAATTTGTATCACTGTTATTCATCATTATATACTTTCAATCCTCATCCAATTCTGTGGGACAATTTTAATCGCATTTCGACGATAAAGCCGAACACCTGGCCCAAAAGAAAACAGTCACTCAAAAACTTAAGCTAACACGACTATTACAAAACAACAACCCGCTGTCACCTCACCCCCTCAGACGACCGTCCATAACTTTTCTGACTTCCCCTTAGACTCTACCAGTTTACACGTCTATCCAAAGGTTTCAATTTCGCAGTGACGCCGAAAACTATTCCAACTGAAAGAATCATTTCTCAAGTTGAGGTAGCTTGTTGAACTAATAGATATTGGGGCTGAAGATACTCGTCAAGACATTGCTAGAGTACTCCGCACATCAAAGCCACAACATCAACCTAACTTCTAACTAAAGACATGCACTAAAACAACTACGTAACAACGATGACATAACTATTCTTCCTGCCGACAAAGGTAACGCGACTGTTCTTCTCAATACTAAGGACTATGTTCACAAGATGAATTCCCTACTCCACACTGCAGACTACGAAATAATGAACAATAATCCTACTAACTTACTTAGAGAAAAGACTAAGGAAATCATCAACAGGACACAAACTTCCTCTTGACGTCAAAAAGATCATCATTCCTCGCGAAAAGTCTTCTAAAATTCCGAAAATTTACGGACTACCCAAAATTCATAAGCCGGACATTCCTCTTAGGCCCATTGTCAGTTCGGTACAATCCCCGACCCAAGAATTAGCCGGTACTTAGCCAAAACCCTCCAACCTCTAGCCGAGCAAGCATCCTCGTACGTAAAGAACTCTTCTTCCTTCCTAGATATCCTAAGTGGTTACTGAATTTCAGAAAATGATATCCTAGTTAGCTTCGATGTTGTATCTCTTTTCATCCATATCCCCATTTCAGAAACGTTAGATATTCTAAAAACAAAACACAATATCTCTTCTGACATCATCAAACTTGTACAACACTGTTCTTCTAAACTTATTTTTTCATTTCAAGGCACTCTGTTCAAACAAGTCCGTGGGGCCCCCATGGGTTCACCTCTTTCTCCAGTGCTTGCTAACATTTTCATGGAACAAATCGAAACCCAGGCCCTAAACTCGTTCTAATTAAAACCTTCCTGTTGCTTAGATATGTAGAAGATACTTTTGTCATTTGGCCTCATGGCAGAGATCATTAGACTTCTTCCTACAAACCTCAATGGTATACATTCTAATATACAATTTACAATGGAAATCGAGTCCGATTTTCTCTCCCGTTTCTTGATGTCCTCATAACAAAAACCACAATGACAGATTCTCACATACCATCTATAGAAAACCAACCCATACCAATCGATACTTAAATGCTAAACCATCACACCACCACCCTGCCCAATTGAGTTCTGTAATGAAATCTTGACTCTTAGATCTATTCGTTTAACAGATATTGACAATAGACAAAACGAACTTAATAATCTTCAACAAATCCTTCGACAAAACGTTATCATCCGGACACATTGCGCGTATAATTCATCAATCTCAACACCCCCAATCACACCAACCCTGTCAGAAACAAAACAACAACATCAAAAAGCCGTACTTCCATACATTCGAGGAGTCACTGACAAAATAGCACGAATTTTACAAAGACATCAAATAAAGACTATCTTCAACACCACTCAAACTATAGGCAACTTAACGGTAACCCCAAAGACAAAGTACCTAACGAGGATCGAGGAGTTTACGAAATCTCATGTCGCGATTGCCCACAAAGCTACATCGGTCGTACCAACAGGCGCGTTAACCATCGAGTATATGAACACTCTCTGTCAGTTCGTAAAAAGATCCGACTTCAGTCTCGCGCATCACCATATTCCAAACAGGACACTCTATCAACTTCGAGGACAGTAGGACTATCATATCTCTCAATTCTCTTAGGGCATCCACTATTCGCGAAGCCATCGAAATAGAGAAAAGACCTCTCTGTCTAAATAGACGCGATGACAGCACTCGCTTCCCACAGCTTGGTCCTCCGTAATTGCCAGATTAAACAAAGCAGACCGCCCACCATACCCAACCAATCACAACACAGCCTCATCACGTGACATCTTCTTCTACCCAGCGCTAACTATAAATAAAAGAAGCAGAGCAACTCAAATTCAGTTCAGTTACTATTGACTCTTGGGGAGTAGGCAGATTGAGGCCCCAATACGATCTAGACTCTGAAACTTTTTTCCATTTTGCTCTCTTGATAATGGCTCCAAAGCAGGATCGAAACGTAGTATTCAATAAATTCAGACGCGGTTCTCACCCGGAACCTAGCTTAGTTCATAATAATGACCGCGGAAGCCTAGAACAATATATATATATATATATATATATATATATATATATATATATATATATATATATATATATATATATATGTATTTATATATGTTTTAGTGCTTTCCGGGAATTCATCCGCGTAGTTGATAACTGATTCGGCAGAGTCACATCTGCCCTCTTCAGGTCGGTTGGCATAATTCTCGTAGCCTTCTGCTTTCGCTTCTACTTACTCTAGTTCTAGTAATTCGAGTAACTAGAAGCGAAAGCAGAAGGCTACGAGAATTATGCGAACCGACCTGAAGAGGGCAGATGTGACTCGGCCGAAACGTCGTCATTTTACCATCGATCCCGTCGGTGTCATTGAAGGCATGGATTTTTGACTGAAAATTCGCGATTTGTTGGAAGTGGTTGACTTTAATTCGCGAGAGAGCATCGGCGTTTCTGTTTATCTTGCCTGGTTTATGTTCAATTTTGTAATTGTACTCTTCCAGCTTCAGTCGCCATCTGGCAAGTCTATTGCCTGGATCCTTGATCGAGAAAAGCCACGTAAGCGGGCGGTGATCGGTAATTAAAGTAAACTTACGACCAAATAAATAAGGACGGAAGGCTTTGACTGCCCACACAATGGCAAGCAATTCCCTTTCAATGGTCGAATATCTGGTTACGGCGGCACACAAAGTGCGGGAGGCATAAGCAATCGGAAGGTCTTTTCCAACTGGGCCTTGTGAAAGGACTGCACCAATCGCGAAAGCGCTAGCGTCTGTGGTGAGAAGAAAAGGTTCTTCAAAATTTGGGTAGATAATGATGGGGTTTGAGATGAGAGCTTTCTTTAAATCATTGAATGCTGCCTTACAATCGGAATCAAAGAAGAATTTAGTGTCCTTTTGAAGCAGTTTTGTTAAAGGTTTGGACACTTTAGCGAAATTGGGAATAAATCTTCTATAGTATCCAGAAAGATTTGATATCTTTCGGGTTCTTTGGCTCTGGGAAGTTTTGGATACAACTGATTTTTTCGGGGTTCGGTTTTACACCTTGTTGCGTAATTAGATGACCAAGATACGCTACCTCTTTTCTTAAGAACTCACATTTGTCGGGTTGAATCTTAAGATTTGATGTGCGAAGACGTTTGAAAACTTCGGTCAACCGGGAAATGTGTTCGTGAATCGTTGGGGAGTATACAATGATATCGTCCATGTATACTAGACAACGTTCATTTTGTATTCCAAGGAGGATATTGTCCATGACACGTTGGAATGTGGTAATGGCCGTTTTCGACTGAAAATGCTGTCTTGGGGATGTCTTTAGAATCGATCTCTATCTGATGAAAACCGAGGCGAGATCTAACGTCGAGAAATATTGGCATTTGCCAAGTTGATCTAAAAGATCGGAGATGTTTGGCAAGGGGTATTTGTCGTCGACTGTGACTTACTTCAGTTTCCTGTAGTCAATGACGACACGCCATTTTTGTTTGCCTGAGGCGTCTAATTTTTTGGGAACAACCCAAACTGGGGAAGACCAAGGGGAATAGAATGACGAATGATGCCTTGATCAAGCATTTTACTGACTTGTTCTTTAACCTCTTCTTTATGGACCTGAGGGTACCGATAAGATTTGGTATAGATGGGTCTGGAGTTATTTGTCTCGATCGAATGTTTGATTTCGTTCGTAAAAGATAATGCGTCGCCTTCTAAGAAAAATATGTCTTGAAAGTCTAGACAAAGGCTCGTAATCATATCTTCCTCTTCAACGTTTAAGTGATCTGTCCTGAGTTGTTGTCGAATTAATAAGTTTCTGTCAACTGGTTCAGAGTCATAAGAGTTGTTAAAATTGAAGCAGGGTTGTGTTTGAGTAAGGGGTTCTATAGTGAAGTTGTCGAAATTAATTGTTTTTGGGATGGCGTTGGCGTTTATAACTGAAGTGAGGAATTCGCCATTTTGGTTTACATATACCAAGGAATTGGGTAATCTGACTTTTTCTTTTTCTATAGTATGTAGAACAGCGTCGGTATTAGCAAGGTGACATCGCAGTTTACATACTTTTTCGGTGCGGGGTTCTATAGAAATATAGTTATTGGGTTTTTGTGTGTTGGGAATTGTTGGAGATGCGATATCTGAAGAAGGCAAGGTAGGGACCTTGTGAAGAGCGATATCCTTAAAATTTGTTCTAAGTTGCTTAGATTTTAAGTCTATTACGCATTCGTAATGTTCCAAAAAATCTAAACCTAAAATGCCATCAAAGTCGATGTCAAGATTACAAATAAAAACCTTGTGGGGGTTACCAGGAGCAAATGGTACAAGGTTTGACTGGGAAATTGAAATTTTTGATCAGTGATTCCCTGAATAATTACATGTTCTTGGAATCTTTGGGGAAAGTTTTTGACAGTTTGCTCTTTGAAAATTGAAATTCCTGCGCCTGTATCTATAAGCAATTTGTATTGACCAGTAGCGTCGTTTATGTAGTATAAGTTTTTGGGGTTGACAGTGTGAAGGGTAGTTACAGGAACGTTTGTTCCGGGAAGTTTGCGTTCGGATTCATGTCGTCTAAATTCATTGTTTGTATTTGTGATGTGATGTTGGTTGTTATGTCCGGTGGATGAACTGGATTTGGAAGAGAAAGAAAATCCTGGTAGTTTTGATTTTCCAGTGGGTCCAAATCATCAGTTTGATCGCCGAAGTTATCAGCAGTATGATAATTAGTATTTCCTGTGTCGTATGAATAACTATTATCTGAATAATAGTCGTAATTTATTTGATTATCAGCTGTATGATAATCCTCATATGGGTGATTATTAGCTGTATAATAATCGTTGTCATTATCGAAAGAATTTGTGCAACTTAAATGATGTGCCCTGTTTGGATTCTGGTGGAAATTAGGGTTCTTTTGAATCACTGACTGACGAGGTTGTTGCATATTTTGTTGGAATTGTCTTGACTGATTAGGAGGATATTGCTTTGGTCTAAAAGGTGACTGATTTTGCCTGAAAGTTGGCTGATTCTGCCGAAATTGTGGGGTCTGATTTTGCCGAAATTGTGGAGGTTGATTTTGCCGAAATTGTGGAGGCTGATTTTGGGAACCATTATTAGCGAAAGGGTTTGGTCTCATATAATTGTTGTTACCGTTATTGTTATTGTAAACGGGTGCTTGGTAATTTTGGGAACGACATTCGGAGGCGATGTGTCCGAATCTACCGCAAGATAAGCACTTATTATTTGGAGGATTAGGCCTTCGGAACGATTGGTTGGGCCTCGGGGGAATTTGTTTTGTAGTTTTCTGATTCTCAAAGTACGATAACTGGAGTTCGCGTCTGATTCTTACATTGGCTTCTAAAAGGTCTTTAGGGTTACCTGCACGGATGATTTGTCCGAGACGTGGTTCTAGCCCGGTTAGAAGGGTGTTAAGCGCCATAGTGTCTATTAGACTTGTTTGTGCGACCTTTTGGTCTGCGTTTAAATTGGATGCCTTTTAAATATTTGCGTGCATTTTTGCTGTTAGGACTTGTAGTCGGTTGTGGAAAGTAAGTGGTGACTCGTTGGATAGTTGCTGAAGGCGTTGTAGATCTTGTATCAGGGACGTCAAATCCCTGGAATCTCCGAAATGAAGATTCAAGAGTTGTTTTAATTCTAAATAAGACGCGGGGCTACGCGAATTTATTAGTTGGGCCGCTCTGCCTTTTAATTTATTTTTGATGTGGATAAGTAAAAGGTATCTTTGATCGCCCGTCGACATGTTGTAAGCACAGTCGCACTCATTAATAAATGTTCCCAAGGAGATCTGGTCTCCTTCGAACTCTGGGACGATAGAGAATATTTCGGATAGCCGATAGGGCTCAGGCTCAGAGCCGTCTCTGGGAGATTGTTGTGCCATTTTAAATTTATTAAATGGGAGAATTTGAAAAATTGTTTAAAAAATTAAGCAATAATAAAATTTGTTCAAAATAAATGTATAAATCGGTTAAAGTGCAATAAATTTTTCGGGTTGTTACGAAAAACAATAAAACATATAATGGAGGAAGGTAGTTAGTGTGCACTATTTGCAAACAAAATATGGTAAAAGAATAAAAATAAAATAAATCAAGAAATTCAAAAATATAATGTACAAAAATAAAATTGCTATGGTTAAAAATATGGTTCGGGTTTTTTTGGTCGTCCGAACAGAAAATAAAATCAAAAATTATTGGTATAATTAAAAATTGCGAGATGATTCCTGTTTGTACTCACATTAAATGGAACATCGATGCTGCCGTGTTCTGCAGTTGTAGTTAGTTGCCTTGTTCAAGGGATTAGGATCCGCCGCTACCAGTTAAGCTCGTTCGCCGGTTCTAGTAACGTTCTGGAATCCTACTGACTGCGCCACTTTTTATATCAATTCTTATCAAAATGACTTTTTAAAAAAATTATTTATTAATTAACAAACTTAAATAGTTTATGAACTTGAGTACAATAATATTAACTCTAGAAGTTAAGGAAATCATCTAGTTAAAACAGCAGATGAGCATATTTTAGCTATACGAGACGAAAGTAATATAATATGAAAGATTAAAATGTGAAATGAGATCTGCTACGTGACAATTTGAAAGAAAAGTATAATATTACATTATGAGAAAAAAAGGTGTTATGTGTTAAGAATTACAATGTTATAAAATATAATATAGAATTTATTATTTTAAAGAGTATATATATAATATATATTATATAACATATATATATATATATATATATATGTTATATCACACTTCTCAAATTAAACTTTTTAAAAAAGATTTTATTAACTTTAACAAAATAATAACTTTTTAAAATACAAAATTGAAATAATGACAATAATAACTAACAACAGACTGAGTAATAATGAATACAACATTAGAGCAGTTTTACAATTTATAACATATAATATGCCGAATAAGCAAAGTCGACGCTGCGATTCCCACGGATGTTGGCGGCGCCGTAATATGACACCACACGTGTCGCTGAGTCAGCTGGGAGTGTTGAACTATCGTTGCGATATAAGTTCGTACTAAGTTCATGGTATAAACTTATATAACAACTCCCATCCATATAAAAAAGTTGATGGTACAGCATCAACTTTTACGTCAAGTTCTGGAGTTCTGTATCGTCGGTTGGATTCAGGAGGCTGTGTAGCTTTCCTTTGGGCTTAGGGTTTGGTGGTGCTGTCGGTGGCGTGTGCTGGACAGCGGAGCTTGGTGTAGTGGTATCCTTGAACCTCTTCTGGATTGACTTCATTATGAGCAGGATAATCACAATTACTACTAAGGTGGTCGTTGTGATTGTGAGCCAGGACGTATGCTTTTCTAAGGGTGGTTGTTCCATCAGCTTTTCCAGTTCCTTAGAATATTGGGAGAGCTTATGGTTGGCAACATCTAGGTCTTGTACATCTAATTCTTGTAGCTGTAGGGGTGTCAGGTTTGGCATCTCATTGGCGGCTGGCATGCCGTTGCAGCAGTTGAAAGGAATGTCCACTGGGTGGTTTCTGTATGTGATGTTTTGGACATTTTTAGAAGTTCTTGTAGCATGGACCCTTGTGTTGTCGATAAAGGCGTTGCAGTCGGGTTGGATTTGCAACACTGAATTTGTCGATATGGTTTGTGTCACGACATCTTGCCCTTTGCATTTGATGGTGATGGCCAGTGGTCTTGAAATCGAGATCAACCAAAAGTTTACGTCAATCTCTTGGATATTATAGTCTGTTGCATATAATATCAAACTTTTGCAGGTTGCTGGAAGTGTGGCTGGCTGTCTGAGAAGCTGACCTTCGCAGATGGCATCTTTGTCTATTGGATGTGATATAGCTTTGGAACAAATCTTATGATGTTTAGTTAAAGGCTTGCAGTCACCCAGGTCTTCGAAGGATGTGTATAATAACGAATCGTCATCTTTTGCGATAAATTTTGTCTTTATTGAAAGTATATGATGAAACCCTGTTCGATCATCCAAAATTGGGATCGGATAAAGGTGGTAAAGGGTGTAAATCTCAGGATCAACTAAAGGAATTTTGAGTACAAAAATGATTTTGGTGTTGATTTGAAAAGCTTCCAATTCTATCAAATCAATGTACTGAGCAACATTCGAACTGTAAATAGGAAGTGGTAAATTATTTTCATGTAGTGAATGAGAAATCTTTTGAAGGCAATCGATCAAATCTACTGGGGTTATGATCGAACTATGTAAAATTTTTAAGCGGGCGAAAGAGACTGCAGTTAAAACATCATCGAGAGTGTTTTCGATAAATATGTAACTCTACATTAGGCTTTCACACAGATCCAAGATATTGATTTGAAATTCATGAAAATCAAGATCATTTGAAATGTATAAAATTGACTGCCTTATTTTTTCAATGTTATTCGAGAATAATTTCTCCTCGGATTGAAATTTTTGTAAAGTTTTGTTGAGGCTAGTTATGACTGAGGTTGTTACAGATATTGTTTTTTTACTAAGTCCTGAATTTGGTGTTGGTCTTTAGTAATTTTAGTTATACAGTCATTTATGTATTCACCATCTGTTGCGTCTAAGTTTCCTGAAATAGCTTTCCAAACTGATCCCAGTCCGTTAATAAGTCCACGTTTTCTTCTGTTAGTAGGGTAAGTTTGAGTGTCAGCGAAGATGTCTGTATATTTAGAGTTAACGGATTTAGAAATTTGTTTCAAGAGGCTAACATGTGTTTGTATTTTTGGTTTAAATGATTTTGTATTAGTTGTGTTTTCGTTGATTGTCTCTAAAATTCGGTTTAGTATGGCGTCGTTATTTGAAATAGCACCTCTGAAAGGGCTGAGGTCTTTGAAGACAAGAAGTGACCATTTGTCGTTTGAAATTTTAAGTGTGCCTTCTTCATGGAAGAAAACTCCTATTGTATTGTTAACGGGTGTAAGAGAGTATTGTTGGAGGTTCACGACTGAAAACAGTCCACAGAATCTGAAAAGAAGGGATTCATTCAAAATATGGTTTTAGTCTGTCAAAGTTAATTTTACTGATTTGGTTAGTCTGTAAGTTTATAACTGTGGCAGAGTTTTTTCTAATCGCGGTAATTTCAAAAGGTCCATTGAATTTGTTTTCAGATTTGCTTTTAATCTGAGATTCTTTCACGTAAACTTTGTCGCCTATTTTGTATTCTGGTTGGTTAGTCGAAACATGTTTGTCAAATCTAACTTTAGATTTTTGTTTTTGTTGGTCGGTTTTTGCGCGGGCAAGTCTATAATAGTAGTTCATTCTGTTGTTAAGGTCCCTAACATATTTGGAAATGAGTTTTTCCTGATCGTATATTGTTTCGGGGGTCTACTAGAAGTGTGCCCAAAGATGAGTTCGTAGGGCGTGAAACCAGTAGTCTTGTTTTTAGTGTTGTTGTAGCAGATAACTGCGTAAGGGAGGACGTTGAATGGATGTTCGTTCGGATGTTCGGCTGTATTTGCCCTTATCATTTCCGCTAAAGTCGCGTGAAACCTTTCGATAGAACCGTTTGATTCGGGATGGTGGACGCTTGAAAAGGATAACTTTATGTCATATAGTTCGCACAGGTCCCTTATTAGAGTATTGTCAAATTCACGTCCATAGTCGCAATAGGATGCGAAGAGGGGTACCGTAATGTTGGAAAAATACTAAGAGGGTGTTTACGACTGTTTTAGCTGTTTTGTCACCAATAGGGTAAGCTTGAGTAAATTTGGTGAGTTCATCCCTAATAGTCAGTGCGTAGTTTCTCGTTGGATATTCGAAAATATCAATGTTGATACGTTCGAAGGGTGTTTTTGGTGTTTCGGTTATGACAAAAGGAGCACTTAAGTTTTTCCTACAAAACTTTACCTTTTGGCAAGTTTCGCAAGACTTGATAAATTGCTCTACGCTTTTGATTAGTCCAGTCCAGTTATACTTTTCCCTAATACGTCGAATAGTCTCATTAATTCCACGGTGTAGGTTATTTTTGCCGCAGTGGTACTGTTGCAGTATAATGGGAATTTCGTCTTGAGAAGGGGTTGTTACAATGTTTTGACAAATCTTTAGTTTTATGTCTTTGTCTGCGAGTATGAAAGATAGTGTTTCGAGAATAGGTAGTTCGACGTTGTTTTCAATGCAGAAGGTTTCTGATTCGTCGAACTGATCTTGGTTATTATAGAGGATGTTAAAAAGATGCGAGACAACAGTTTCGGGATCGAATGGTAAAGGGACAATTAAATATTTTCTATGCCGGACAGATTTGCTGGCTAGAATGTTTAATGTGTCGGTAGTGAAATTTGGGTCTTCTTCGAAAATGTCTTCGATGATTTTGTCATGCAAGTCATTGAGTTTATTTTGCCAGAAGAAAGTGACTATTCGTTTGTGAGATTTGTCTAGGAGTTGGGCGTTAGAAATTTCTATTTTTGAGTAATCGATTATCGACTCGGTTTTATATAATTGAACAAATCGATTAAATTCTCTTGTCATTCGTTCGTCATGATCATCGGGTTCTTGATCATTATCGGAATCTGGTTGTTCTGGGTCGGTTTCGTTATTTGCAAAGATGTTGATTTTAGAAATAAAGTCGGTGCATTGTTTGAAGTGATTAATTTTGATACGGGAAAGAGCGTCTGCGTTCAAGTTTACCTTGCCGGGCTTGTATTCGATTTTATAGTTATACTCCTCTAGTTTGAGGCGCCTTCTGGCTAGACGACTGCCACGGTCTTTGATCGAAAAGAGCCAAGTAAGCGGACGGTGATCACACAGGAGTGTAAACTTTCTCCCAAATAAATACGGTCTATAGTGCTTGACCGCCCAAACAATGGCTAGCAGTTCCCGTTCGATAGTGGAATATCGAGTTTCTGCAGCGCAGAGTGTACGGGAAGCATATGCTATAGGAAGATCTTTTCCTACGGGGCCTTGTGAGAGAACCGCTCCAATTGCAAAAGCACTAGCATCAGTAGTGAGCAGGAATGGTTCTTCGAAATTTGGGTAGATCAAGACAGGGTCAGATACAAGGGCTTGCTTCAGTTCGTTGAAGGAAGACTTGCAATCTGCGTCGAAGATGAATTTGACGTCTTTCTGCAGGAGTTTCGTTAGGGGCTTTGAGATCTTGGCGAAATTTGGGATGAAACGTCGGTAATAACCGGCGAGACCAAGAAAAGATTTAACATCTTTAGGAGTTTGGGGTTGAGGAAAATTCTGGATGCATTCAACCTTTGAAGGGTTTGGTTTTACTCCTTCTTGGGTGATCAGATGACCTAGGTAAGCAACTTCCTTACGGAGAAACTCACACTTGTCAGGTTGAATTTTCAAGTTTGACTGTCTAAGACGCTTAAAGACTTCTGTCAAACGGGACATATGCTCATGGATGGTTGGTGAATAAACGATAATGTCATCCATGTAAACAAGGCAACGTTCATTCTGGATGCCCAGAAGAATGTTGTCCATGACCCTCTGAAAGGTAGAAGGTGCATTTTTCAGACCAAATGGCATACGAACGAATTCGTAATGGCCATTGTCAACAGAGAAACCGATCTTGGGAATGTCTTCCTCAAGGATTTCCAACTGGTGGAACCCGGAAGCGAGATCCAGTGTCGAAAAGTATTGACACTTACCAAGTTGATCGAGGAGATCAGAAATGTTGGGCAGAGGATATTTATCGTCTACAGTTAGTTCGTTTAACTTCCTATAGTCGATAACAACTCGCCACTTTTGCTTACCAGAAGCATCGAGTTTCTTAGGGACGACCCATACGGGGGAGGACCAAGGAGAAGAAGAGTGCCTGATAATGCCTTGATCAAGTATTTTGGAAATTTGGGTTTTCACTTCCTCCTTATGCACTTGAGGATATCTGTACGATTTCGTGAAAACGGGCTTGGCATTATTGGTGTCAATAGAGTGTTTGACGGCGTTAGTAAACGTCAAAACATCGCCTTCGAGATAGAAAATATCTTCGAATTCTAAGCAGAGATTCGTGATAAGTTCTCGCTCTTCGTCGTTAAGATGTTCTGTCCGAATTTGTTCTCTGATTGTAAAGTTTCTGTCTAAGTTTGTAGATTCAGAGTAATCGTGTGTATTCAGATTTAAGAGAGGGTGTGTATTGTCAAGGGGTTCTAAATGAAGATTGGAAAAGTTAACAGTTTTTGGCATTGCGTTCGCGTTTATTATCGAAGTCAGAAATTCTCCCTTTGAATTAACACGTACAACCGCGTTGGGAAGTCGTACTTTGTCAATTACTTGTGTCGGTAAAATTGCGTCAGTATTTCTAAGTTCACATTTAAGTTTGAAAATTTGTTCGGTACGTGCCTGGATTATTATGTGATTGTTATGCGTATGAGTTTGTGTGTTAGTACTGGGGGTGTCTGTTGGTTGTGTATTAGATTGGTCGTGATCGGGCACTTCATGTAGGGGGATAGTTTTAAAGTTAGTAATTAATTGTTTGGATTTTAAGTCGACGATACATTCATAATGCTCAAGAAAATCAAGACCTAATATTCCATCAAACTCAATATCTAGATCGTAGATAAAGAACTTGTGTGGATTGCCTAGAGCGAAAGGAATGAGGGTGGATTGTGAGATCGGGATTTTCTCATGAGTAATGCCTTGAATTGTTACTCTTTCGGGAGATCGTTGTGAGAAGTTTTTGACAGTGTTTTCTTTGAAAATGGAGATACCAGCTCCGGTATCAATTAGGAGTTTAAATTTTCCAGAAGCGTCGTTGATATAATAGAGGTTCTTGGAATTTACTGTCAGGAGGGGATTTAAAGAAATGTTTGTTCTGGGAAGTTCAGATCGGGATTGAAGTCTTCCAAATTCAAGTTCTGTATTTGAGTTTGGACTTCTGAGAGGGTAGTTGTCGAATCGGGGGGCTGATCTAGGCTCGGAAGCGCTAGAAAATCCTGGTATTCGTGAGGACTGAAAGGTTCGACAGGGGTATCATCTACTATTAGGTCGAACTCCGGTCTTTCATAGTTTTGGTCGTTATAATCGAAATTCTGCTGGTTATTATCAGTATAATAATCATAGTCGTTTGCAGAATATTCGGGATAGTTGACATTATGATGGTTGTTAAAATGGTGGGTTCTTTCGGAACGATAATTTGGGTTTGTCTGTATTACAGACGGTCGAAAGTTGTTAGGCTTGAAAGGAGGTCTTTGAAAATTATTTGGTCGGAATTGTTGACCTTGATGATTGTTATTATTATTGATTGGATTTGGCCTCGAAGATTGATTCGGCCCAACGAAATTTGGTCTGTTATTTTGATTGAAAGGCTGAGGGTTATTTTGATATCTCAGGCGACAATCCGCAGCACTGTGGCCTAATCGCCCACAATTTAAGCATTTAGGAGGTGGAGTTGGTTTTCTAGCCTGAAAAGATGGCTTAGGTGGAACAGATTTATGTATCTTTTGTTCCTCAAAATAGGATAGTTGAAGTTCTCTTCTTATCCGTGAATGTGCCTCAAGAAGATCCTTCGGATTACTGACACGGATAATTTGGCCTAATCGAGGTTCTAAACCGGTAAGTAATGTGTTTAAAACCATGGTGTCAACGAGGGTGGTTTGAGCGTCTTTCTGCTCGGTGCTCAGACTAGGAGCTTTTTGGATACATGAGTGCATTTTCGCACTCAATACTTGAAGCCTATTATAGAATGTTAGGGGAGACTCATTGGATAATTGTTTCAACCGTTGAAGGTCGTGTATTAGTGAGGAGAGATCACGAGAATCCCCAAAATGAAGAGTTAGAAGTTGTTTTATTTCGAGATAAGACGCAGGATTCCTCGAGTTGATTTACTGCGCCGCTTTTCCCCTTAATTTATTTTTAATGTGAATTACTAACAAGTATTTTTGTTCAGCAGTTGACATGTTATATGCACAATTGCAAGCATGAATAAATGTGGCCAAAGAAATTTGGTCGCCTTCAAACTCTGGAATTATTGAAAATATTTCCGACAACCTATATTTTTCAGTTTCTTCGGCAACAGTGTTGTTTTGTGCTTGTGCCATTTTGATTTAATAGAATTCAAAACGAAAAAGGTTCAAATCAAAATAATAAAATGGGATAGAAAAATGGTATCAATAAAATAAATGGTGTAAAAACCAATAATCAATAAATTTGTAGATGGGGAAATAGCAAAGTTATTTGGATGATAGAATGGTATTAATAAAATGTAAATAAAATCAATAAATCAAATAGTTCACTCAATCGAATGAATAAAATCAAAATAATCAATTAAATCATAAAATATTATTGCAATCAAATAGTAAATCAGTGATACAATTCACTGAATAAAAAATATCAAATAATCAAAATATCAAATCAATCAAATACTAAAATCAATTATTAATAAACTTAAACGTTAGACGATTCACTACTACTCACATCAACAGGAACATTGGAAGATCCGTGTTCTCCTTGTTATCGCAGTTGGGACTTCTTCCAGGTTCTTTGCTCCGTTGAGGGATAGGAATCCGCCGCTACCAGTTAGAAGTAAGCTCGTGTTCTAGTAACGTTGACGGATCCTACTGACTGCGCCAATTTGTTATATCACACTTCTCAAATTAAACTTTTAAAAAAGATTTTATTAACTTTAACAAAATAATAACTTTTTAAAATACAAAATTGAAATAATGACAATAATAACTAACAACAGACTGAGTAATAATGAATACAACATTAGAGCAGTTTTACAATTTATAACATATAATATGCCGAATAAGCAAAGTCGACGCTGCGATTCCCACGGATGTTGGCGGCGCCGTAATATGACACCACACGTGTCGCTGAGTCAGCTGGGAGTGTTGAACTATCGTTGCGATATAAGTTCGTACTAAGTTCATGGTATAAACTTATATAACATATATATATATATATATATATATATATATATATATATATATATATTGGACAACTAGAAAAAATAAATAAAACAAAAAATAAAGTGGTTGTCAAATGCAAGAGAACTAGGGACAAAGAAATTGCCGAAAATTTACTACCTTCGCTTAAGTCAACGGGTGCTACAGTTCAAAGAGAAAAGAAGCTTTATCCTTAATGCAGAACTTGGAATGCAAGACAATAACTATAACATAGAAGACTCGATTTTTCGCAATGGTTTACAAAATAAAAAGAAACAACACCTGGAATTTATTTATTAAAGTAAATTTCTTCTTATATGAGAAAATAATGTCAAAAAATATGTGTAGCCACAAAAAGATATAAGGTTTATGAAGACTTGAGCATTTGTTATAATAGTCATAGTGCAAAAAAGTGTCGTTCCCCGATAAAGAGTGGTTATTGTGCTGCTAATCACCACAGCAAAAACTGTCAAAATAAAAACAACAGGAGATATTGCAAATATTCTAATTAGTAACCATGCAGCAAGTTATCACTAGACTCCTACATAACTCTATTGACTACCCTTTCAACAACTCTTATTAGGAGCTATTTGGACAAACTTTTTCATCACTAGCAGAAAGGAAACAAGGTAACTATTAGTGAATTAGAATGCCGCAAATATTGATACAGTTGACGATATTCAGCAACAAATAATTAAGGAAATTGTCTTTACTGACATTAAAACCCTAAACGAATACACGCATCTTAGCAGTAAAGAAAATATTTTATATGTAAATGTAAGAAGCTTGATCATTCTAAATTGCAGGTATTTGTGGGGAGTCTTGCAAATAAAACAAGTGTAATGGCATGCGTATTTAAATATGTATACTCTAAGAGGGTATAAAAGGTATTACAATCATAATCATATTAAGAAAGTAGATGGTGTAGTATTTTTTTTTAAGATAACCTAATAGAAACCACTGAAATCATAGAAATAGGTAAACATAAAATATTACATACATGCATTTTTAGGCAAAAATATTCAATTTGAAATTTCTGCATTATATAAATGGCATAAATTTCCTAACTCAGACGTCTTCTTAAATTTAAAGCCGTTTTTACCAACAAAGTTAAAAGTGAAAAATCACGTAATCTTAGTGACTTCAATTTGGTTTAACTGGAGATAGATAATTACAGCATTAAGTATTTGAATAACTTATTAGAATTATGTGCCATGCTTTCAGTCAGTTACTAGACCATAAGAACTTAATATCAAAAAAGGAACATGAATTGATAATATCTTTATTAAAACCAAAACATTACAGACTAAATCAATCACAATCTTAAAACTTGGTAAAATAAAAATGTAGAACCAAACAGAACAACAAATTCTATAGATTATGTTAATTAGCTTCGACTACTGATTGGTTATCGATATTATCAATTAACGATCCAAACGAAGCGACTAACTCACTAATAAAACTAATAGATAAGTGTGCTATTGTAGCTAAGATATAAGCTAATATGCATAATAAGCATTCTAAAATGGCTCCCAGAAGCCAACGGATCACTAAAACTATTATTGACACATGTGTCAAAAAAGAAAAAATATGTTCAAATCCTTGAAAACTGATCCAACAAACGAAGATCTTAAAATTTGTTACAAAAATTATTCAAAAACAGTGAAAAGTGACTAAAGAAGCTAAATGTATGTATGACCGTCAACAAATTTAAATGAATAGTAATAACACCAGGAAGTTTTGGGAGATCAGTAATCAAAAACTAGACAAAAAATCCATAAAATCTGACCATAAACAGCTATATTTATTATAGCAATAAATGAAAAACTTCAGCTTGCATAACTCAATGCGTGAACTCATATTTCTGCAGTGTAGGTTAGCACTAAAATACTGGTACGAAATTTACCGACTCTATTTCATTTCAGTAGGACACCGATCGCTTCTAAAATAAAAAATGTTCTCGAAATGGCTCGGCGGCTGTGGAGTTGATGATTAATATACGAGAATTTTCTATGCTGGTTTTAAAAAGGAAGCAGCCCACGATCGCAGTTCAGTTAGTGGAGCGAAGAGCTTATATGTAAAATTGTTGTTGTGATATTTGAATCAGCTGTTGTATATTCGATGTAAATAAAAGTTCTAGAAAAGTGAAAGTGAATATTAGTTTTATAATTTTAAATTGAACCCACGGACTATATAATAAATTGGTGTCAGAAGTGGGATTAAGTGCAGTTAAAATTGTAATTTGATTTATGAAAACCCGCAGCTTGGAAAAAATGGACGAAACTACCAAAAAAATAGTCAAGCAGGTTACGGAGGGACTAGAAGCAAAAATAGCCCAGATTCTAGAAAAACGTGACAAGAAGGAGAAACAACATCAAGAAGAAAATTAACAAAGTTTAGTAAAAACTTTTGATGAAAAACGTAAAATAGAATTAGAAAGTCTTGTCACTGCCATGGAAGAAAAACAAGAAAATTTAATGGAAGGATTATTCTCGAAATTTAAATTAACCAGACAAAAATATTTTAAAATGTCTGAAGAAAACAAGAACAAATTGAATTAAAACGACACGAAACTGAAGAGAGAAGACAATTAATGCAAATAGTAAGACAAGTTAATGAAAGAGTTAATGAAAGAATGCAAATAGTTGAGTCAGATATAAAAGAGATAAATGATGACATTAAGACCATAAAAAATACTGTGGACACTCTTGAAACAAAAGTAGATGACCTCGATTCTATCCAAAGCCAGGTATAGGTTGAAATCAGTTCAATTCCAAACACAGTTCAAGACCAATTCAGTGCCATCCAAAAAAAGGTAGAAACAGAAATAAAAACATGCAACAGGACTTACAGGGAGGAAAATAACAGCACACCGTGAGTACCAAAGGTTCCATTAGTAAACCACCCACATTCGACGGCAGTTCATCTTGGCACATGTATTAATGGCAATTTGAGGCCGTGGCTACAGCTAATGTATGGGATAATCAAGAAAAATCTACTTCTCTGGTAATTTCGTTAAAAGGTCCGGCCCTAGAACTCCTCCAAAGCATTCCAGTCGATGAACAAGGCACTTTCGACAAGATCATCGCCATCCTGGACAAACAATACGACAATGAATCCTTGAGCCAGGTATACCAATTCCAACTGAGTGGAAAAACGCAAAAATCCGGTGAAAGCCTCCAAGAATTCGAAACAGAGATTAGATGGTTAGTACACTTGTCGAGACCTGCCAGAGGAAACGAAAGACCAGTTGGCCACACATAGTTTCATAAATGGCATCAAAGATGTGGAAGTACAAGGAAATTTAAGACCGAGTGGCGTCAAGAAGAGTAATGAAGCTCTACTTCGGGCTTTGGAAGTAGTACCCGTCATGAACATGTCCAAGCCGAGTGTCGGAGCAGTTTCCTTCAACCAGGAAAAGTCAGAGTCACTGTTTCAAGCGCTGCTGGCTAGTTTGAAAAAAATATTAGAACGGTCACAAAGAACTAGCACCAGAGGGGCATGTTACCGCTGCGGACGGATAGGCCACCTAAACGATCACCGACCAGGGGTAACCAACAGAACAGCCGCATCTCCAGGGACCGTCAGCCAGTCAGCATAAGGGGACGCATGCTGACTAACCCTCCACCAGCCCCCAAAACGTTATCCATCCGGGGATTTTGCATAGATAGCGGCAGCCTAGTCATCAGAGGCACCCTCAATGGGCGAGCAGTTACCATCACCATGGATACCGGCGCCGCTGTGTCCATTGCCAAGTCCAGGGTTTTGAGAGCATCAGAAATTCAGCCAGTTACTCACAGGGTGAGGCAGATGTCGTGCTGCAGATAGGGGACAACATGATCCGGCATAGGGTCCTGGTAGAGAATATTGAGGACGATTTTATACTGGGTATGGACCTAATTAGCCAGCATGGATTTATGTTCGACCCGAGATATGAAGTGCTTCGGTTCCTAAATGAGGAATTTCTATTGAGACAGCCCGTCAACAGTTCCGTCACCATAAAAACTGTGGCAAAGTCTTCGGCTAGAATTCCCGGTCGAATGAAACAGATTATTCATGGGCAAGCTAGACAGCAATCCTGGGAGATGCGTTGGAATAGTGGAGCCAGTACACTCAGCTCATGACTACATAGTTGGACAGGCTATAGTTAAAACCGGACGAGATATACCAATCAGAGCCCTGAATCTGTCCAACAACGACATCAGAATTGCCAATGGTCAAGAGATAGCTTGTTTCGAGCCAGTAGAAACCATCATCAATTGTGAAGAAGAGTACCAGACGTCGGTGAAGGAGACAGGGCCCGATAAAGAGTTTCTACGACAGTATGCTGACCATTTGACACACCTGACACCAGAGAACCAGAAGAAAGCCAAGCAATTTATCACAAAGCACTGTACATTTTTAACAGCCAAGATGGAACCACCGGTCGCACCAACATCATTCAGCATCGAATAGACACCGGAAAGGTTCAACCCATCCGAATACCATCTAAACGACTGCCATTTGGGCAACAACAGGCAGTCGAGGAAAACATCGAGTCCATGTTACAAAATGGAGTTATTGAGCCATCCATCAGCCCATGGTCTGCTCCCGTCGTGCTAGTTAAAAAGAAGGATGGAACCACCCGATTTTGCGTGAATTACAGAAAGCTGAATGATGTCACGAAGAAAAACAGCTATCCACTACCTCGAATTGATGACACTTTGACCACACTAGCCGGCTTCCGTTGGTTCCCCACACTATACCTAGAGAGTGGATATTGGCAGGTTGGTCTACACGCAAACGACAGAGAGAAGACAGCGTTCTCCACGAGTAAAGAGCTGTTTCAGTTGACGGTCATGCCCTTTGGGTTATGTAATGCACCCGCTACATTTGTGAGGCTCATGGAGTATGTACTGACCGGGTTAACATGGAGGACGGACGTGCTTAGTATAGCTCGACGACATTCTAGTCATGGGTCAGACATTCGACGAACATATGAAAAACCTGGGCGAAGTATTCTCCAGAATTAATAAGCCAACCTGAGACTCAACCCGAAGAAGTGTTCCTTGATCCAAAAAGAAGTAGATTTTTTGGGCCATGTCGTTTCCGAGTCAGGAATCCGCACCAACAAGGACAAGATAGAAGTCATCCGTGATTGGCCAGTCCCAAGAGACAAGCATGAACTGCGAAGCTTCTTGGGCCTTTGTTCCTACTACAGGCGATTTGTTGAGGGATTTGCCACCAATGCCGCGCCTCTACATTGGCAAACCACTGAGAAAGAGACCTTCCGTTGGAATCAGGATTGCAAAACATAATTCAGACGACTGACGGCAGCACTATGTTCCAGCCCAATCCTAGGCTTTCCTAAACAGTCCGCCAAGTTCATTTTAGACACCGACGCCAGCAACACAGGTTTGGGAGCCGTCCTATCCCAGGTGCAAGATGGTGAAGAGAGGGTGATCGAGTACTACAGCCGTGGATTCTCGAAACCGGAAAGAAATTATTGCGTCACCAGAAAAGGACTTCTAGCAATAATAAGGGCTGTAGACCATTTCCACAAATAACTTTACGCTCGTCATTTCTTAATCCGGACAGATCATGCCGCCCTCAAATGGCTGCTGGACATGATGACACCGGAAGGTGGATGGAGAAACTACAGCAATACGATTCCAAGGTGCCGGCCGTTTGCACAATAATGCCGATGCCCTATCCAGAAGACCCTGTAGAGAGGAATGCGGGCATTGTCCGAAGACGGAACAGCGAGACGTTATCTCCATCAGGCAGATCCGAGTGCAGGCCAATGAAGACTGGACAACGGAAGAGTGCATCCAGGACCAAATGGCTGATCCAGACATAGAACCAATCTTGTCACTCAAAACGGGAGGGGCACCCAGGCCACGATGGGACGAGGTAACTAGATACTCCGGCGTGCTGAAATCGTTATGGGCTCAATGGGACTCTCTAAGAGTAGACAATGGAATGCTCAAACGAGTTTGGGAAAGCGCTGATGGACGAGAAACCAAGTCCCAACTGGTAGTCCCGAAGAAAAAGGTACCAGCTATTCTGATCGAAGTACATGATGGGATTACCGGAGGTAACCTGGGCATGAATAAAATCCTAGACAAAGTTCGCCTGCGGTACTACTGGGTGAATTACTTCGAAGACGTCAGAGCTTGGTGCCGCAAATGTGCCACCTGTGCAGCCAGTAAAGGCGTCCCATTTGAGAGAATTGCCATCGATGTCGCAGGTCCGTTTCCCGAGTCTGAGAGGGGGAACAAATACATTCTGGTCGCAATGGATTACTTCAGAAAATGACCTGAGGCATATGCGATACCCAACCAAGAGACAACCACGGTAGCGACGGTGCTAGTAGAACAACTATTCAGCAGGTTTGGCGTCCCGATGGAGCTACATTCAGACCAGGGGCGTAACTTCGAATCGAATGTATTCCAGAAGGTCTGCTCGCTATTGGGGATGGTGGACAGATTTAACAGGACCTTGGAACAACACCTATCCAAGGTCGTCAGCAATAACTACCGTGATTGGGATGAGCACATTCCCCTATTCCTGTTGGCATATCGCTCTGTCGTACATAATAGTACAGGGCTGACTCCAGTGACGGTCCTATTCGGAAAGGAGCTGCGATTACCCTGCGATTTGGTTTTTGGCTTCCCGAAGAACCTTTTCAAGACATCGACGATTATGCTGATCAGCTCCGACATAACATGCTGGCAATACACGAATTATCCCGAACGCAGATGTTGGCCACCAGTGACCGGATGAAGACGCGATACGACCTCAAAGCCAATCAATCGGGTTCCAAGAGAGAGACAAAGTCTGGCTGTACAACCCCCAACGGAGCAAGGGGGTTGTATAGGTGGTCAAGAGTCTTAATGACGTCGTCTACCGGATCCGTCGAAACCCCAAGGCTAACTTGAAGGTGGTCCATTTAGATCGACTCGCTATCTACCATGGGGGGGGGGGGGTGTGTAACGAAATTTCCTTAATTCCTTAAGCCGGCCTTGGTTTCATTCCAGTACGACACCGATCGCTTTTAGGAAATGGCTCGGCAGCTGTAGAATTGATTGATTGTACGACAGTTTTCGATGCAGGTTTTATAAAGGAGCGACCCATAATCGCGGCAGTTAGTTAGAGAGCGACGACGAGCGTAATATTGTAATGTTATTGTGAATCAGCTGTTCTGTATAATTTGATGTAAATAAAAGTTCTAGAAAAGTGAAAGTGAATATTAGTTATTTAAATTTTAATTGAAGCCACGAAATATATAACAGTATATTTTCTTGTCGGGAACCTTCATCAGTTGCGCTTCCCACAATAGAATATTCCCTCGAGAACTTATTTATGTATTTGATACATAACAGTAAATTTTTAGACACGCCTACATATAATATTGTACATATAATATTAGTGTTAATTTATAATACATCTATTCTTCTCTTCTCTTAATTTAATCTCTTTTATCATGTTTTACTATCCCCTAGTTTTAAGTTAGCTATTAGTTAAAATACCTACCAGTTCTACGAACAGGTAAGCACTTTGCCTCCGTAGAAACATTACGTGTAAATCTTTTACTGTAAATGTATTTTTGGTCATAAATAAATGAAATAATTCAAATTATATATATATATATATATATATATATATATATATATATATATATATATATATATATATATATATATATATATATATATATATATATATATATTGTTTTTAAGTTTTCGCGGGCACTAAATGTTTCAGGTGGTTTCCGGGAATTCATCCGCGTAGTTGATAACTGATCCCTGCCGGGCTCGATAGTAAAATGCCGACGTTTCGGCAGAGTCACATCTGCCCTTTTCATGTCGTTTCGCATAATTCTCGTAGCCTTCTGCTTTCGCTTCTAGTTACTCGAATACTAAGATTTTCTGAAGCGAGCGCGCTGTTATATAGTCGCGGCTCGGCGCCTATCGGTTGACACCGTGAACGGCTGCGTGTGATTGGCCCTTGGCGCTCAGTGGGTACGGCTCCATCCTGCTGATTTGTTATTTCCGGTTGAGTTGTTCTTGGACGGGTACGGGCCGGTACGGTGTTTAATAGGATTTTCCAACAATTCGATAAGTTCTGAATTTCATTGCGTGCGTTTAGACTGTGAGGTCTCTTCGCTATTTCAATTGCCTCTCTTACGAGTCTTGATTTCGGGTGTTCTATATTTGCCAGTACTCTGGT
This sequence comes from Octodonta nipae, assembly GCA_034190945.1. Lineage (NCBI taxonomy): Eukaryota > Metazoa > Arthropoda > Insecta > Coleoptera > Chrysomelidae > Octodonta > Octodonta nipae. Next base: position 64,998,844 of record CM067217.1, on the reverse strand, counting down.
GTTCTCAAAGTCTATTCTGTGTGACATCGTGGTGGCGTGTTCCGCAATGGATGTTGTTTTTTCCTGCTTTCTTACAGCGTTCTGGTGTTCATCACGTCTAGCTTGAATTCTTCTATTAGTTTGCCCCACATAGGTTTTATGACAGTCTGCACATGGAATCTCGTACACTCCCTGTTGTTCTAAAGGGATCCTCGTCTTCGGAGTGCTCAACACCGTGCTTATTTTTCTGTCTGTATTGAAAATAGTATCGATATTGTGTCTCCGTAGAATTCTTGCAATACTGTCCGTGGTCCCCTTGACATACGGTAAATAAGCCTTGGTTGTTAGTGTCTCATGCTCCTCGTCTGTTTGTCTCGGTTTTGACTTTAGGGCTCTTTGTATATTTCGGTCTGTAAATCCGTTTTGTCTCAGAGCTGTTTTTAAACTGTCCATTTCCTGTTTGATGTTATCATGGTCAGCTAGCCTTTGTGATCTGGTTACTAAAGTCTTGACGACGGCTTGTAGTTGGGCTGGGTGGTGATGAGAATTAGCATGAAGGTATCTGTTGGTGTGAGTTGCTTTCCTATATACTGTATGGCCAAGGGTATGGACGTCGTCATTTTACTATCGATCCCGGCAGGGATCAGTTATCAACTACGCGGATGAATTCCCGGAAACCACCTGAAACATATATATATATATATATATATATATATATATATATATATATATATCGAACCGACCTGAAGAGGGCAGATGTGACTCTGCCGAAACGTCGTCATTTTACCATCGATCCCGGCAGGGATCAATTATCAACTACGCGGATGAATTCCCGTAAACCACCTAAAACATTTAGTGCCCGCGAAAACATAAAAACAAGTGTATATATATATATATATATATATATATATATATATATATATATATATATATATATATATATATATATATAGAGAGAGAGAGAGAAAGACAAAGCTAGGTAGAATGAACTGAAAAGAACAAAACGTTATCCTAAAATAGTCAAAATTTTTAGAGATTTAAAAACAAAAGCTTTTTCCATTTCATATAATTTTCGTTTATTTTTGTTTTCACGGTGGACAGTTAATTTGGTTTAATTTCTAAGAATGATGGTCATGTTACCATTTCAGCAAGGGTACGATTTACGTCTCAAATACCAAGGGAAAAGAAGGAAAATTTTATTATTAATATTACTATTTCCTCCAATTTGCTAACAATGAATTTACACACAAACCTATCAAGAACTAATAATGTAAATACAACTTACAGCTCTCAGAAAATGTTCAAATAGTCTATACAAATCTTGAAGTTAAAATATATTTTGTAACCAATATTAGAATATTATCATTACTAGGATCTCAATTATAAATCAATAATTATCTATTCGAAAATTACACTATCTTGTTTCTTGATGGTAACATAATTCACCAATTTTTTTCTTTTCAAAAAACGAGGAATATCTCTCACCCGAAATTAGCATAACTTTTCGGCGATACCAATTACGATATCAAACAAAGTTTTAATTTATGAGTTGGTTACCACCGTCGCCCGTTCGTTCCGTAATTGATAAAATGACATTGACATAAATTAGGGGGGACCGTGACTAGAATGAGGCTGCTGTATCTTAAATCTGCCCGTATATCATAGTTTTAATGTGAGTTTTGAGCCCAAATATCTGCGTTTATACCAAACGAAACGATCCTTCTCTGTTTGTCTATAAATTTTCGGAATGTTATACTACGCACCCCTTTCCTAAAAGAACTTCTACCCCTTGAATGTTCAGCTAAAGTTGCTGGCATTTGATTCAGGAAAAATGTTTATTCATTTGTTTAGTTGATGCAGTTGATGCTGGGAGTAGATTGTTTCTAAGTGTTTCAAATGATGTATATTTAACATCATTTTAATTATTTTATACATATTGCAGATTATTTTATATATATGGTAGATTATACGTTAGTACATTTAGGCAGATAATCTTTAGTTCGGTTTGTTTATTACTATTAGAGAACTTTACTAAAATGATCCAATTGCTTCTTAGAATTGTTTTTAATGTGATAATTTGTGTTTGAACAACAGTTTTATTAGTTTTTACTATAATTATCAGAACCCTTAGGCATTTTCGATTTATGTACATAAATAAAGCGGTCTGAAAAGCAGTGAGGAGTGAAAGAATATATACCGATTTTTTAATTAAAACTAAAGAATTCCCATTGTAAGGTACATTTCTTTATCGGATAGAAGAAAAAATTCTTAAAGGGAAGTATTAATTATTACATTTTGGTATATTGCCCTGAATATTTGTATATGTCATGTTTTAGCTACAGGTATCTTGGCAATAGACTTTTTTGAATTCCGTTTATAACGTTATACGCCTTTGTGTTCCTAATCGCCATGTGTGTCTATTCTGCCAGTCTTTATAAGACAGATTTATTTCTGACAATGATTTGGTAATCCCATGCTGTAGGTGATTAATTAATTTGGGGAATCGTTCTGTGCCCATTCGTTTCACGTATCCATGCAATAACAGATGTTGCTTATTTTTGTCTTCTACTAACGTTCTTTCCTTCATTTGTATTCTTGTTTCTTCGTTTAATGTACTCGTATGTTCGAATCTAGATCTCCTTGCTGCTCTTGTCCGAAAATCTATTCCAACCATACATATAATGATTTTTTGTATTTGTAGGACATTTGTCAAACTTCGGAACCTTACTTAATTACTGGTAGTGATATAGGTGTTGCATATTTTCTTTTTTTGTGTCTTTTCTTATATTATCTGCCATTATACTGATTTTGGGGCTCCTCCGACCTTCATTCCTTTAGTATTCTGTATTTGATGATAGTTTCAGTCTTTACTTGACGAAAATTCATTTTAATATTATATTAAAATAAATACACTGATGTAATTTTCACTTAAATTTATTTACTATTGACAATTGTTTCACCAGGTTACTGGCTTCTTCAGAATACAACGAATACAGCGTATTGATACATTCATGTTTGCTAACTTTTTTCATATATTTCACAAATATATAATGAAAATGGACAACACAGTATTCGACAACTTTTCAAAAATATAAATCTGAAGATGCATGGAGGCACACTGAACAAATACGGGACAATAAATTTCGTATCACAATTGTTCAAAAACTGATTAACTTATAGCGCTTGGTTCGAGCATGCCTAAATTAGATGTAAATTAATATCATTTTTCACAGGTTCAGCTGTACAGCTTCAAAAGTGACGAAGAAATGATTTCACAAAAAATATATGTCTCAGTTTTTCGTTTGTCTTCGTGGCTTTGAAAGTATCCTCCCCGTGTAGAAAAAAAATGTATTTGGCTGTGCAACCTCAACTTTCTCATTAACTGCCGCAATCAGAACTTGCTACTAACTTTCACAAAGCTGTCACACCATACAAGAAATAAAATTCAATGTACATTAGAAGTTGGAGAAAACAACCAGCCCCCTTTCCTTCTCATTCTCGCAAGTCAAAGCCCCAGAATGGGCACCTGCACAACACCGTAAACAGAAAAACGACACACACGAACAGATTGCTAAATTAATAATTCCGTCACCAGGGATTTGCCAACAGCCTCGTTTTTAGTTCTGTACTACTGACATGATAATAACAAAACACACGAATTATAACAGATAACTGCCGCTCTACAACAAAACGGGTACACAAATCACACAATCAAAAAGGCACTAGAACAACAACACCTAGAACCAAAACCAAAAGACCATCTTACTGGAAAACTAAAAGCAGTCTGAACTAACATCAATAGAACAATGGACAGAATTGTCTGAATTCTGCGAATGCATGACATAGCGACGCTATACAAACCGCACCAGACTACATCCAAGAAATTCTAAACCAAAATTTAAGCTAGAAAACCTAGGGGTATATAGTATAACTTGCTGAACGTGCGGCAAAATATACGTCGTACAAATGATAGCTGTAAACAAATCGCATAAACAACCCAATACAAAACAAGACTAATCCGACAAGCTATTGAAATCGAGAAAAGTAGACAAATGAACAAAACAGACGACGCCCTACACCTCCCTAGTACATTGGTTTCTGGCAATGGTCGGGCTATGTTAATGAATGCTCTATCTAAAGGATTACCCATGTGGCATTGATTCATTTTTCCAACTTATTGATGTTTGGGCCTCTTACTAGTGGCACATACCTCGTATTTACAGCATCATTCTTTTCACACCTTCCTAATAGTGCACCCAGTAAAAGTTTTTCGTATCTTATCAAGGATTATATCCATGCCTAAGTGCCTCCATAAATGCCTTAATGTAACTCCGTCAAGATGGCGGGAACTTTTTTTTTTGATACCACCAATTCTGATTTGGTGTCCTACCCATCGGCACTTTCCCATATTCTCTTCAAGACTCCATTCTCGACTCGAACAGAATACCATTGGGCCCACAGTGATTTTAGGGTGATCCCTCGACTCGATATTTCATCCCATAGAGTTCTGTCTGCACTTTCGTTCTTATTTGTCAATTTTGGCATAGTTGTTCAGGATAGTGTCAATTTCTAAAGCACAAAAAAAGGCTTTCATGAACTCTTTTCTGTATCACTAACTCGTACGTTTTTCTGGATTTTACCATCTCTAATGCCTTCAATGAAGGTTTGTGTGCAAACAGCTCCCAGAGGTGCTCTGGTGCATCTGGACAAGGTAAATTCACCAAACTGTGTTCGTGACCTAAGTTGCACTTGATAAACTTGAGTTAAACTTTTACCATATTAGCGTTCAAACCCTGAAACTAATTTGTCAAAATCTCTCTGCTGTTCTTCTGGAATACTTTGGAGTAACTCTAGTGCAGAGCATCTTAAAGAAATTACAAGTGATGCAGTTTTCTCAAGATTATCCCATGCATTGCTGGTTGTCATTGAACAATCTAGCTTTTGTACAAGGGCATGGAGATCTTCGGTCGAAGTTGAATTGATTCACAAGAAAGCCTTTAGCAACGACTGCATCTTTTTGTTTGCCTTTTCATTATCTACTTTGTGAGTACACCAGCATCGAGTGCTAGTGGATCAACTGATGTGCGATTGAGTCATCTCTTAGTCTAAGAATAGTAGTGTAATATTGATTATTAAGTTTTTGGTGTGGAAATAAAGAAAATTATATCTGGAGCCAATTTGGTGATTCGCAGCACAGTAAAATGATTCACCTGCCCCTATAACTCCCTAGGAGTGACAACTAATCCTTAAAAAATTATATGAAAAGCCATAGCGTATGATACCGCTTTTAAAAGAGTTTTCAATTCTCCATTCAGCAATGTATCACTTTTTATTTTGGAATATTGCTAATAAGTTATAAATTGGTCAAGTGCGAGGTTGACTCGCATACTAAGGGTTCTGTACCACCTTCAAGATTCTAATATTCCAGTTTCAGACAAGCAAGGAATGAGTGTGTTAGGGCCAAGCCCAAGGTTTGTTCATAAGAAGAAGAAGAAGAGGAAAATTGTTTATGTTATATGCCGTTTGACATCATACTGTGTTCGGTACTGTCAATTGGCATTGTCTATTTTTTGGCGCGTGCATAAGCACTTGTAAGAGTTAAATAAAGTATTATATTAACAGTCTGTTATTCAAGAGTAAGTATTTCATTTCAAGAAAGTTTTACAGTGCAGTTTGCTAAGCCTTCATTCGCATTGGTCCTTCGAGCCGTATGAAGCAGATTTCAAGAAATATAAACTTTAACCTTTACAGCACCTCAGGTTATCCACGTGGTCGAAGTCGTTGCAGTAGACCGCGGGCACCTTCGAGACATATTGAAAGTCTATTCGCTTCTACAGTCGTAGACAAGTGAGCATTCCTCCCTCAACGTAAGTTTTCCCATTATTTATTCATTATATTCCTATTTGTGATTGATATGGAGGAATTAAATAAGTTAAGCCAAAAGGGGGCCAAATTAAGGCACAATTGACAAGAAACGTTACGTATCTTAATTCAGTTGATGCTCGTTCTCTGACTGATATTATTATTAGTCAAATACATACCGCCTAGACCTGGTGGAGCCTCTTTTGTCGTGTTTTGAAGAAGCTCTGTATAATATTGAATCAGTATTGTGAGATTCTGAACAGTCACAACTTGAGGAATTTGAAAGTATGTAAGTATATTATGAATTTATCTCAAAAATGAGAGTGATGATTAAGGAATATAATAAATGTGAGATAGTACCCGCAAGTTAGGTTCGTCGGTGAGTTTCACCTCGTCTGGACATATCTCATCTACAAATCACATAAGTTTACCTGAAATTAAATTGCCTAAATTTAATGGTTCTTATGAACATTGGTTAGAGTTCTGGGATTCCTTCAAGGCTTTAGTAAATGATAATCAGACTTTCAGTAATGTTGAAAGGTTTTATCATTTGAAGTCATTTTTAGGTGAAGCATCACAATTAGTTGCTTCAATAGAGTTTTCAAATGACAATTATGAAGTTGCTTGGTCTTTGTTAATAGATAGGTATGAGAATAAACGTTATTTATAAGTACATAAAAGCATTACTTAATGTACCTGCAATGACCAAGGAATCATATGTTGAATTGAGAAATCTTTACGCTTTATTTAATAAAAATTTAAGATCCCTTAAGAGTTTAGGGCAGGATACAGATAAATGGGACACTGTGATTATTTATCTGTTATCAAGCAAATTTGATAACACCACAAGAAGAGACTGGGAAACGTTTCATTTAATAGGTGATCTTCCTGTTATGGTAGATGTCAATAATTTCCTTAAATCAAAATGTCAGTTGTTGGAGAAATTAGAATCTGCAAAGCGGGTTAATAAATTGCATGACTTTAAAACATTCAAGGGTAATAAGGGACAGTTTGAAAATAGAATTAATGCATTACCATCCACTTCTACAAAATGTTTTAAATATTATTATTGTAATGAGAAACATTCAATATATAAATGTGATAGTTTCTCCTTGATCCTCAGGGACTCTTGAATAAGATCAAATAATGGAAGTTATGTAGTATATGTTTGATCAACAACCGCAACATCAGGTTAAGAGTTGTAACAGTAAAACAGGTTGTCGTTAGTGTACTCACAGGCACAACACTTTAAAACAATATTTCAAATTAGTTGACAAGTTCAGCTGGCGATCAACAGGCTGCCCCTGTGTTAGGTCATGATGATTGTGTGACTACATCAGTGGCTCACAGTGCTTCTAGATTTACGCAGTCATTGCTTTCAACTGCAGTCATAGTTGTTACAGATATTTATGATAATGAGTACAATGTAAGGGTTCTTTTAGATCCAGGGTAACAAAGTAACTTTATCACTGAGAATTTAGTGAAAAAACTATGTCTTCAAAGGAAGCCAGCAAATTATGCCATTGTAGATGTTGGTGAATGTTCCTCTGTAGTTACGCAACACATGGTTAAGGTGCATCTCAAGTCTAAGGTTAATCAGTCTTCCAAAGAAATTACATGTTTAGTAATTCCCAAGATAACCCAAAACATTCCATCACTTTCTTTCGATTTGTCGATATGGTCAATTCCGAAGAATAGTAAGTTAGCAGATGATACATTCAATATTTCAAGTGAAGTAGATATTCTGATAGGAGTGAGCCTATTCTATAATTTATTGGTGATGGAACAAATCCGTCATCCTGGTCGGCCAATTATACAGAAAACCAGATTGGGTTGGATTGTAGGTGGTGACTGGTCTGCAGTCAGTGAGAACAACAAGGTCGTTAGTTGTTGTAGCTGTGACAGGTCAATTGATGGGGAACTTAAGAAATTGAAAGGTTCTTCTGACAAGTGTGAAAAACACTCTGTAGATAATTTCAAGCGAAATGCTGATGTTAGGTTCATAGTAAGATTTCCTTTTAAGGATTCTGTAAACAAAGTGGGTGACTCAAAGGAAATGGCTCGAAATATGTTTTTGAGGTTAGAAAAAAATATATCCAATGAAAAAAAAAGAATATAGTGAGTTCTTAAATGAATATGTTGTTTTAGGGTACATGACAAAAATTGTCATTAATAGTAGTGATGAAAAGTTATCATATTATATGCCACATCATGCTGTTATTAAAGAATCAAGTTTAACAACAAAGGTTAGAGTGGTCTTTGATGCTTCGGCCAAATCCAATAGCGGTATCTCGTTCAACCATATTCAGTAGGCTGGTCCAACCATTCAGAGTGATTTACTTCCAATCCTTCTTAGGGTTCGTTTTTACCCTTATGTTTTAAATGCAGATGTTTCTAAGATGTATCGATAAGTTTGGATTCATCCTGAAGAATGCAAATTTCAAAGGATAGTTTGGCGAAAGGAGCCTTCTGATAAATTAGAGAGTTGCTACTCTAGTTACTGGTTCAAATGTAGGGTTTAAGATTGATCAATACTCGTCTTTGCATAAACTTCAGAGAATATTTGCTTATTGTCTTAGGGCAATAAACTACAAGAGGTATAAGTTAAAAACTTGTGAGGTTTTAAGTCCTTAATAAGATTAATTAAAATTTCTCAGAGTCCTTTCTCAATGAGTATAAGGCATTGTCTGTCGGTCGACAGTTGGATTCTTCAAGTCATATCATTTCACTAAATCCTTTTATGGATAATTGCGGTCTCATTAGAGTTGGTGGACGTTTAAGAAAGATATTGCTTATGATCAAAAACATTCAGTTTTGTTACATCATCTAACTACATTGCTTATCTTACATGAACATAAGAGATTATTGCATTGTGGTCCCCAGCAATTAATTTATGTTGTTCGTGAAAATTATTAGCCTAGTACGTAGGTGTGTTACCTGTTTTAGAGCTAACCCTAAAATTGAAAATTATTTAATGGGAGACTTGCCACAATCTCGGGTAACTCCATTTAATCCTGTATTTTCACATTGTGACTTAGATTATGCAGGTCCAATTTTGCTAACGGATCGTAACAGTCGGAAACCATTATTGACCAAGGTATATATTTGTATTTTTATTTGTGTGAGTACGAAATGCATTCACTTAGAATTGGTCTCCAATTTATCTATTCAGAATTTTATAGCGGCCCTGTGCAGATTCATGTCCAGACGTGGGAAACCTACTCACATATATTTAGATAATGGTAAAATATTTGTAGGTGCAAAGGCAGTTCTTCGAACAGAACGTGTAGAAATAGGCTCTGCTATGTCAGAAGAAGGTATAGTTTGGCATTTTATACCACCCAGAGCAATGAATTTTGGCAATCTTTTGGAAGCTGGAGTAAAGAGAATTAAGTATCATTTAAAACGAATCTTAGGAAACGGTCATTTAACCTAAGAAGATTTCAGTACTATATTAATCCAGATAGAGGGTATTGTCAATGCTCGCCCATTAAGTCCTTTGTCTTCCGATCCTAATGATACACTCCCACTTACCCCAGCTCCCTTTCTTATTGGGAGAACAATAACAGCCATACCTGACTCAGATTATACCAATATCCAGTACTCAAGACTGAATCAGCACTTCCAGAAGTTGATATAACAATTTTGGCAACGTTGGTCAGTTGAGTACCTATCTGAGTTACAATCCAGGCTTAAGTGGAATACTAACAGTTGCAGTCTCCTTCAACCTGGCAGTTTGGTTCTCATTAAGGAAGATAACCAACCTCTTTTCAAATGGAAGACTGGAAGGATAACAGAGCTGCATGCTGGAGGGACTCTCACTGACTCGTGTAGTGACTGTCAAGTGCAGTGATGGTTCCACAACAAAACGTTGTGTCACCAAAATTGGTGTGTTACCTATTGAAAAGGGGATTTATAATGAACGATAATTGTTAATTTTAGAATTAGTTGAAATTAGTTTTTCAAAGAGGCCGGTATGTTAGGGCGAAACCCAAGGCTGGTCCAGAAGAAGAAGAAGAAGAGGAAAATTGTTTTATGTTACATGCCGTTTGACATCATACTGTGTTCGGTACTGTCAATTGTCATTGTCTATTTTTTGGCGCGTACATAAGCACTTGCAGCGCATCTTGTAAGATTTAAATAAAGTATTATATTAACAGTCTGTTATTCAAGAATGAGTATTTCATTTCAACAAAAGTTTTAAAGTCCACTTTGCTAAGCCTTCACAAAGTGCATTTTCTTATATTTACCCTAATATCTTTTAAAAGAACCGTTTTAAATTTATAAAAAATATACAATTTTATTTTCCACACATATAATTTTTATTTTATCTGCTACATGATTCGCGTGATTTTGAAAAAAATATGTATTTAATTTTTTAATTTGGCATCTAAAATTAACAATAGAGTTTTATATTACTAATAAACTTTCAGGGAAGCCTTTTATAATCTACTGTCTGAAATTTAGAGTCTGTAGATTGCAAGATAAAGGGGAAAATAGGTTATGTTTTAAATAATACATTATTAAATCGTTGAGACAAAAATTATTGAAAAATACAAATAAAATATATTTTTCAAAATTTTAGATAGTGTAATTTCTAAAGTGGGAATTAAGTCGATGTTTAATATTTTTGTTAATATCTTTTAAACAAATGATTTAAAAATATGATATATTTGTAATTCACATAATGAGCCTTTTATTTAATATATTACATGATGAGTTTGAAATTTGAATTTTTATTTTCTATTTAATTCTATAATTTGTCCCCAAAATCAATATTGGGGTTTTCCACTAATATTTCTATATATTTGAAGTGAGCCCTAGTACCCCTAATTATTTTCTAAATTTAGATAGTATCGTTTCGGAAATAAATGGAAACTTGGAATTTTTTATATATTTTTGTAAATATCATGTAAACAATTAATTTTAACTATATGAAATTACCCTAAGCCGGCCCTGGTTTCATTCCAGTACGACATCGATCGCTTTTAGGACAAAAAATTGATCTCGAAATGGCTCGGCAGCGGTAGAATTGATAATGGATTGTACGAGAGTTTTCGATGCTTATTTTAAAAGGAGCAGCCCATCGTCGCAGCAGTTAATTAGCACAGCGAAGAGCTTATGTTGAATTATTATTGTGATATTCGAATCAGCTGTTGTGTATATTTGATGTAAATAAAAGTTCTAGAAAGTGGTAGTGAATATTAGTTTTTTTAAATTTTAATTGAACCCACCGAGTATATAACAAATTTGGTGATCAGAAGTACAGGATTAAGTGAAATTAAAATCGTAATTTGATTTATGGAAATCCGAAGTATGGAAAAAACCGACGAAACTACCAAAAAAATTTTTCAACAGGTTACGGAGGGACTAGATGAAAAACTAACTCAATTCTGCAAAAACGTGACAAGAAGGAGAAACAACATCAAGAAGAAGTCCAGCAAAGGTTAGTGAAATCTTGTAGAGAAAAAACAACAAATATTGTTTCCATGATGGAAGAAAAACAACAAAATTTAATTGAGGGATTATTCTCGAAATTTGAAGAAAAACAAGAACAGCTTGAATTAAAAGGACAAAATGAATTAAAATTATTAGATGAACACGGACAAAATGAATTTAAAACACTAGGAGAAAAACGACAAAATGATTTTAAAGTAACTGAAGAAAATAGACAACTGCAATTTGAACAATTAATGCAAATAGTATCGCAAGTTAATGACACAGTTAATAAACGAATGCAAATAGTGGAATCAGACATAAGAGAAATAAACGACGACATTAAGGTCCTAAAAAATATCGTGGATACTCTTGAAACCAAAGTAGATGACATCAATTCCATCCAGAACCAGGTGAAATTTGAAATAAGTGCTATCCAAAGCCAGGCAAAAGTTGAAATTAGTTCGTTGAAGACGCAGTACACAGTGAAGTACAAGAAAAAGGGAAACAGCAATTAAAAAATTTCAACAAGATTTGCGGAGAGAGAAATACCTGCACATCGTGAGTACCAAAGGTTCCTTTAGTAAGCCACCCACATTTGAAGGCAGTTCAACTTAGCCCATCTATAAACGGTAATTTGAGGTCGTGGCTAAAACTAATGGATGGGATAACAAAGAAAAATTTACGTCTCTTGTAATTTCCTTAAGAGGTCCGGCGTTAGAAATCCTCCAAAGCATTGCAGTCGATGAACAAGGCAATTTCGACAAAATCATCGTCATTCTGGACAAGAGATACGACAATCAATCCTTGAGCCAGGTATACCAAGTCCAACTCAGTGGAAAAACGCAAAAATTCGGTGAAAGCCTCCAAGAATTCGAAGCAGAGATTAGTTAGTACACTTGTCCTACCCAGACCTGCCAGAGGAAACAAAAGATCAGTTGGCCACACAGAGTTTCATAAACGGCATCAGAGATGTAAAAGTACAAAAAAATTTAAGACTGAGTGGCGTCAAGAAGAGTAATGAAGCTCTACTTTGGGCTTTGGAAGTAGAGGCCGTCATGAGCATGTCCAAGCCGAGGGTACGAGCGGTTTTCTTCAACCAGAAAGAGTCACCATTTCAAGCAATGTTGACTGGCATGAACAAACTATTAGAACAGTCACAGACAACTGATACCAGAAGAGCATGTTACTGTTGTGGACGGACAGGGCAATTTCAACGTGATTGTCGCGTAACCAACAGAACAGCCACATGTCCAGGGACCGTCAGCCAGTCAGCATAAGAAGGCGAATGCTGAATAACCCTCCACCAGTCCCCAAAACGTTATCCATCGGGTGATTTTGCAGAGACAGCAGCAGCATAGTCATCAGGGGCACCATCAATGACCGAGCAATTACCATTACCATCGACAGAGGCGCCACTGTGTCCATTGCCAAGTTAAGGGTTTTGAGAGCATCAGAGTTTCGGCCAGTTACCTATAACTTCAGGCTCAGAACAGTCACCGGCGTATCCATTTCAATGCAGGGTGAGGCAGATGTCGTGCTACAGATAGGGGACAACTTGATCTGGCATAGGGTCCTAGTAGCGAATATTGAAGACGATTTTATACTGGGTATGGACCTAATTAGCCAGCATGGATTTATGTTCCTAAATGAGGAATTTGTATTCACAGGGCCCGTCAACAGTTCAGTCACCACCATAAAAATTGTGGCAAAGTCTTTAGCTAGAATTCCCGGTCGAGCGGAACAGATTATTCATGGGCAGCTAGCAAGCAATCCTGAGAGCTGCGTTGGAATGGTGGAGCCCGTACACTCAGCTCATGACTACTTAGATGGACGGGCTATAGTTAAAACCGGACGAGATATACCAATTAGAGTTCTGAATTTGGCCAACAACGACATCAGAATTGCCAATGGTCAAGAGATAGCTTATTTCGAGCCAGTCTAGACCATAATCAAATGCGAAAAAGGGTACCAGACATCGGTGATAGAGACAGGGCCCAGTAAAGAGTTCCTACAGTTTGCTGACCATTTGACACACCTGACACCAGAGGAACAGAAGAAAGTCAAGCAATTTGTCACAAAGCACTGGCAAATTTTTAACAGTGAAGATGGAACCACCGGTCGCACCAACATCATCCAACACCGAATAGATACCGGGAAGGCACAACCCATAAGAATACCACCTAGGTGACTACCATTGGGGCAACAACAGGCAGTCGAGGAAAACATCGAGTCAATGTTACAAAATGGAGTTATTGAGCCATCCATCAGCTCATGGTCCGCTCCCGTCGTGCTAGTTAAAAAGAAGGATGGAACCACCCGATTTTGCGTAGATGACAAATAAGCTGAATGACGTCACCAAGAAAGACAGCTATCCACTATCCCGGATTGATGACACTCTGACCACACTAGCAGGATCCCGTTGGTTTTCCACACTAGACCTAAAGAGTGGATATTGGCAGGTTGGTCAACACGAAAACGACAGAGAGAAGATGGCGTTCTCCACTAGTAAAGGGCTGTTCCAATTCACGGTCATGCAACATTAGAGAGGCTAATAGAGTATGTCCTGAGCGGGTTAACATGGAGGGCATGTTTAGTATACCTCGACGACATTCTGGTCATGGGTCAGAGATTCGACGACCATCTGAAGAACCTGGGCGAAGTATTCTCCAGAATTAATAACGCCAACCTGAGACTCAACCCGAAAAAGTGTTCCTTGTTCCAAAAAGAAGTAGAATTTTTGGGCCAAGGACAAGATAGAAGCCATCCGTGATTGGCCAGTCCCAAGAGACAAGCATGAACTCCGAAGCTTCTTGGGCCTCTGTTCCTACTACAGGCGATTTGTTGAGGGATTTGCCACCATTGCCGAACCTGTACATCGGCAAACCACTGTGAAAGAGACCTTCCGTTGGAATCAGGATTGCGAAGCATCATTCAGACGACTGAAGGCAGCACTATGTTACAGCCCAATTTTAGCCGTTCCGACACAGTCCGGCACGTTCACTTTAGACACCGACGTCAGCGATACAGGTTTGGATGCCATCCTATCCCAGGTGCAAGATGGTGAAGAGAGGGTGATCAAGTACGACAGCCGTGGATTCTCGAAACCGGAAAGAAATGATTGCGTCACCAGAAAAGAACTTCTTGCAATAATAAGGGCGGTAGACCATTTCCACAAATACCTCTATGGTCGTCATTTGTTAATCCGAGCATATCACGCCGCCCTTAAATAGCTGCTGGACATGAAGACACTGGAAAGATAACTGGCCAGGTGAATGAAATTACAGCAATATGATTTCAAGGTGGAACACCGTGTCGGCCGTTTGTACAATAATGCCGATGTCCTATCCAGAAGACCTTGTAGAGCAGAATGCGGACATTGTCTGAAGACGGAACAGCGAGAGGGTATCTCCATCAGACAGATCCGAGTGCAAGCCAATGAAGACTGGACAACGGAACAGTGCATTCAGGATCAAATGGCTGATCCAGTTATCGAACCAATCTTGTCACTTAAAAACGAGAGGGGCACCTAGGTCACGATAGGATGAGGTAGCTAGATACTCGGGTGTGCTGAAATCGTTATGGGCCCAATGGGAGTCTCTAAGATTAGAGAATGGAATACTCAAGCGAGTTTGGGAACCCACTGATGGCCGACAAGACCCAACTGGTAGTTCCTAAGAAGAAGGTACCAGCCATCCCGACCGAAGTACAAGATGGGATTACCGGGGGCCATCCATCTGGGCATGAACAAAACCCTAGACAAAGTTCGCCAGCGATACTACTGGGTAAATTACTTCGAAGACGTCAGAGCTTGGTGCCGGAAATGTGACACCTGTGCAGCCAGTAAGGGCCCGAAGACCCGGACCAACGGCAGAATGCAGCAGTACAATGTGGGCGACCCATTTGAGAGAATTGCCATCGATGTCGCCGGTCCGTCTCCGGAATCTGAGGGGGGAACAAATACATTCTGGTCGCAATGGATTACTTCAGCAAATGGCCTGAGGCATATGCAATACGCAACCAAGAGGCAAACACGGTAGCGACGGTGCTAGTAGAACAGCTATTCAGCAGGTTTGGCGTCCCGATGGAACTACATTCAGACCAGGGGCGTAACTTCGAATCGAAGGTATTCCAAAAGCTCTGCACGATGTTGGGGATCAGGAAAACTAGAACAACACCATTGCTCCCACAGTCTGACAGAATTGTGGAAAGATTCAACAGGACCTTGGAACAATACCTATCTATGGTCGCCAGCAATAACCAGCGTGATTAGGATGAGCATATTCCCCTATTCCTGTTGGCATATCGCTCAGCCATACATAATAGTACAGGCCTGACTACAGCCAGGGTCCTATTCGGAAAATAGCTGCGATTATCCTGCGAATTGGCTTTTGGCTCCCCGAAGAACTTTCCCAAGACATCAACCATTATGCCGACCAGCTCCGATATACCATGCTGGCAATACACGAATTAGCCCGAAAGCAGATGTTGGCAACCAGTGACCGGATGAAGACGCGATACGACCTCAAGTCCAATTCACTCGGGTTCCAAGAGAGGGACAAAGTTTGGCTGTACAACCCCCAACGGACCAAGGCTAAATCCCCAAAGCTTACACCCGCCTGGGATGGTCCATACGAGGTGGTCAAGAGGCTTAATGATGTCGTCCACCGGATCCGTCGAAACCCCGGTGCTAAGTTGAAGGTGGTCCATTTAGATCGACTCGCTTCCTACTATGGAGAGGGGGGCGGGGCGGTGTAACGAAATTTCCCTAAGCTGGCCCTGGTTTAAATAAAATAAATAAATAAATAAAGCTTATTGCCCAACAGTAAAAAACTATTAACAGGACAATATTAAAGAATCCTTAAAAAAAACAGAAAGCAAAATGTACTAAAAAATAACAAAAAAAAATAAACAAAAATAAACAAATACTCGATAACTGCGATATCAAAAATAAAGTTAAAAAATTATAAACTAAATAAAGCGTTTCATTCAAGTACGATATCGATCCCTTTTAGGATAAAAAAATTGATCCCGAAATGGCTCGGCAGCTGTACAATTGATAATGGATTATACCAGAGTTTTCGATGCTGATTGTAAAAGATGCGCCCATCGTCGCAGCAGTTAGTTAGTACAGCGAAGAGCTTATATTGAATTATTATTGTGATATTCGAATCAGCTGTTGTGTATATTTGATGTAAATAAAAGTTCTAGAAAGTGAAGTTGAATATTAGTTTTTTTTTATTTTATTTGAACCCACGGAGTATATAACAATATATTTGTGTTCCTCATAATGAGCCCTTTCTTTGATGTATTACAGGATACATTAATTTTTTTTATTTCTATAATTTTGCACCCATAATTAATATTAGGGATTTCTGCTTATTTTTCCTGCAAATAAAAAATTTCAGTTCTTATATTTTGGGGAATAAAGGGGGAATGGGTAATTTTTCTTAAATATTTTTGTTAATATATTTTAAAATATTCATTTTAAAAATATAAAAAATATATATTTGTATTCGTCATAATGAGCCCTTTCACTTGATATATTACGTGATGCGTTAGAAATAATTTTAATTTTACGTTTTCAATTTAAGTTGTAATTTGCCCCTTAAAATTATTATTAGGGGTTTCTCATTTTTTTTCCAGTACAGTTCAGGTGAGGTCCTATATCCCTAATGTTTTTCAAATTTTTAAGTCTTATAGTTGTGGATATAAAGGGGGAATAGGTAATTTTTTTATATTTTTGTTAATATCTTTTAAACAATTTATTTTAAAAATATGAAAAAAATATATTTGTTTTCGTCATAATGAGCCCTTTCATTTTCTATATAACATGATGCGTTACAAACAATTTTAATTTTACGTATTCCATTTAATTCTGTAATTTGCATCCCAAAATTAAAAGTTGAGGTTTCTCCTTATTTTTTCAGTAAACTTCAGGTCAGAACCTATACCTATAATTTTTTTCAAAACTTTACATTTTACAGTTTCGGTGATAAGAGGGGGGAAGGATAAATTTTGGTATATTTTTGTTAATACCTTTCTAACTAATTTTTTTAAATATGATAAAAATATATTTGTGTTTCTCAGAATGGGACCTTTCATTTGATGTATTACATGATGCGTTTGAAAAACATATATTTTTAAATTTTCATTTAATTCTATAATTTGCCCCCCAAATTTAATATTAATGGTCTCTCCTTATTTGTCGTGTAAAGTTCGGGCAACGTTCTATATTTCCTATTTTTTTCAAAATTTTAGGCTCAGTAGTTTCGGAGATCAGTGGGGGAGAACGGTCGATTTTTCTAGTTTTTCCCCCCAGAAGTACCCCTAAAATCAAAATTTTTCTTTTACGATATGTACTCTTAATCGAGTCACCAAACTATACATTGACACCAAATTTCAACCTGTTCCGTCCAGTAGTTTAGGAGAAAATTGCTGTGATGTGATAGAGGCAGAAATCCGTAGTGATATTAGAAGGGTATCTGTATATTGTATATACTACAATTTTCAAGTGTTTAATTTGTAAAATAATTAACGAAGTCAGAGAAAGAAATAAAGTTTGAAGTAATTACCTATATTTTCAATAATTATAGTCTAAGTCATACGCTCAAACTGGGCACCGTCTATTTCATGACAAAAAAATACACCGTGCTGAAATTCTTCGTCAAAGTTTTACAACATCTATGCGCTGGTTTTATTATTTCTTTTAATGTCTGCGGGGTTGTCACTACCAGGAAATAGTTAAATTATGCGCACTCCAGTACTGACAATTCTGCTTGTTAAACGTTCCATGTAGGGTAAAAGTTGCCTCATCGGAGAAAGAATATGTTTGGGAAACATCGGATTCCATTGGTATCTGTTCTTAAACATTTAAAAAAAATCTAATCTACCACCAGAATCATCGTCATTTACTTTCTGAACTAGTTTAACTTGATATGAATGTTATTTCTACTTTCCCAAATTTGCAATACAGATATTTTACTTACATCATTATCACCTGCTACTTCCTATTACAAGGAAAATGAAACTGACAGTAGATTTGAAATCATTTTATGCCTCAAATTTAGTGCCCACATTGGAAAAAAACTTCTGGAGTAAGTCGGCTACATTTTTCTTGGATTCGATGTCTCAGATCATTCAGTGACACTGGAAGAGTAGCATAACACGGGTCTCTAACGGCCTTAATAGAAAAATTTCAGGGGGTTATATCTGGCGACCTTGCAGGCACCTCGTCGTCCAATCCATCTATCCGGAAATCGATAATCCAGAAGATCTCTAACTGGCAAGACTTAATGTTGGGGGGCAACGACTTGCTGAAAAACAAATTCGTCTTCTACTAGAAATTTCAGTTAATCTTGGATATTTTCGGTTCCATTGCAACATGGCCTAATACTGCCACTGACTGCTACTTCAACGTCTTCGATTTTTCAAGACTCACGTTTCTTGCTAACCACGGATCCCGTTTCGTTGAATTTGATCCACAATTCATTAATGTATTTATGTTTTACAAGTCTTTCTGCAAGCCTCTCATTGAAATTACGAAAACGAAAGAAGCTATTAAATTATTTGTTAATTATAAGAGAAGTCATACACAGTAATGCACCTCAAAAATTACTCGTCGAAATAGTCAAACAGGCTATACAATGAGAGACCACATCTGTTTTAATGAAATGATTAAAAATCCATTGTCAGTCTCATTTTCTTTGTCGTAATAGAAAAAAATAATTAAAATTATAGGCGAATTATTTATCTTTATTATTATTCGTCAATAATATCAGATATTAGAAAAACATCCGGGCATCATGTTTTAATTCGCAAATTCCTAAAATTTTAATTAAATATTAAAAACGACACACCATTGAATTCCTTTTTAAACAGGTTTTAAAATGAGGTGTCACTAATAATAGGGTTCCAGTTAACAAAAATGATATGCTATCGCTGGGTGCAATTTATTTGTCGGTTAGCATGGTCAAATGTGCCCCATTCATAAATTATGATGTGTTTTTGGGATTTTCAAAATTTTGGGAAATATTCCAGATGGCTGGTTTTCGTTGGGACACCCGCAAAGTTTTAACGAATTGTCAATTATGGTAGTTTTTAACTAGATTTGTATAATGGAAATGTTGTGGAACCTTAGGTGTGTATTTGTGACACACCAAAGGTTTTGCACCCTAACCTCAAACCTTTATTTTAAACACTCAACGCCATTTCAACTACTCTAAGTTGTCATCATCAAGGAGTAAACAAAACAGTTTGGTTTACTCCTTGATGATGACAACTTAGAGTAGTTGAAACTGCGTTGAGTGTTTAAAATTAAGGTTTGGTGTTAGGGTGCAAAACTGTGTTTTTACATTTAGATTTGAATTGACTAACATTTTGACAATATAGGTGTTTTTGAATATATGTGGCATTTTTGATATCTGTGGCATTTGGTTTTTTCTATGGAAGCAGCTTAAGACGTCTTTCATGTGCCAATTTTTAACGAGGTTCATGAGGCCGTGAATTTTTCCTGTGTTTTGAGAGAGTACCCCAAGGACAAACAAACAATTTTTTAAAGAGTCATAATTATATAATTTTTATAAATATTGAGAAAAATGTGTTAAAACTAATAGACAGAAATTTTGCCATAACCGATACACATGAAAAGACATACTAATTTCATGTCTTCTAACAACAGTTGTTCCTTAGCGTATTATTATAATCTACGAATTAGTTTAACGTACTAGGGGGTAGATTAGGAACAATTTATTATTGTAAGCATGCCAAATTAAATAAATATTTACGTTACTTTTCAAAGTAGAGCAGCAATACATTTCCTATTTTTATATTTTGTATTTCTTGAAAGGCCAACGTTATTATTCGTACAAAATTAATTTATTAGAACCCATAGAAATTCACACGGAACTGGATAATTTTTATATAACCTGGTATAAAATTTCAGTTAAAAATATGCTTCGGTTATTCAGAATATTTGTAATAATTTCCAGATGCTTCCGTTAGCTCCTAAACAGATGGTCGTTGGCGAGAGAAAGTAAAAAAGTAATGAATATAACAGCAACCCTTTTACCCAATAAACACATCTCGAGCTTTGCCGCGAGCCAAGCGATAAAGCTGTGAATAGAAGAGAACAGAGGAGAAGCGCAAGGTTAATTCTTGAATGCCTCATAACACGCATCGACAGCAAGTATAAGCAGGCACAAAACAAAGCCGTCGTTCGTCGCTGTCGGACGTCTCACCTTACCCCCTCTATATTCAGCCCCCAAATCCACCAGCAAGTAAAACCCCATCCCAACCAACAAGCACTCCCGGAGCACAGAGCGTCCGATAAGCCGTTATTCCGTCGCCCGAGCCCCTCACAAAGGCCTAATTAGCCATAAACTGCCTGATTTATAACGGCACAGAAAATGCAAATATGAAATATGAAAATGAAGATGGCTGTAATAAAAGTGATATACGAGGCTCCGCAGAGCCATTTGTGAAGGCGCCATGACTCACTCGTCAGTTTTATGGGCGGACGTCCATCATCCGGATGACGGGCTTCATTGCTGTGCCCCGTTGGCCCCCGAAAACCTCTCTGTGGGGACCGCTGCGACGCCAAATGACGCTCTCGCGACGTCGACAGCGGAGACTCACGGTTCTGATCTCGCCACTGCTGCTGTGCTAGTGGTGACATCGCCTTACAGTGCTGTCACAGCACCACTCATTCTCATTGTGAGACTTGTGATTTATATTTTTAATAAAATTTGGTTGGACTTACCGAAACGGCTGATGTTCTCTGTTCGCCTTAACAATTTTTTCTTGCTCATTGTTGTTCACAGTTCGTTAGTGCTACTATTGTAAGGCCCACATATCGAATTCGAGAATAGTATACACTTTTAATGCATATAATGATCAAATTTATCTAAAATATTATGAGATTAATGGACAAATATTTAAAACTTTCTCGTGGGGAAATTAAGAATTTTAATTGTTAACTCTAAAACGTGTCACTACATTATATAGATATTATAAAATACAGTCTTCCGCCGCGTCTTTCTGTCTGTTCGCGATAATCTCAAAAAGTACTGAACAGATTTTTATGAGGTTTTCACCAATAGATAGAGTTGTTCATGAGGAAGGTTTATGTATACATTTTGTCAAAGTTTTTGTTTAAATTGCTTGAAACTGTGAATTTTCATCGAATTGTCATTCTACCTTTTATATTCTACCTTCTAAATAAATAGTTACGTAGAATTCTGTTATTGGAAAGCTATTCAAACGGATACAGTATTAACTCTAATTAACATAAATACTTTAGTTCCCCTTAAGCATTTCATGCACATTTTTATAATATTTTACATCATCTTTACATAATATAAAACAAAGTCACTTCTCGCGTAAGAGCACATTAGCTCAGTTGGCTAGAGAGTATTGCTAACAATACGGACAAATATTTGTGGGTATTTGAGTAGGTTCATGGGAAGCTTTAAATTCACACTTGGACCCAGTAGGTGGCGAAGGCGCAGTGATCAGTTTTTAGGAAAATATGTTTGAACTCCTAAACGGTTAGCCCGATTTTGATAAATTGGTTCACTGTAGGGGTGCTGTGGTCCGGTTCTAGGGATTTTTGAATTTGCATTGAACACCAATTCTTCTACACAGTGCGAAGTATCTGCAGTTTATTACAAAATGGTTGAAATTTGGCAAAACTTACTCTCATGACGACCTAACTAAGTATTGCCAGACCGGGGAGAGCACTAGAGAATAGGCATCAGACAGAAAGATGGTCCAACATTTTTAAAATATTTCCGGTTTAGTCGTATGATACAATTGCTGCTGTAGAAGGCCTAGTAGTTCATCGAGTTAACAGGATTTGCAGAAACTGGACTTTTCAGCAACGGATTGCTGTACCGTCCTGCTTTTATTTCCTATTCCCATCTATGCGAGCAAGAATAGAGGAAACTCTAAGTGGGTATTTCTTTCATCTGACACATCTAATTAACATTCATCGAACATATAACTCTTAAATCAGGCAGGAGCATAGGACAGTATCTATGCTCTACGCTCCTTTTCTCGGGAAAAAAATTCTTATTACGCCTCCATTTACTGCGTGAATTTTTGGGGTTTGTAGAATTACCAACATAAGCCGATACATGTGCTGGGAATAGTGTTAAAAGTGGAATGGAAACACATACCTCTTATTAATTAAATCATTCCCAGGCAAGTATTGAAACTTGTTTTTTAGGGGTAGGTATACTTACATTGATATAAACTCAAAAATGGAACAGTCAGTAAATACTTTTTATTTATTTGGTATAATTTTTCAAAAAATGTTAGTTTCTTTTCAGTTAGTTATTTTTTCTAAAGTGTGACTTTTCGCTAAACTTCATCATTTAATTTAATTTAATGATAGAAGCAAATGCTTTTTAGTATGAAGTTTACTTTTTTTCCACTCAAAGTTTAAAAAAGTAATGTACAAAAGACAAGTGTACGGATTTTTTTGTCCAGAACACTAGTAAATAAAATGTGCTAAACTGCTTATCTTTGTATCTTACTCATTATTCAAACTGCCATTCAGCTTTTAGAGTAATACCGTGGGAATTCATTGGAGTATTATAGAATTCAATCATCGGACAAATTGCGAGTATTTCCAAATATTGTAGCAGAATAGGAACAGTTCGGAGCTGAAAAATTAATGTTGAGAAGATTTTTTAGACTATATATTTTTGGAAACATCATTTTATTATATTCCATATACCTCGTCCTCAATATAAAACTTTTCTTCTGAATGTTATTATAATTCAACTTAGAAAACACCACTTCTTCAGCAAAACATTACTAAGAATTTACAATATACAGAGTAAATCGATGAAATATATTACACCACTTATCCTAAATTATGAAAGCGTTTCCTTAATGTTCTCATCATTATATTATCGCCATTACTACTCATAAATTTACGTTAAAACAAACATTTTCTGTGTTTCTAATCGTTCAGTTATAACAACTCGCAAGGCGGTATTGTTTACCTATTCTCATGAAACGATTCGTATATAAAAATAAGCAAAGAGCCATTTTGACATAGTATAGTTGGGCCTGTCGGTCATAGATCCTTCGTCAGATATATCAATTCGTCATTTGGATCGTTTCGTCTATCAGTGGTGTCGGTCTGGTACTCATCAGAGCAACTCGAGGAACTCCAACACATCACTTCCAAATACATCAACATATAAAATCGTTCTCTTAGTAAATAGTCCAGTGTCTCACGGTATATTATGAGTGAGACCTCGCCATACTCATACATATTCGATATATTATTATGTTAAATTAGTACTAGATTAGCTTGAAATAATTGCTAAATTAATAGTTTAGATTATTTTGATTACCGTTTTTGGCAACCAAAACTTTTTGACGGAGGCCTTGACTATAGCACACGTCCACTGACAGCACTGACCTCGAAAACATCATGTTGAGTAGAGGTAATTCGATTCTACGAAAACTTTCATTTCGTTCAAATTTGTGTTTGCGTTTGAGAAGGTAATGTATTTATAATAAAAGTTCTGGGAATCTCAAATGGAGTCATAGTTCACATAAATTTGACAGAACCAGAGTAATGAAATATTTAATTTTATTGCGAGTTGAACAATTCAGCTGATTGAACAAAAATAGTGGTGAGCCCAATTTTTTCGAACCCCGTAACGAAGTATCGCAGTTCAAATAAGAGCTGGGTGATATTTCTAGTCTAAACAAAGTAACATGCCAGTTTTGAGATCTAAATACGAGTACATGGATAGACTTGGAAAACGTAAGTTAGCCTGAGAGCCGGATAGATTAACCTGAACATGATACGGAACGATCCAAGTACTACTAGCTGAAAAACTATTTGTAAAATTCCTAGGGTCTTTTCGTTGCACTATTATCACTTATTATTGTACTCTAGATCGTTTTCAAAACTGGGCCGGTATTTCTACCAGGGACGCTTGTAACTTCAAAATAAAAGAGTTTCTCAAAAATCTTGAAGGGACAAACCGGTGGAATAGCCCACTTAATTTCTGTATTTCTCCGAATATTTAATAAACCACTGAATATTATAAAAATATTATTGATTCTAATATTAAGAACAAAAATCTTTTCCAAATTAACAAGTATCGTAGAAAAAGATGTCTTCAAATAATTGTTCATGTTAGTTAGTACCCAGTATTTATCAACAGATATCTAAGATTAGTTAACAAGCGTGAATCAGAACTAATGTTTAACATGCTTATATTAATACATGTAGGTAATCTCTACGTTTTTATATAAAACCAATATTCAAATCATTAGTATAAATTGAAAAGTTTAGCAACTTACCCACACACGTTAAACACAATCAACAATATATTTAGAATAACAAAAGACTTACCGGAACTCAAAAATTATACGTAAATTAAAATGCAAAGTACAACTGTTCAACACAAATTAAAATGGTAAGAACAATAACTTCTACATTCTTTTAATTTGTCCTTATTTCTTCTTGATTCGGTTGTTGACAGATAGTGATGGAGTATTTGGACTGTAATTTTGTAAAGCAAGTTATACAGTTCTTGAAAAATTGTTTAGGCAACAGCATTTTAAATAAATATAATTCTGAATGCTGATAACTTATATTTGCCTAATTGTCACTACATATTTCTAAAATTTATAATTGAGAGAAATGTGTGTTAATTATTGATGAAACAGCATATCTAGAAAGGATTTAAAACAAGAATTAAGAGTTGTAGATTTATTACCTTTAGCCCTGCCGATGCATTAATAGTTATAATAAAAATGTTGAGGAAAAAAAGGAAGCAACCAATTTCCTCTTGTTTTGCAAAATACTCTTACATTTCCTAAGAAGATTTTACTATTTTCTGTTAGTCTCTTTTACATTTGAGCTTAAGATTTCCAATGTAAACTGCTTACTTTGATTTACTGAAAAAATGTTCTGTTGTTCCACGTTATGTCGATTTTGGAATATTAAATGTAAATTTGTTCGGTACATTTACAATTTCAGAAACATAATTGTACAGGAAGTTTTTTATTTCAATAGATTTGTCTATATGACATGAACGATTTAGGGGAGGAGGGGGTTTCATGACGCCTTCTTCTCCCAGTGGTCGAAATTCGACCCTATTTCATAAAATGATAAAAAGTATATCTTTATAGGTGTAAGTAAGAAGTAGGTGTTATATTGACAAATATATTAAAGTAAAAGAAAATAAAAATTTAATCAAATATTGGTATTCGGAAAAATTTTGACAAATAAGTAACCCCCAAATTTTTGTCTGGAACTGCTCCTAGCAAAATGTTCTATATAATAATTGAAATATTGTTCTTTTGCAACCTAAAAGTTTCCGTCATTTGCGGTTTCAATCGAGTTTATAAATATTAAAGAAAGAGGATGACCAACAACCCTATGAGAACTTCAATATATAATACGTTCTCTATTGTCCGCTGACCGACAAATTTTTACACAACATTTTCGGGAAGATTGTGATAATAATTTATAAATCAAATAAATAAATTCGCATTAAAAACAGAATATTTAATATGAAAGTTACTGCAATGCGTCCGAAAAATCAATACTGATCTACTACATTAACTATTTTACCACTAAACAATAACAACGCTTTATGCTGAACTATCCAAGATAGTTTTCGCATGATGGTCTGAAAGAGCGTTAGCCTGTCACTGTCAACCAATCTTATCATAGAGCTTGTACTTCCTGGCGGTAGCCATCCATGCCCGAACATCGTGCCAAGGCTAGAAAGAGAGGGCAAAAGGCTATTTCACTCGATTAAGAGCTGCATCCAAAGAGCTATGTGCAGTATGTATTTCATTGGCTGCATATCCCAATCGAGTGAGATAGCCTCTTGCTCTCTCTCTATTGCCCTTTTTTTACTCTTGGTAAGATATTTGTGTTTTGCATGCTACCTCCAGAAATACATGCTCTAAGAATATAACAGCATCTAACGCTCGCTCCTTCCATATATAATTACTCAAGGTTTTGAGTTTTGACCGTGGCGGTCAATATTGTTTGTTTGGCGTTGACAGTATGGACGTAAATAATGATTTTTTTATTACATTTTATTTAATGAATGATCCAATATTATAAATTAATATTACATTCTGCACTGAAGGTCGTCAGTAGCTGCTAATTAAAACAAAAATAAAGTAAATCGGTTGAGGAACAGAGGAGAAAATGGTACCTAATCGTTTTATATTTGCCTATTTATATATAGATTGACATATACTGTTGACAAACGAGCCTCAATAATTTTCACAATTTGATAAAATTGGGTCGAATTTCGACCACTGGGCGACCACTAGTTAATATTATTGCGTAGAGAACGGGTATAACGTTGGGCAGTCAGTCTGTTATTTTCAGAATTTTATAGAACTGAACTATAGATCAACTAGCCTAAAAACGATAAATTGAATCTTTTTTTGGTTTAGTGAGTCTTAAAATCATTTCTATCTGGAGGTAAAGTAATTGACAACAGTCTGAAAAGTAGCCTGGGAGTAAATTTACAAGGAGTATTAGATTTCAGAATATTTGTTTTCTAGGAAAAAATGTTTCATAAGGTTCCTTACAACATACAAATTATACACTCTTCGAGGTGTTATTCTTTTGTACGCAAGACAATATATATATATGTTTCTGGTTAGGGAACCTTCGTCAGTTGCGCTTCCCACAATTGAATTTCCTCTCTAACAATTCTTTATATAGATGTAGATGTACATATAGTTAAATTTGAAGACGCGTCTTCAAATACATATTAAGTTCGTTGAAAGAATAATTATCTCTACTTAACTGGACTAGTTCTATGATGATAAGTAGGCATTTAGAATATCCTTAAGACCTTTGAATGTGACGATAGAATTATTAGATGTGGATATTGGAATACTAGGTAACTATTTTAGGATACGTAAATTTGCCAGGAGTGCATTTTATAAAATGTTATTAATTCTTTCATAAATTAAAAACATTTACAAGGATTTCACCTAGAAATATTCACAATTCCAATTTTAAATGTTTTTATGCTATTTTTAGACAGATGAACTATAATTTATTGCACTCGTGGTGGTACCACAGAATTACAGGTCGCAAATAGATGATATTATTATTTAAAAATTAATTAGAAAATTCTGCTACAAAAAGTTGGCCCCAAAAAAATGACGCTCCCAATTCAATCGCTTTACGGTGCAAGAAGTTCAGTATTGACTACTCTAAAAATTTTAATATGTAAGTTGGACAAAAACCAACATGGCAGATTCAAGATGCAAGCAGAAACCCAAAATCGTCGATTTTTACATTTACTCTCGTTATATTAAGCATAATTTTTAATATTCTATCTCCTATTTCATATTCAAGTTTCTATGAATCGAAAATCTTTCGTTCCGATTCCAAATAAGCCCATAATAAAATACAAATGGTGAGAAAGTATGAAACGCAGATAAAAATTTTCGTTTTGTGCAATTTTATTTTATTCACGTCTTAAAATTTAAAAAATATGAAATGAAATTAAAGTAAAAAAAAATAAAAAGAGTAATTCGGGTTGCATCTCTATGATGTATGTGTCAAATGCAGAGCACTTATGTAAACTCCATCTGTTGTAACACTAATGAGGCCATTTGACAAGACTTTGACTCCATGTGACTTAGTACCAATAATTTGCTCTTGACCAAACGTTGAGCTATATTTTAGATTATTTTGACAGTGGCGGCTAATACCACTTTTTTATTATTTTTTTTATCTTATTTATTTATTAAAAATCCATCTAAAAATTACACGGAAAGAAAATTTTCACTTGAATTTTTTACTTTCACATCATTTCTATTACATTTTGGACTTTGGACTACGAAATAGGTGATCAAATACTAACATTATTAAGCAATATAACGAGTGTGCATGTAATAATCTTAAGACAGGATCTCGATATACATCCACAATTTTCAGGTTTCTGCTGCCAACTTGGTCCGCCATTTTGGATTTCGCCAACCTACTAATTCAAGCATTAGGGCAGCCAAAAATCAATTTCTTGCACAGAAAAGCGATTGAATTGAGCATGGTATTTATCTGTGCTAGAAATCGGTCGCAAATTAGTAATAATTCTTAATTTCCTGAAATTCATATTGCTCCGTCAGAAAGACAGAGGGAGGAGGAAGAAGGGGAAACAACAGTTCTAGTGAATCTTTCGCTGCCACCAAACTGTCAAAATCAGTCAGTCTTATTTTCATAAAATAATGATAATATCCCTTATGAACAAACTATGGACATTAATTAGTCTGGGAATACGCAATTGGACTGCTGTACAAATTTTTGGAAAGGCATATTTGTAATCAATTGTTTTATTACAAAGCTGTTGCTATTGATAGTGTCCAAAGTGTTTGATAGTAGATATAAAATTTATTGTTTTTAAAGTTAAAAGTAAATGTTCTGCCAGGGTCATATACAAAATTATTTCATTAATATTATTTGTTATTAATTTTATATAAATAGTTATATTATTATCGACAAGTATAAACATATTTTAAACTGTTAAACTTACCAGTACAATGACGTTGACTCTTACTTGATGAATTTGTGTAATACAAAAGTGGCAGTCTTGAATTGTTTACTCTTGCATGTCTCTCACGAAACGTAATAATGCGTAGGAATTAACTGCTTGAATTATGGAGGTAAACGACATCTAAACATGTTATGATCTAATTCTGGAGTGTTTTTGAGGAGTTGTTCGTTTACATCGTTCAGCAGTCGAGAAGTAAATCAGTCAAGTGGTTTATAAAGATGACGAATTTATCATCTCGTAACTTGTCAGCTGAGTTATCATGTGATTATTTATTGAGGCAGTGTGGCCGCTGGATATCCTAAAATAAAAATTGTGCAACTAATTGAATGGTTGCAAAATAAGTATATGTTTTTATACTAACTAAAATTTATGATCTGACGTTAGATAAGCGAAAAATGCCTAAAATGAAATTATTCTCTCTAGTAGTCTTAGAAAAGTAACTGAACTGTTACATTTGCGCCAATTCTATGTAACGCAAAATATCAAAATAATATTAACCATATCCTCAAATAATGAAAAACCTTTTTATCACTAATTTCTAAACTTTTAAAATAATTGGTTTCAATTGAGAAATTCATAGTTTTGAGAAAATCGCCTTTAAAGATTCAAATCGTCAAAAAATATAACTGTTAAGCAATTAAAAATGTTTAATATCTGTTACATACTAAACCACGGTTTGTTAATTTTGGAGAAAATTGGGTTAAATATCATAGCATAATTTGACATAAAAACTTTAGATATCTAGTTGTTGCAAAAAATCATTAAAAAACATATTTATAAACATTAGTAATTAAACGCAAATCACCTATTACATAGAACTTTATTCAGGAAAAAAATAACAATCTTTGTTTATTTGAAACGCAATAGATGCCTCAACCGAAATCACTATAAGTTATTTCACCTCCGAAACTTCTATATTTTGAGGCCTTTTACGATCGGAACCATTGGAATAGGAGATACTTAAAATTTGTTTTATATTCGCTAGAGAGGGCTACAGGACGTAAGGTCCATAAAATTAATATGTGTCAATTGTGAAAAGTTTAACCAGCAAACTTAGCTTCCGGCCTTGATGTACTTTTCTAAATAATTTTGTTTTATTTGCATAAGTATTTCAATAGAGAATTGAAATTTATATTTACAGCATGAACCAAGTAAAATTTATCAGCCCTCTTTTTTTCAGAGCGTGCTATAATTTTCCAATGTGCAGACCAGTTCGCTGTCCCAACTCTTTTTGCTTCTGTAGATCTGTCGATAAATACATAGAGAGGCAATCCATTTTCAAATAAACACATGACTGCTATGCATTTGTATTTTGTCATCCACACCTATCACTATATCAAATAGTCCTCTTAGCTGGCGATTTCACAAATTCCTCGTTTAGCTTTAACTTCTCTGTACATGTAGTTATGTAACAACTACTACTAAGCGTAGTACAAATTTGTACTACCCTTAGTAAGTGACAACATCAGTAATCCCGAAGAAGTGAGTAAGATCTCATTGAAATGTCGAAAAAGTGTCTTTTCTAAGACAAACAAGAGCAACACACGAGATTCCCGAGAACAGTCAATTACATATATATATATATATATATATATATATATATATATATATATATATATATTATGCAGCCGAATGCCAATTTCTTTAGCGGGCATTTTCTTTGCAAGCTAATTATTTCCAAGACAAAATGAATCGGTTTAATTTCACTGCTCTTGTATTAAAACAATTAGTAATAATTTCACTTCATAATATAATTTAACCAATTCGTTAACGTAATTGCTTATTGATTAGGGGCCGTTCAAGTATTACATAGGCACTATAGGGGGCGGGGGGGATCTTTGCTTTGTTAATTTTTGATGTTTTTGATGACATTGGTAATAAGATCTTTGCTTACTTTTGCTGACAAGGGGAAGGGGGGTAAATAATTGTGATAAATCTGCTTATGTAATACTAGAACGGCCCCTTACACAATATACTTTTTTAACTACCATTTATAAATATATTTTTACTCCTGGCTATATATCACTTTTTGTGACCTTTTTTACAACCCTGTATAACTATGATATAACATATAGTTATATTTATTTAACTGTTATTAATACCATAAAAATATATATTGCAATGGAATTTTTATTTTCGTTGCACTAATCTATTAATTTAATTATCTTCAAAACTCAAATTCTTATGAAAATAGTGAAAAATTCCACCACAACATTCTTTGTATAAGTGATCGACTGTTCAGACAATAAAACTCAATTTTTTAAATATATTTTGCGCTCTATAATATATATATATATATATATATATATATATATATATATATATAACTGCAAACAACGATGTAAAATAATATTCAAAAATCAAATAAACAAATCAAAATTAAACATCACTACCTAAATCTTTAAATCTATAAATTAAATTAATCTAAAAAGGATCGTTAATACGAATGGTTCTTTTATCACAAATAAAATTTTAAAAACTGCAATTGCAGATGTAACTTTCTGACTTTTGATTTTAAAACTTGATACGAAAAATGTTTATTTCTTAATGAATCAAAAATTAATAGGAATTGTATTAAGTTAAATAAAAATGAACGCCGTATTGAAATTTTAAACATTTTACTGCAATTTCTACTACCCGTATTTAAATTAGTACTACCTGATTATTTCGTATTAAAGTACCCTCTTGTTCTAATCTTTCTGAGATGGCTGGCTCTTTCTGCAACAGTAACAGTTTATAGATAATTATTGCTAAGATTGTAACAGCAAACTCGTAAAAGTAAACTATTTAAATCGCCTTTCTCCAAAATTGTTCCTTATAATCATTATATTGACTTATTAATCATTATATTGACTTCTGTTACCATTCCATCTTGGTTTAAAGTCCTGCCTTCGGTTCCCCCATTGGTTTTCATTTTGCTTGCTTTGTTGGTTATTCTTTATTCTCTGAATGCGATTTAAATAATTTCAAGAATTGAACAACTTTCTTAATTTTCTGTTCAACAATGGTTTCTGCTACTCCTCCTCCATAATGGCTTGCATTGTTCAATACAATCCTTCCTCTCGCATTGGAGGATTCATGTGTTTTGTAGATACAACCAATTGTAACGCATAATCTATCATGTTTCCTCACTTCGAATCATACTTTCCAAAATATAGTTTTTCCTCAATATCATCAAACGATGTTATGTCTCCTTCGATGGAAGCAAACCATAACACTACCCTGTTTACCATTTCTTGTCTCATTCTAATTTGTAGTTGAATCTTCAGTGTCCTAATGAAGGAACAAGGATGAATCTTCACAATTTTACCATTAAATTTTATACCACTCTCCATTACCATCGATCTCTCCATTATCATGGGCATCCTTATCCTTTTTCACATTGTTTCTGAAAGTCTTTTCCATTTTGAGACGTCTTATTCTTCTAGATCTTGATTATGTTTTTCTGTATCCTGGACTTTTTCTTCGATTTAATTTATCTTCCCATCCATAGATTCAATCTGACACTATCGTTTTCTACTTTTAACTACTAAGTCATTATTGTCCTTTTCGTATCTCTGCGTCATTTCTGTTGTGATGTCTTATATTTCTTCCCATCAATGTTGGTAATCAATTCCTGCCTTGTTTTCTCCATTTTTCCCATTATGTTACCATTGGATTCTTCTAACTCTTCCTTTAATTTAGTCTTGGTTTCCATTATTGCTTTTAATATCATATTATGATCAACTGACATTTATTGTGTCTACTTTCTTGATGGATGCACCTTTACCACTGTCTCCACTACTATACCAAACCATCATATACGTCTTTCACTTCCTTGTCTTCTATTCTTCCCTCATCACCATGAGCCACATCCACCATGATGTCTTCTTGGCTAATATGCTCTTCTTGAACTTCTTGAATTATTATTATTGGTTCTTCTTGAATTCCCCATGATTTATAATTTATTAAAGAATGGTTTGATAATATGAATAAAATTATCAATTGCTAAACAAAAATTCAAATTAGGCCTGCCTTTCTTTATAAACTGTTGTGTAATCTCACTCCAAATCCTTCTTACGATCTGCTCCTTAATCTGCCTGTTCTTTTTATAAACTTTTTGCTATATGGACTGCTTTTTACTGCTTCTTCTATCTGCCTCTTTGAATTTACTTCCCAATTTCAATTGATTGTTGCATGTGCTATCAATTAAAATCACAGACACTGGTTGATGGTCACTTTAGATTGACTTGCTGTAATACAATTGCAAAATTTGAATTTTCCAAATTTTTTCTTTATATATATTTTCACAGTTATTAAACGTCATTTTTTAACGCCGAATAACCTCTACTTAACTACTGCTAAAATTTGAATACCTCGAATGACATTATTTATATTTACATGGAACGAAGATTCGTTTAACTTTTTAATTACTATTACTATTCATTCCTCCATATCTTGTTCCTCTTGTTCAAATTTTACTTCCCTTATAAAATTAAAAATATAACATGCTCCTCATTTCCCAAAAATTTTTCATTGTTTCCTCCTAACGATACTCCGTTTTAACCTTTTGTATGTCTTTATCGTCCTGTAGCAATTTCAAATGGATCCGTTTGTCGGCCATGTCAATATTTCGAACTTTAAATTAACTGCCATGTCACTTGTAATTTTGATATGTTTAGATGGAAATAACGAATTTTCAAATATTGTTTTCCCTGAAATTTTTGAAACAAGATCCCAATATTATTGACTGAAACCTTTACTGTACAAAAATGTGGAGTTAATGAAAAACCTGGACTTATGAATTTAATAAACGTCATTCCCTAAGCTTTTCTGTCTTAAAAAAATAATAATTCTTAGACATTTCTTAACCAATTTCTCATGAATAGTTGGAAAAATGTTGAAATAAATACACTCTTTCTTCAAGTGCGGTGTTATTCACAAAAAACTCTATAAAGATTCTGGTAGGCTCCAAATCTATAAAACAATATTTTTGGCAAATATACCAAGATACTGTAACTACGTAGTTGAAAAGTTTTTTGAGATGGCAGGCTGAAACTTTTTAAACTGTCGGACTTGAGAGTACACATACCATTTATTCTCTTGATATTAATTATGAGATTTTAAACAATCTAACAATTTTTAAGTAAAAATTATTCTGGTTGCTGCCTATGTAGTGACCAACATCACGGAGCTAATAAACAAATGACCTGATTGAGTATTTAATTATTAATTGCACATTAAAATTCTCACGAAAAATTCAGGTCATTTTACATTATTCACTAAAATGTACTGAGAATAGACTGTTAGAAAATATATTAATTTTACTCTTAGCCACCTTTGTTCTCTTTTCATGACTGCGACCCTGTTCTATTCTAATTATGGATCAACACATCACTGGATGTTGTCACCTGTTCATATGCGGACATTCGACGACGACATATTGGCCTCCACTTTACTCCCTGTCCCCAGTATATCAAGTGATCTATGGGCTGCCTTTCATTTATTTTTGTGTGAGTGTGTCGTAAATCGAGAGAGATATAAAGATAACAAAAATAGAGTACAGGCTTTTCATCGAATATATCAACGTCGAAGTGTTTTTACTTTTGGCATCGATGGAGACGGATTTATTAGTAGCGCATCAGGCAGGCCATGCTGGCAGATCAAGTGACATAGAATTTCGAGAGTGGATGTTGCGGATATTAATTGGCTTGAATTGATGATTGGCGTAACAATTAGTCATTTATTTAGCAAATGAAATAGGTCAGCGTGAATGACTTTACTTATTTGTAAAATGATTGATTTGTCAGCAATTTTATGATTTTACGTAAAAGAGATGATACACCTTATGAGTTATAATTCAGAATATTAGTGTTTCATAATAAAACTGCATTCTTATGTTGTTCACATATGTACAGTGAAGACGCGTGGGTTGGAATTAATTCATTCAAAATTCAGGTGTTGGTTTTTTAGAAAAACGCTCGTACACGTCGGTTTTTTTTGGACTCATTTATACAGAGTGGGCCAGAAATAAATTGTGACCATCAACTTCATTTTTTCAAATGGAAACTCTTGCTTCCTATTATATTTTTGAATTCTGCATTGAATTTTAAGTATTTTTCATGTACAATGTCCTATACCAAAAATTAACAGTTATTAAAAAATTACATTTATTTCAAAATTGAAAAAAAAACATCAACATATCAAATTAAATGTTCAAATTGTTGACCCTTGACTTCCTGACAATACCTAAGACGGTCTTCAAATTCTCGTAACACTTCATTTAGCGTTTGTGGCAGGATTCGTTGTATTTCGGCCCTAATTATATTCTTTAATTTCTCGATATTTTCCGGCTTATTGAAGTAGACTTTCGATTTCACGTAACCCCAAAGATAAAAATCTAACGGGCTTAGATATGGAGACCTAGTTGTCCATTCGATATTACCTCTCCTTCCGATCCATCTATTTGGGAAAATATTGTCAAAATAATCTCGCAATGTTGACGA
The DNA here is from genome assembly GCA_034190945.1 of Octodonta nipae. Lineage (NCBI taxonomy): Eukaryota > Metazoa > Arthropoda > Insecta > Coleoptera > Chrysomelidae > Octodonta > Octodonta nipae. Next base: position 64,963,509 of record CM067217.1, on the reverse strand, counting down.
ATAGTGCGGGGGCGGTCCATCCTGTTGAAATCATACCGAATCTGCCAGTATATTGGGGTTTTCACCATTCGGGTAAAGTTGAGTTAAACAGGGTATTATGTTACTTTGTAATAGGTCTAAATACTTTTCCGAGTTAAGTGTTCCCTCAATAAAAAAGGACCCACAATTGAAGTACCCACAATTCCGCCTACTACATTAACTTTCTTGGAAAACTGTGTATGACTTTCCATAATCCAATGTATATTAAACAATTCGCAAACTTTAGCTTGTGTTCGAGTTCTGTCACCATATTCTACCATCGTCAAAATCTCTATTCGTTGCTTTTCAGTTAAACGCGCCATACTTTGAAACTTTGCAAGTCCACTTGACAACTTCTTATTTGAAGTCAAATTATAGTACAGTTTCTATGGTAATAAACAAGTGTTAAAACATCAGCATTAAAAAAAGGGTTTCCATTCATGCGATTAAAATACCGCCAACAATAATAAAAACCAGACGTAAATAAATAGGTTTAAACCAACAAACAGCGTATTTTTACCGTGGATTTCTTAACTTTAGAAAGTAATGAAACTTTTTAATAACTTTAATTTTCGGTATAGGACATTGTACATGAAAAATACTTAGAATTCAATGCAAAATTCAAAAATAAAATAAAAAACAAATCTTTCCATTTGAAAAAATGGAGTTGATGGTCGCAAATTATTTTTGACCCAAGCTATATGAATGAGTCGCAGTCCAAAAAAAAAGACGTATCCGAATGTTGTTTCCAAAGAAAAAACACCTGAATTTTAAATGAATTTGTTCCAACCCCTGCGTCCTCACTGTATAATATATTTATTTATAATGTGAGTTTTCAACACTACTTTTGATTATTTAAGTAAAATTTTGATAATTATGCCAGATTGACCCTCTTTCACATACAGAACTAGAGTAGTACTTTGTAATATATAATATTGCAGGACCAGAACTAGTCTGTGCAATTTTAATATTGTGTGGAATTAATTTGTTCTATATGTATGATATAGTGATTTTTGAAGGTTAAGCTTATCCGAAAGGTGAACGTGATATGAAGCAAAATTTAGTTTGCAAATAAAGTTTCCTAATATAAAAAAAATATTTGTTTTTAAGGTTGAGAGTCAATGACATTAAATTCTCCATTGCCCAAGAAGTCAAATTAAGACTGAAATGTTTGGATTATTTGGAATATACAACATTTTTTCTCAAGTTTGAGGTAATTTCACAATAAAACCATAAAAAGAAACTAGAAGAAACCAGAAATAAGCTTTAGAAAACAAAAATAAATTATTGACAATTTACTGCTTATATTTATTTATTTCAATTTTCCTATTTATACTTTAGCGATATGTCAGCTGAACTCGGTTCTTATTTCAAATATAAATTATTTCATAGATTCTTTTCCATTGACAACTAGTTTGACCAGGAACGTTTCGTGAATTGTGTTGTTATTTCCGAAAAAGTGCTTAAACGTTGACAAAATATGCCACGGTTATCCTCCAGGAATCAACTTAAAAAACGGTACTCTTATAAGCTGCAACAGCGATCAGATCACAAACCAACTACACTTATGTAAATTTAATCAGCATTTTTTAAATAACAATATAACAAAAAAAATAATATACAAAACAGATATTTTGATATACGAAAAACGGTCATTTATCTATCAGATATAGTATTAAACATTTCAGAAACCTCAGTGTTCAAAAATGCATAAATTTGCAATTTCTGCAAAAGCTATAAAAAAATTTGATATTATCAGGTAGTATAGCTCAAGAATATCATATAAGAGAAAAATAGAAATTGAAAAAACAATAATTATCAAAAATCTATATATAAATAGGCAAAGACAAAACGATTAGGTACAATTTTCTCCTCTGTCTCTCAACCGATTTTCTTCATTTTTGTTTTGTTAAGTAGCTACTGACTACCTTCAGTGTAGAATGCTAATATTAATTTATAATCTTGGTTCATTCATTAAATATAATAAAAATTCATTATTTATGTTCACACTGTCAACGCCAAACAATTGACAGTGCCGCCGCCGCCAGACGGTCAAAACTCTAAGCATTGAGTAATTATATTTGGAGGGAGCATCGTTAGATGCTGTTCTTAGAGCACGTACTTCTTGAAGTGGCATACAAGCCTTGTTAGTGTTTAGTGGTAAAATAGTCAAGGTAGTAAATCATTATTGATTTTTCGGACGCGTTGCAGTAACTTTCATATTAAATATTCTGTTTTTAATGTTAATTTAATTATTTGATTAATATATTATTATCACAACCTTCCCGAAGGTGTTGTGAAAAAAACTGTCAGACAGCGGACAATAGAGAATGTATTAAATATTTAAGTTCTCCTAGGGTTGTTGGTCCTCTTTTTATTTAATATTCCTGAACTTAATTGAAACCGCAAACGACGAAAACTTTTAGGTTGTAGAGAACAATCTTCCAATTATTATATGGAATATTTTGTCAGGAGCGGTTCATTCATTTGTCAAAAATATTTCGAATTTGGTATTCGATTAGGTGTCATTCTTTTTTGCTAGGAATTATGGGTAACAGCAATTACATGGAACGGCTTCAGATTCGGAACCTCTATGTGCTAGTTTCTCCGAAAATCCTAGATGTCGGGCTTTACATCTCGCGTCTTCAAATTTAACGAAATGTATCAAATACATAAAGAAGTGTTAGAGAGGACATACAATTGTGGGAAGCGCAACTGATGAAGGTTGCCTAACCAGAAACAATGTATATTATATATATTGTCTTGCGTACAAAAAAGAATGACACCTCGAAGAGAGTATTCAATATCTCTGAAAGGTGAAATTAACCTGAAAATTTCATAGTGACATCCTAACCTAGGAATTACGGGTAACAGCAATTACATGGAACGGCTCCAGATTCGGAACCTCTATGCGCTAGTTTCTCCGAAAATCCTAGATGTCATGTTTTACATCGCGCGTCTTCAAATTTAACGAAATGTATCGAATACATTAAGAAGTGTTCGAGAGGACATTCAATTGTGGGAAGCGCAACGGATGAAGGTTGCCTAACCAGAAACAATATATATTATATATTATATATATTGTCTTGCGTACAAATAAGAATGACACATCGAAGAAAGTATTCAATATCTCTGACAGTAAAATTAGGTTAGAGATAGCCACAGAAAACTGTTATCTCTTTTATATAGATATCCTCTACAAGATCAAGCTGTCCCAGTATCGTGGTGAAGACATATCTACTCAGGACCGTCAGGACTGAACTGGGGCAGCATTGGAAAATGTTCTATCCGCTCCTAAGGAGAGGGAAGTCACATTTATTACATCTGTCTTCTTATTGGAAACTTTACATTCGAGATTTAAACAGAAAGTTTCTGTTTATTCCACGGAACATACCTAGGAGATTTGCTCAAAGATATACAATCCAGACTCTGATCAGGAAATTTAAGCCTGATTTGTTCAGTTCGTTTTTATATTGTGCATAATGAGTTTACAAAAATTGTAAATAAAAGTTATTAGTTGTTTCAATACAAATTTGAATACAATCCCTGAACCACGTTCTAATATTTATTCGTTGAACCAGCTATTGTTTCATCGAAAACAAATCAAAACCAATAAAATGTGTTAGTTAATATTAACAGTTTACTCAAAACTTACAATTTTATTGTTTGTGATTGTGTTTGTGATAAACACATTAGTGCGTTTCTACACTATATAGTGTAAGCATATTTGGTTTTATCTACTATGGCAGAACTTGTTATCATATTATAATTGCGGATAAAATAAGAGAGTTAAAAAAAATTTAACCAACAATATTTCATAGGAAAAAGTTATAGAGATAAGATTATATACGAACAAAATTAAATGAACAATTTAAGCGTATTAATAGATGTTTTATAGATCGTAGTGAAATATAGAGGTACTGGAAATTTACTGTCACTCCCTTATATCGTAAAATAAAGACTATACTAATTCATAAAATGATTACACTTCACATTGGAAAAGATCTGTATACGATAGATAGATAGTATGTCATCTCGAAAGATTTTATTTTGAAATTATCCTAATAATAAAGCCAAGTAAACCGATGAACATGCCGACCTCTCCTCGGAGATTAGAAGCTAAAATCTCATTAGTAAAATGACAGATGAAGATCAGCGGTGCTAATAGCGACTTAGTGTACCGGAAAAGCTGAGGATGGATGCGAGAGGCAAAAAGCGCGGGGAAAAGACAAGTTGCTCGCGAGGAGAAGAACACGGCATTACCGTTCTGTCAAACCATTCATTGTCTAAGAAACGGGAGAAAATGGGATATGAATGAACAAAATCTGCAAATAAAAGACCTGTCAATTTCCAGAGGTTTTTCATCAAGCACCATCTGAACGTTCTGATGTTTCGGTAATGAACAAAAACTTCGTAATGACGAGTGGATGAGGAGATTGGAGGAAGGAATATTGGGGGGCAGAAGGGATGTTGTCATCTCGGGATAAGCGTTTGATTAACCGCGCAGATGTTGTCGCAGAAAATGAACGAATAACTGTTGTTTTTTTTTCCAGTTACAGAACAATAGTTTTATAGATAAGAAAAGTTACGGAGCTCCTATTGGCATTTGGAATATACAACAAATCTAACATTTTAATTAGTACAAATTTTATTCTTAGTTTGTAAATGGATTTCGCATAACTAAAGGTATTGTTATTATAATCTTATAAATAATATATTTGCATACATTCTTTATTAGGTAATTTCTGAATGATTCGGATAGTAAGGATTTATTTAGGTTATTTATTGCGGTTTTCTCTCCTCACAGCGATCTGCTACTATTTTAATTTTCAAATATAATTCTAAGGACTTTCACCGGTTTCTGGTAAAGTTTCAGATAGCTATGTGTTTTCTGCTTCATCATTAAATTCTTTGATAAACTACCAGGTAAATAAATCTATCTGACATAATATTATTTCATGGAACGGCAACATCGCGTATTTGCGTTTCATACCACGACGCAAATTATCGATATTTAAAAACAATAGTAGTATAATATTTTGATTACAATTTCTTAATATACTACCACTAGCATCATAAGTTTCAGGAATATTATGTGGCATGCCATAATCAAAAGTTTCTTCACCGGTGTATGTGGCTATATTATAGAACATTGCACATGTAACAAAATTTGCTACTACTCTCGACTGCTGCAAAGTATATGATCTTTCTACTAACTTTTTCTGATTGGTGACTCGTTGAACAGGTGCTCACCAGGTGCCTGTGGATTGTAAAGGAGTGTCAGCAAAAAATATATTTTCTCAAGAATATTCTTATTTCCAAATTCTCTGTCAAGCAGTCTAGCAACTATGTCCACTGTTCATGATCTAGAGTCCACTACTGTTTGAACATTTATTGAAATAATTTATATTTAAAAAAGAACCGACTTCACCGGCACGATATTCAACCTTAAAATCGTATTGTTGTAATTTCTCCATCCACCTGACCAGTGGTCCATGCGGTGTTTTCATGTCCAGCAGCCATTTGAGGGCGGCATTATCTGTTCGGATTAGGGAATGACGACCATAAAGGTATTATTATTGCAAAAAGTTCTTTTCTGGTGACTCAATAATTTCTTTTAGATTTCGAGAATCCACGGCTGCAGCACTCGAGCACCCTCTTTTCAAAGTCTTGCACCTGGGATAGGGCGGCCCCCAAATCTGTTGCTGGCGTCGGTGTATAAGATGAACTTGCCGGACTGTGTAAGAAATGCTAGGATTTGGCTGGAACATAGTGCTCCCTTCAGTGGTCTGAATGATGTTTCGCAATCCCGATGTAGAGGCGCAGCAATGGTGGCAAATCCCTCAACAAATAGCCTGGAGTAAGAACAGAGACCCAAGAAACATTGGAGTTCATGCTTGTCTGATGGGACTGGCCAATCACGAATGGCTTCTATCTTGTCCTCGTCGGTGCGGATTCCTGACTCGGAAACGACGTGGCCCAAAAACTCTACTTCTTTTTGGAACATGGAACACTTCTTCGGGTTAAGTCTCAGGTTGGCGTTCTTAATTCTGGAGAATACTTCACCCAGGTTCTTTAGATGGTCGTCGAATGTCTGACCCATGACCAGAATGTGAACTGAAACAACCCTTTACTAGTGGAGAGCGCTGTCTTCTCTCTGTCGTTTTCGTGTAGACTAACCTGCCAATATCCACTCTTTAGGTCTAGTGTAGAGAACCAACGGGAGCCTGCTAGTGTGGTCAGAGTGTCATCGATCCGGGGTAGCGGATAACTGCCTTTCTTCGTGAGGTTATTCAGCTTTCTGTAATCCACGCAAAATTGGGTGGTTCCATCCTTCTTTTTCACTAGCCCGACGGGAGCAGACCATGGGCTAATGGATGGCTCAATAACTCCATTTTATAACATGGACTCGATGTTTTCCTCGACTGCCTTTTGTGGCCCCAATGGTAGTCGTCTAGGTGGTATTCTGATGGATTGAGCGTTTCCTTTATCTATTCGGTGCTGAATCATCTTGGTGCGACGGTGGTTCCATCTTGACTGTAAACAATTTGCCAGTGTTTTCTGATAAATTGCTTGACTATCTATCTATCTTGACTATCAGTTGACTATCAGTTGCATTTCGGTCTCCGGTCAAGGCGGTCACGTTTTACAGCGCTAAAAACCCTGTGATAAAAATTGGTTCTACCTAAAGTTTCGAGAATTAAAAAAAAAATAAATGAACAAAAAACAGTCATAAGTGAAAGTGCATGTGAAAAAAAAAACGTCACAGTTATATAAAAGACAATAATTAATTAAAACTCTAGCATTTCTAGCCGAACAAACGGGCTCAGTAATACATTCAATATTACCAAAATCGACAAAAGGTCAAGAAGTCTGAAGCTCGGAGGTACTTTAACACACGTGCAACCCATCTGTTACAATCAGGGATTTACAAGTAAATTGAAGGCAAATAAACTTGTGTATCCAAACAAATAAACGGTTGGTAACATCACCCCGGCAAAAAATATAATATTGAAACGTTAAACATAATAAAAAGTGATGGGCGAAAATGCAAACATCTGCACGATTTTAAAGGAAATGGAGAGGTTTAAGCATGATATAATACTGCTGTTGGAGAGAAATAAAGAAGAATTAATAAGTCAAATACAAGCCACTGAAGAGAGGCTGTGTTTATCTAACAAAGAATTGAAGCAAAAAGTCGACAGCCTTGAGCAGGAAAATACCTTTCTACGCTCCCAAGTACAGAAATTCGAAAAACAACTAACTAACAACAATATCGTAATATTTGGCCTAAGCCCAGAACCGGAAAATATACCAGTGCAACTCATTATAGGAGAACTAAATAGACATCTTGGAACAGACTTAAAAACGAGTGACGTGAATAACGTGTACAGTCTGGGGAAATCAAAGGGATCTCCCTTAAAATTAGAGTTTTTATCCTTTTTAAGAAAAAAAGAAATTTTACGTAACGTTAAGAAATTAAAAAATACGGGAATATCTATAGCGAACGACCTAACGCCAACTGAACAACAAGACCAAAAAATATTAAAAAGACATCTCAAACTAAACAGACATAATAAACCTGAAGAAACAAGCTACATCAAGGGAAACAAACTGTACATAAATAACAAAAGCTATACCGTCAAACAACTAATAGAAATTGAAAAAATAGAAGAAGAGAAAAGGAAGGTGGATAGTGAATTTCAAGCACAAACGGAAACGCAAACTAAATCTCCGGCGTTTCCAAAAATCACAGGACACCACAAGAAAACGAACAATTATACGGATCAAACACCAAAAAGTACGGAAGGAATAGCAAAAAAGCATAAAGGCATACAAAATCCGTCTAAAAGTACAGGAGATCCAAAAAGTAGTGAAGAACCAGACACAAAAGGAACAAGTAGAGTCAAAACCAGATCAAACCCGAGTGCTGACGACGTTAAATAGAATCACTATACAGAAAATTGATTAGTAAGTTTTGTATTAAATAAATTAGTTAATTGTACAATATAATTTTAGTAAAAATTAAATTACGAAATTGAATCAGCTTTCCTTTGCATATATATACAAGTCTATATTTACCACTTTTTTATAGTGTAAGATTTTAGAGACATACAATATGGCGGGAAATATTAATGAAGCGTTTCATATATTAGATAATTTTAGTGAATTAAAAAATGTGATGTGTGAAGATTTTAGGGAGGTGAATAGGGGTATTTGTTTAATGGATGAATTTCACAACTTTACTATTTTGCATTATAATATTAGGAGTCTCAGAGCTAATTTTGATGAGCTATGTATAACTATTAATGAAATTAACAAAAAAAAATATCGCCATTATAGTACTATCGGAAACCTGGTGTATAGAAAATATATCAGATTTTAACATTGATGGATTCTCAATTTTTTACAATGAAGCTTCTTTTAATAAATGTGATGGAGTTGTAATGTATGTTAAAGAAAATCTTGTTACAGAAGTTAAGAAAATTCCATTAACAGAGGTCTGCTTGCTTGAGTGCAAATTAGTGTTTAATAAGACAAAAATAAATATAATAGGTATATATAGGCCAAACCCAACAAATGAACGTATCTTTGTTCAGGACTTTGATGACTACCTGTCCGCACTATCTAAGGATGAAATAACAATTGCGGTTGGGGATGTGAATATTGACATCAACCCAAACAATGTACTAACTTTGTCTTCGATTATCTATTTAAATATGTTGGCTAAGAATGGATTTGTCCCACAAATAAATATACCAACAAGGGTAGATAACAACTCTTCTACAACAATAGATCAGATATCCACATACATAAATAAACAAACAAAACATAAAGTGCAAGTTAATTCTCTAGTTCTTAATAATAGTTTAACTGATCACTATCCCCTAATTTATAATATTAGATTTCAAAAAGAAAAGCGTCAAGAAATTCAAAAACCGAAACTCATCAAAAAGCTGAATGAAAGACTTTTATTGGATAAAATAAAAAATGCAAATTGGAATCAGGTATACGCTGCACAAGAACCTCAATCCGCCGTAAATATATTTTACGAGCAGTTTACTGCCATTATTAGCCAATCAACAACAGAAATAAAAATAACTGCAAGGGAACAAAAATTAAAACCATGGATGACATGTGGAATACTAACGGCCATTAGAAACCGAGATATGCTTAAACAGAAACTCTTAAAAAATAAACACAATAAAACATTAGAAGAAGAATATAAGAAGTATAGAAACTTCCTAGGTACATTAATAAAAACTTTAAAAAATGACTATTATGAAAATAAATTACAGCAATGTAACTCAAACTATAAGAAAACTTGGGAAGTCATAAATGATGTCACAAATGTTCCATCAAACAAAAGCACTATAAACAAAATCAGTATCGATAACAAAATAATTAGCAACCCAAAACAAATAGCTGATCATTTCAATGACTTCTTTGTAGAAATTGGGGAGAAAATAGCAAACAAAATTAGTAAAAACAATATAGAAATAAAAACAATGAAGACTAAGCAATATACCAACGCGATGTTTTTGACTCCAACCGACTATTTAGAAATTGAAGACATAATATCGACGCTAAAAAACTTTGCATCTCCAGGGCCTGACAAATTGAGTATAAAAATAATTAAATAAACAAAACTGAATATCTCTAAACCGCTTACTCACATAATTAACCTAATTTTTCAGACATCAAGCATTCCATATCAATTTAAAGAAGGTCTTGTAGTGCCTATATATAAATCAGATAGAAAAGATCTAATGACAAATTTCCCTAATTAACAACTTTGGAAAAATCTTTGAAAAATGCCTGAACAAAAGAATATGGTCTTTCCTAGACAAAAATAAAATAATATCCACAAATCAATATGGATTTCAAAAAGGTGTAGGGATAGAGCAACCTTTACAAAAACTAACGACAAGTATACTGAAGAATTTTAATGAAAATAAAAAAACAATTGCAGTATTTCTTGATCTCCCAAAAGCCTTCGATACGGTATCACATAAAATTTTATTAAGCAAACTAAATGAGATTGGCATACGGGGACCCATACTGCAACTTTTTAATAATTACTTGTCAGAAAGATCGCAACAAGTACGAATAGGAGATGACATTAGTAATAAAAGATTTGTGAAAACCGGAATCCCACAAGGCACAGTCTTAGGTCCTACATTATTTTTAATTTTTGTTAATAATTTGCTATCTTATGAAAGATGTAGTATAGTCTCTTATGCCGATGATACTGTACTAATATGTAATGGGACAACATGGGAAGAAGCCTGGAATAAAGCGCAAAATGCAATCTCAGATGTCAAAAATTGGTTAGATGTAAACAGCCTGAATTTAAACGTATCTAAAACTAAATATGTAGGATTTTCACCAACAAAGGTAGGAAGAGCGGCTCTATTACCTCTAACAATTAATGGAGCCCTGGAAAGCGTTAAACAAGTATCATCAATAAAATACTTAGGTATGTTGATTGATGAAAACTTAAAGTGGAAAACACATATCGAACACCTTGTCAAAAGAGTTAAAAAGCTTACCTATAAATTCTACACTCTCCGTAATTTACTAAATAAAAAGCTTTTACTTATAGTGTATAATAGTCTAGTCGATTCCATAATAAGGTATGGTATATGCGTTTGGGGTGCGGCATATAACACGCACTTAAAAAAAATAGAAGTATGTCAAAATTACATACTTAGAATAATCTTTAGGTTAAATAATCGTCAAAGTGTCAAGCATATTTATATTACACAGACAATATTGAACGTGCGAGGTCTTTACGTTAATGAATTGCTAAAGACGATACATTCAGGGAATAACCTCATTAAAACAAACCATCCACATAACACCAGACAAAAGGATAAACAGTTGCTCAAATCTGAGCGAATGAATAAAACTGTATGTCAAAAATGCATACTATATAACGGTATAAAAGTATACAATGTGATTCCATTAATTTTCAAAAAACTAACCAAGAAACAGTTCAATAAAAAAATTAAATTATACATAGCCCAGAACTATGATAGCTTATTAGCCCTTCTGGTATAATCAAAACACTAAAAATAAATTACTTTATTTAAAGAACAATACCCTTATTTACATATCTCTATTTCTAATTCATGTTTAGTTATACTTTATGTAGTTATATTTTGTTGTTTTGTATTATTGTAATTATTTTATTCTCAGTGACTAGTAAAATGGAATATTATAAATATATATTAATTAAGGGTATGTATGGGTTAGTATGAGTATATCTGTCTGTGTGTATATATGAGTATATGTTTATGTATATAGGTACGAGTATATATGAATGTCTTGGTTAGTAAAGTAGCAGATTTTAATTGTAATGAATTTAGCACTAACTTAAACATACTTGAATGTTCTCTTGGACACAACACAAGCTTATGCTTAGGTGTTCATTTTTTTTCTCTCTTATTTACCATTCTAACATTAATGTTTGATATTTTTACTTATTACTGTTACCTTGGTAATAATGTTAGTGACAATCTTATTGTAACAACTATAATTGTATTTTTTTTTGCTAATAAATTGAATTGAATTGAATTGAATCTTCTGTTCCTGTGATCTAAGGTGTGTCAAATGGTCAAACTGCTGTAGGAACTCTTTACTGGGCCCTGTCTCCTTCACTGACGTCTGGCACACTTCTTCGCAATTGATGATGGTCTCTACTTGCTCGAAACAAGCTATCTCTTGACCATAGGTAATTCTGATGTCGCCGTTGGACAAATTCAGGACTCTGATTGGTATATCTCGTCCGGTTTTAACTATAGCATGTCCAACTAAGTAGTCATGAGCTAAATGTACGGCATCCACCATTCCAACGCAGCTCCCAGGATTGCTTTCTAGCTGCCATGAATAATCTGTTCCGTTCAACTGGGAATTCTGGCAGAGGATTTTGCCACAATTTTTATGGAGGCTGAAAAACATCATATCTCGGGTCGAACATAAATCCATGCTGGCTGATTAGGTCCATACCCATGAAATCGTCCTCAGTATTCGCTACCAGGACCCTATGCCGGACTCAGTTGTCCCCTATCTGCAGTACTATATCTGCTTCACCATGTATTGACATGGACTCGCCCCTGACTTTCTGATCTGGATGTTGTCGGTGACTGGCCGGATTTCTGATGCCCTCAAAATCCTGGACTTGGCAATGGACACAGCGGCGCCGGTGTCGATGGTGACGGTAATTGCTCGGCCATTGATGGTGCCCCTGATGAATAGGCTGCTGCTATCTGGGCAAAATCCCCGGAAACTGGTGGGCGGTTAGTCAGCATTCAGCCCCTTATGCTGACTAGCTGACGGTCTCTGGACATGTTGCTGTTTTGTTGGTTACCCTTGGTAGGTGATCGTTCCGATAGCTTCACTCTGCAGTATCGTTGGAAATGTCCTGTCCGCCCACAACGGTTACATGCTCTTCTGGTCTCTGTCCTCTGTGACTGTTCCAGTAGTTTGTTCATACCAAACAGCAACGCTTGAGATGGTGACTCTGACTCTTCCTGGTAGAAGGAAACTGCTCGTACCCTGGTATTGGACATGTTCAAGACCGCTTCTACCTCCAAATCCCAGAGCAAAGCTTCGTTACTCTTGTTGATGCCGCTAAGTCTTAGATTTCATTGTACTTCCACACCTCTGATGCCGTTTATGAAACTCTGTGTGGCCGATTGATCTTTAGTTTCCTCTGGTAGGTCTGGGTAGGACAGGTGTAGTAATTGTCTAATCTCTGCCTCGAATAATTGTAGACTCTCACCTGATTTTTGCGTTGCACTTGGTATACCTGGCTCAATGATTGATTGTCGTACCTTTTGTCGAGGACTGCGATGATCTTATAGAAATTATCTTGTTCATCTACAGGAATGCTTTGGAGGAGCTCTAATGCCGGGCCTCTTAAGGAAATTACAAAGGGTGTAGATTTTTCTTGGTTATCCCTTCCATTAGCTGTAGCCATGGCTTCAAATTGCCGTTTATACGTGAGCCAGGATGAACTGCCACCAAATGTTGTTGGTACTCATAGTGTTTTCATATTTTCCTCGCTGTAACGCCTGTTTCATTTTTTTAATTTATTTTTTAGGACCTTTATGTTGTGGTTTATTTCTTTTATTTCTGATTCCACCATTTGCATTCTTGCATTAACTGTTTCAATAACTTGCTGTACTATTTGCATTAATTGTTCAAATTACAGTTGTCTTTTCTCAACAGTTACTTTAAAATAATTTAGTAGTGTTAATTCAATTTGTTCTTGTTTTTCTTCAAATATTTTAAATTCATTTTGTCTCCGTTCATCTAATAATTTAAATTCATGTTGTCTTCGTAATTCAAATTTTGATAATTATCCTTCAGTTAAATTCTGTTGTTCACTTTTCATCGTGAAAACAAGATTTTGTTGTTCGCTTTTCACTGTGGAAACATGGTTCTCTAATTCTATTTTACGTTTTTCATGAAATTCCACAAACCTTTGTTGAATTTCCTCTTTTTGTTGTTTTTCTTGTTTATCATGTTTTTCCAGGATCTGAGTTATTTTTTTATCTTGTAACTTGTTTGAATAGTTTTTTTTTGTAGTCCAGTTTTACGCTTTCCATACTACGAATTGCAATAAACTGCGTGGGTTCACTTCAGTTTCTAGAACTTTTATTTAGACGTAAAACATCAAATATTTTCAACAGGTGATTGTATACAATAACATCGAAATCTTAACAACAAATAAGCAGAACGCAATAAACTAACTAACTTAGTGAAATAAACATCGGCTTATATAGCATACATACGTTGAGTTTCCTGCTCATTCTAGATGTTGTTGCCCAGCGTCGAGATTGATAGTTCTTGCTCATTTTGAAGATTCTAGAGATTGGTGTCTCCAAGTTCTTGCTTTCGCCAAGGACGGTGTGGATAAATTTTAATAACAATATCTTTGTAGGATACAATTTATAATATTCAAATTGCTTGAGCCATTTTTCAGATAACAGTGAAGATAATTTCAGAAATGTTCCATAATATAATGCAGTTTACATCATCAAAATTGCCCAAGCCGTTTTTGAATAATCGCTGGTTATACATAAAAAAAGTTGTCCATGAATTGATAACCTTATTCTTTTTGGAAGTCGGTTAAAAATTAATTTTCGGTCTCTATACCATTCAGCAGTTTTTTCTTTTGTACTCGAGTAAAAGTAATAATTATTATCATTACCTACATTTATTTCTTATTGAATTTATTTAAAAATTGAACTCATGTACTTAGGTAAGAATGCCATTTCAATCTTTTAATAAAATTTATTAATTTTCGTGAAGGTTCTTACCTGGTGACTTCGTGTTGATGTGAGTACTACAATCTATGACTCCAACGATTCTAGAAACTGCATAAAATCCTTTTCTTTTATTTTCTCTATCTGTTGGTAACTTCATAGACAAATGTCTCGGTTTGGCTATTGGCGTCTGAAACTTTCTGTATGATTATGCAACCTCACGCATTGCTTACTCCACCGAAGTCACCACATACAATTTAAAATGCTCCAGCTGCAAAATATCACAGAGTCAATAGAAATCATTGCATTTGTGAACCTGCAATATTACTGAAAATCAAACATTGACTGAAAATTTATTTACTTACTTCCCTGTTGTAGTTTTTATATCACTTTTTATTCACATGAAAATATTATTAACAGCCCTTTTGGTAAGAAGTAACTGAATTGAAAAATCCTCATCCGGCGATGAGGAATGACTCAAACTAATTTTGCCTAGGACACATTACTGTGTTCCTACGAGGTCCCGTGATATGTTCTATTATTCATGAACATCATCTTCTAAATATTCAAACAAACCCCTGCTAGGGGACTTTTCATTATGCTCCTTAAGATAAAAATCCCTTAAAACTATTTCCGATCCCGCCACTTGAAACATTTTTTAAATCTTCCACCTGGAAACTTTAACAATCACTCAAATCGGCTGATAAGTTACCAACGACTTTATTTGTCAGATATTTATTTCTATTCGAGACCTGTGAAACCAAAATTTGTAATTTATCTGGCAGATAAGTTGCTTATAGGCTATCAGGGAGTTTATTAGCAAATGGTGAAACCGGCCCTGAATATAATGCTCTGGAAATATTATATTTTCATCTGTTTAGTGAAGACATTCAATATACAGGGTGCAACAAAAGTACCGGTACCCCCTTATAACTTCGTACGATCGCATTTTTCGAGAAAACTTTCCAGACAAAAGTTGTTCGGTTTTGACTTAAAAATTAAGTGGTGACCTTGTCCTTCACGCCAACGTCATTTTAAAGGTCATTTTAAGGTCAACTTAAAAAAAATGGAAATCCCTATTTTTTATTCCTGAATCAGAAAGAGAAGAAAACTCTACATTCAGGTATATCTTTGACCTTGCTGTCTAGTGACCTCTCAAGGTAATTTGAAGAGAGCAATCTTTATTTGCAGAAAATATTGTCACTTAGCTTTGAAAGAAAGTGGGGTCACGGTCGCACCGGCTCTCAGCGACACCTTATTCGTATAGTCGTAGGTTACCCTTTATCTTCAGAAGGACATTCCTCTATAAGCAACCTGAGGACAAATATGGAAAAAAAAATTTACGTTGCAAAAAATTATTGCTTTTGAAATGACCTTGAGAAATTACTTATATCCCAAGGCCAACTAAATATCTGAATGTAAAATTATCCGCCCTTACTGATTCCGGAATGAAAAATAGGGGTTTCTATTTTAAAAAAAATCTTTTTAGAAAAGGAAGTTGACCTTGAAATTACCCTTAAAATGACCTTGGGGTCAAGGACAAGGTCACCTGTGAATTTTGAAGTAAAAACTGAACAACTTTTGTCTGTAAGGTTTTCTCGGAAAATGCGATCATAGTAAGTTATAGGGGGGTACCGGAACCCTTGTTACACCCGATAAACATCAAACTATCTAAAAATGATAAAGTATGCAAAAATGAATAATAATTAAAAGTATTGTTAAATGCATTCTATAATCACAATCTTATAAAATTTATTTCTTATTCAACAAACAGTAATACAATTTGTTTTAAAATTCACTTCACTATTGTATTCTACATTTTCGTACGGAGATGTAAAGTAATATTTTCTCAGACTTTATTAATAAGTCTATATACCTAATAGGAAAATAATGTAGCACTCTACCAGACTAGGTACCAGTATTAATAAAAATATATTTATTGCGAACATTTAAGATATCCAGAAATTTCCACTGATCATTACTTTTTAGTTATTTATCGTTAATTCAGCTTGTGATTGCAAAATACCACCATAAATAACAACAGTTGATTTATGTTAATGCAGCAGATTAAGAATATTCACCTTCTGACCGTAATTACAGAATCTCAATATACATTCATTAAAAGTGAGGCATATAAACATTTCCGTGAAACATGCAGAGATATTAAAATGACAGCGAATACATAAATAAGAGATTTTATGGCTGATAAATTATGCATCAATCTTAAAATATACGGTTTATTTGTGACCGCTAAAGTTGATCACACTCTCGATTCAAAAGATGAAGAAGAGGAAGAAAACGAAGAAAGATGAAAAAATTAAACATAAATGATGACGAGAAAGACCAAGAGATAGCTGATGGTATTTGTTGGTTGGCGAGATGTACCACCACGCAGTACCATATAATAAATGCGTCTTATAAATTGCATCGCGATAAATAAGTAACTTTATATTCTGCACACAATCAACTATCCCACTTTACATCCAGCCTAAACAATAAAATCACTAAAATATGATTGAGAAATGGCTTTTTATTTAGCAAAGAACACGATCCCGTCCGTAATAAATATTTCTGATCGGCCCAAGACCAACATGTGTTGGAAGTGCACTCTCCTTTGGATGTGTTTGTTTGAGTTGTGCGACAACCCCCCGCCATCGGGAAGATGTTGATACAGCCACTTCAACAACGATGACGTAGCCCATTAAAATTCAAAATAGGTATTCACATTTTTTGGCGATGTTTTAAATTGAACTGAGGTCATAGCTTGACTCAATGAAAACACTTTTATGCTACTATATATAGTTCAATATTTGTATTGCTCTAAAAACTAATCAATAATTAAAATACATTTACACTACTTTTCTGTAGATACATTCCTGAAATTGTAAAAATAAATTGATCAACTGCGAGTTGAACTCGCATACTCTTCCCGAACACCCTTGAAATTTGTTATAATGTAAGTAAAATACACTTTTGTTTTTCACAACGAGCTTTTTTACTTGATCTGCTTGATTTTTATAAAAACATTTATTTAATCTTCGAATGCGGTCCTATATTTTCGGTGATGAAGGGTGGAATGGATGGATTTTTAACTTTTGTTAATATCTTTTAAATAAATTATTTTTAAGATATGAAAAAATATGTTTCTGTTCCTCATAATGAGCCGTCCCATTCGGTATTTTTGCATGGAGCGTTTGAAAAAGTGTGAATTTATTTTTATTCTAATTCTGTGATTTGTAAATACAAATGTTCCTTAATAAAACCACCCACTCTTGATGGTAGTTCATCTTGGCCTATATACAAACAACAATTTGAAGCAGTGGCCGAAGTTACCGGTTGAAATAGCCTAGAAAAGTCAACATTTTTAGTATTCTTTTAAGAGGTCCAGCTTTAGAACTTCTTCATTGTATTACAGTTGATGAACAGGGC
Source organism: Octodonta nipae (assembly GCA_034190945.1). Lineage (NCBI taxonomy): Eukaryota > Metazoa > Arthropoda > Insecta > Coleoptera > Chrysomelidae > Octodonta > Octodonta nipae. The sequence goes on along the minus strand of CM067217.1, from coordinate 64,945,786 downwards.
AACGTTGAAGATGATTACGGTATTAGATAAGAGATATGATAATTTATCACTGAGTCAAGTACACCAAGTGCACCAGAAATATATTAGCCGTTAAACACACTTAGCTTATCCAGAGCTAACTAGGATGTTAAAGAAAAATTGTCTACGCAAAGTTTTTTTAATGGTATTATAGATATTGAAGTACAACAAAACCTGATACCTAGTGTGTTAAAGAACAGTACTGAAGCTCTGTGTACAAGGTGTTTCCGACAGTCAGGCAGATTCATAGACTTCCCTTCAGGAAGTACTCTCCAAGATTGACTAAATAACAGAGATAAAGAATAACAGAAAAAAAAACTATGGCGTATGCTATTGCTGTAAATGCACAAGACATTTCCACTGCAGAGTGAGGTTAACAGACAGTTCATCAGTCAAAGTTGGTCAACGTAACTATTCGACTTCCAGGAACAGTCAGCCAGTCAGTATAAAGAGGTAAACTCTGAGCATTCCACCACCAGCCCCCAGGACAATACCCATGTGACAGGTTCGTGACGAATAAAGATTGGATGACAGAACAATGTCTACTAGAACTATTAGCTGATCAGCTATTGAAGCAATCCTATCATGCAATAAGAGAGGGGCATTCAGGCCACGATGGGAGGAAGTAGCTAGATACTCGGGCATCCTGAAGTCATTACGTGCGCAATGGCAAGTGCCAACCGGTATTCCCAAAGAAAAAGGTACCGGCCATCTTCCCCGAAGTACAGAATGAGATTACCGGATGTCATTTGGGCAAGAATAAATCTCTGGGTAAATTCGCCAGCGATATTATTGGGTAAATTACTTCGAAGACATCAGAGCCTAGTGCCGTAAATGTGACACCGGTGCAGTAAGAGCCCGAAGAACCGGACTAAAGGCAGGATGCAGGAATACAATGTCGGCGTCCTATTTGCAAGAATGAAATTGATATCACAGGTCCATTTCTCGAGTCCGAGAGAGGGAACAAATACATTCTAGTCGCAAGGATATTTTGCTAGCCCGCATTTGTTATCAGGTTAACGTTAATATCTTATAAAAACAGTTTAGGATCATAAACAGCAAAGTAGGGGACAAGAACTAAATATGAGAAAGCGAACATTTAAAAAAATGCTACTAATAAAATTTAACGAAGATCATCAAAACCAACGAAATATAATTTGGGGTATCAAGTGTTAATAAAAAATAAAAACAATTTTGTCTGGCAGAAACCTACGCCTTAAATAGAAATTTCATAATATGATCCAGTCAGATGAATTGCTCAACAATGATTCAAAACATGCAACGGAAGCTTACATTGCGGTACACTAGAAAATTGGCCGACACATTCTCCAAAATTTGTTAATAAAATAGTGAGTAATATAACAGTGGTATATCGGTAGTGGTCAGCGAAATTGGGTTAGTAAATTATCATGCTTCAAAGGTATATGTTTAATTGGTTATCAATTAAAAACCTACGTAGCTTAAGATTAATACTAATAACAACAGGAGCGTTGTTATTAGTATTAATTGTAGTGAAACCAGAAGTGTATGCAGGTGGATAATGGGACAATGCGAAAACACCTAATGAGGTCAAATGCATATATAGCCTTGTATGTAGTCCTTTATTTCAGGTCCTCATTTTTCAATTTAATTTCTGTTTAATATTATTACTTCCACTTGAATTCTATACCTACTTCGAGGAAAATTAAAAAAGTTATTAACTAAATACTTGATCATCTCACATGTTAATGTCCCGTATTGTTCGAGAATATTCAAGTTTCTAATGAATTTCCTAATAGATTCTGATACTAATTAGATAATTAAGTGAAATAACTAGTAAGAATTAATAATATGTTAATTTCTATAAAGAAATACCACACAGTTATTTTGTACTTTCATTTCCAATTCTCGGATTGTATGGAAAACAAAGTGTAGTAAAAGTAATTTCGAAAAATTGTGCAGATTAATGGCTGTCTTCCACACAAATATTGTGAGAGAAAGGCATATATGTTCAACCAGTCGTCCTCTGTATTGTATATTGTGCACACTCATATCCTTATCTGGGTTCGTTTTTAATCACTATACTACTAATTGGGAACACTTCAGAAATACTGGGTGTTTCGGAACAAATGCGAAAAAGGTGGCAGAAACAAATATTTTATTTTTTATTGTAAAACGAGAATAGCAGAATATTGAAAATTTCCAGGAGTTTTACTACTACGAGAGGTTTGAATTAGACCACCCCTTTTATTCTTTTCAACTAATTTTAAAAAAATGTTACGCAACGACTTGGGAAAAATAAATTTGGATAGCTGATTTATTTAGAAACTGTTTTATCACTTTTTTAGGGTTTCGTATATTCAGTATATGGATACTACATATATACGGAGCGATATTATAAATACTAGTCACCCAGTCCTCGAAATTCGACCCTATTTCAAGAAATTGTAAAACGTATATTTTTCTAAGAAACAGAGTTGTGGAAGTAGATGTAGAAGTAGATGTAATGACCACAATTGTTCACTCATATTGACAAATATATTGCAATAAAAAAGATGTAATCAAATATCGGTATTCGAAATATTTTTGATAATGGAATGAACCCCCAAATTTTTGACTGAAACCGCTCCTGGCAAAATATTCGATATAATAATTGAAAGATTGTTCTTTGCAACCTAAAAGTTTTTGTTATTTGCGGTTTCAATCAAGTTCAGGAATTTTTTTAAAAAAGAGAGGAACAACAACACTAGGAGAACTTAAATATTTAATACATTCTCTACTGTCCGCTGTCTGACAATTTTTTACATAAAACCTTCAGGAAGGTTGTGATAATAATATATTAATCTAATAATAAAATTCACATTAAAAACAGAATATTTAATATAAAAGTTACTGCAACGCGTCCGAAAAATCAATACTGATCTACTACATTGACTATTTTACCACTAAACACTAACGCTTGTATGGCACTTCCAGAAGTACATGCTCTAAGAATAACGATCGCTCCATACATAATTACTCAATGTTTGGAATTTTGACCGACTGGCAATATGGACGTAAATTAAAATTTTTTATTATATTTTATTTAATCAATGAACCAATATTATAAATTAATATTAGCATTCTACACTGACGGTCGTCAGTAGCTACTTAACAAAACAAAAATGAAGAAAATCGGTTGTGATACACAGGAGAAAATGGTACTTAATCGTTTTGTCTTTGCCTATTTATATATAGATCACTCCGGATTTCTCCCTCTCTCACATTACAATAATTTTCTCCTAAACAACTGAACGGAAAAGGTTAAGATTTGGTATCAGTATATAGTTTGATGACCCGATGAGGAGTACATATTGTAAATTAATAAAATTTATATTTTAGGGGTACTTCTGGGGGAAAAACTAAAAAAAATCGACCGTTCCCGCCCCCTTATGTCCGAAACTATAGCAAGTAAAATTTTGAAAATAAATAGAGATATAGGGCGTCACTTGAATGAATTTTAGCGGAAAAATAAGGAGTAACCTCTACTCTTAATTTTGGGGGGCAAATTACCGAAGTAGATGGACAATATAAAACTACAATTATGGCGAAAACAAATATATTTTTTTCATATTTTCAAAATAAACTATATTATAGATATTAACAAAAACATAAAAAATGATACACATTCCCCCTACGTTATCTCCGAAACTATAAGCAGTAAAATTTTGAAAAAAAATTAGAGATGTAGGGCCTCATCGGAATTTTACCGGAAAATAAGAAAAAAACCACTGATATTAATTTTGGGGGCCAAATTACAGAATTAAATGAAAAATATAAATTTATGATTGTTTCTAACACATCATGTAATATGTCAAATGAAAGGGCTCATTATGGCGAAAACAAATATTTTTTTAAATTATTTTTAAATAAATTATTTTAAAAATACTAACAAAAATATAAAAAAGATTACCCATTCCCCCTACCTTATCTCTGAAACGTAAGCCGTAAAATAGGGAAAATAGAGATATATGACCTCACCTGAACTTTACTGTAAAAATAAGCAGAAACCCCTAATATTAATTTTAGTGGGCAAACTACAGCATTAAATGGAAAACATAAAATTAAAATTATTTCTAACGTAATATACCAAATCAAAGGACTCATTATGACGAATACAAATATATTTTTTCGTATATTTTAAATGAATATTTTAAAATATATTAACAAATATATTTTAAAAAATTACCCATTCCCCTCTTTATTCCCCAAACTATAAGAACTTAATTTTTTGTTTAACAGTCCAGTCAATGACCAAATTTTCACCATTCGTTCAATTACCGCGTACCCGGGTACCCACGTTATTAGTAAACCAACGTGGCATGTGAAATAACTATGGAGACTAAACACAGTTTATTGTCCCCATCGTAAAGACAATAGTGACATCCTATGGTTCTCGAACATTTATGTACTTGGGAAGCCGCGCCCCTTCCGCCTCCCCCCCTCACCGAACGATAAAGAGGTCCTAATTTAAGAAGCTTAGTGAACAAACGATGGATATCTGTACTACCTTAACCTACAACTAAAATCGTACAAAATTTACAGTGAAAATGAAAAAATATATACAAAATTAATTAATACAAATAATATTATTAACAAATAATAGCATTGCATATAAATACCATCGAGTTTTCAACGGTAAGAAGAAAGTACTTGTTTTATTTTCGAGTAAATGATTTTATATTTCCAATATTTATTTACTAGTTTTATTTTTCAGAAATATTTAACAAAATAGTTAATAATAAAGTAAAAATCTTTACAGTAGAATTACTTGCTTTCAGGGAAGAAAGCATTGCCATAATACATTCGAAGCCCAAATATCTGACAATGACCAGGTACCGGATAGGGACGACGATGATTATTTTTCACCGAGTGAGGCTGCAGCCTCAGATTGTGATGGCACAGGTAGTAACCATTTCTGTTTATCATCATGTACGTCAATAATTATGATGTATCATGTTTCACAAATTACGTATGTTTTCGGAATAGCTGATGAAATTCCACTCAATGAAGATGAAGAAAGTCAAAATGGAGATGAAGATGAAGAAAGTGATGTAGCAGCGACGAAGATATGATGACAAATAATGGTACTCAGTGGGCTGCGACACCACCATCAAGTTGGAAGGCGTAATAGTGTGCTAGAGAGATGTGGACCTAATAAGAACACCAAAATGCTGTCCATTCTCGACCATTATCGAAAAAAGGTTCCCCCTAAAATAAATATAAACGGAATTATGTTGTTCTTACTTACTATCTTTGGTATTGTTTATAATAAAAATTGTTTAAATAAAATAAATTGCAAAATATTATTAATTATTTATTTAAAAGTCAAATTAGCTCAATAATTTAATAAACATTCTCTTTAGTGTGTAGAAACCCGGCATTTATACATAATAACCGGGTGCCTGGTTATTGAACGAAGGAGGTATCAAGTTTGATAGTTAATAACTTTTTGTAGATAATTGTTGACAAAAAAAATTGAGGATAATAGGATGTCAAAATACTTCAACTTTGGGGTTCCAGATGGTCATAAAATTTTTTTGGGAAAAAGTTAATAAATTCTACCTGGGGTACTGAAATAGATACCGGGGTACCTAGTCATTGACCCGACGGTTAAAGGAAAAAATACAAAGAAATCTCTAATATTTTTGAAGGTATCATGCAATACATCAAATGAAAGGGCTCATTATGAGGAATACAAATATATATTTTTTCATATTTTTAAAATTTGTTGTTTACAAGATATTAACAAAAAGCTATAAAAATTCTCATTTCCCACTTTATTTCCGAAACCATACTACATAAAATATTGAAAATGATTTGCCGTACTTGGTCTGACTTGAAATTCATGAGAAAAATTAGTAGAAAACCCCAATATTAATTTTGGGGACGAAATATAGAATTAAATGGAAAATAAAAATTCAATTTTCAAAGGCATCATGTAATATATCAAATAAAAGGCTCTTTAGGTGAATTGCAAATATATCATATTTTTAAATCATTTGTTTAAAAGATATTCCCAAAAATATTGAACATCTACTTAATTCCCACATTAGAAACTAAACTATCTAAAATTTTAAAAAATATATATTATTTGTATTTTTAAATAAATTGTCTAACATATTTAATAATTTATTATTTAAAACTTGACCTATTGAAATTAAAATAGTAAATGTAAATCTTTATCTGGCGGGCCAAAGAAATTTAGTTTAGACAAAATAATTTAGTGAGCCGCTTTCAAAGACAATCAAATTTTATAAATAGTTGATTAACAAACATATTTTAAATAACCTACGTATTAATGAATGACATATGTAATAAAATCGTTCTATTAAAAAAATAATTAAACAATGCAAATCAAATAATAACACAACATCCTACGTTTTGAAAGTGATGAAAATTCCTGCCGTGCAATGCAAATATATGCTTTTACTCTAAGCGTCATTATACTAATAATACACTGAAATATGCCACGATTCTTTCTTATAATTTCACATGGTGCAGTTATGCGAATTCTCAGGTTTTCAACATTCTATACTGGGGTAGTGTAAACTAAGTCTTTCAGATATTCCCGGATACAATAATCCAACGAACTTAAGTCTGGCTAAAGATCAGCCCAACGGTTCCTATCCTGCGGTTTTGATAAGTAAGATCACACACCCACACACACTTTAAGATGAAGTGTGCTGGGCAGCATCATGCATGACATACATGTCTCTTCTAGTTCGCAGAGGTAAATGTTCCAGTAGACAAGGCAATCCTTCTTATAAAAAATCATAATGTTACTCACCAGTTAATTTTAGAGAAACGAAATGTAGCCCAATTAAATGTTCATCGACAATTCCTATCTAAGCGTTAACTGAAAACTGATATTGATATTTACAATCTGTTATTAACTGTGGATTGTCTTCAGCGCACTCCTGCTTGTTATGAAAGTTCTGAATTGCATCTCTTAAGAAAGTACCTTCGTCCAAAAAAAGAATTTTTGAACAATAAAAAGGATCATCGGTATTCATTCAGCGAATCCACTGCGAAAAAAAACATTCTCGGTTCGAAATTTCTTGGTAAGAGAGCTGGAACCTTCTGTATATGGTAAGGATATAACTGTTATTCTTTTTATGCCCAAAAGGTTGATGCCTAAGTATTTAATTCCGCTGCAACTTTGTTTGTACTTGTCTCATGTTGAGGCGCAATAATAATTAGGGCAGCAACTTCTAATTCGGGTGTTGGTACTTCGCGGTGCCGTCCAGTATCAAAACTTCATTTTTCGGACGAATCAGATTTATGTAGCCTTTGATGAAGCCTGGTAAACGTGTTGTGATGAGGGGGTCTATGATTAGGATACTCTTGTGCATAAAAACGAGAAGCTCTCAAAGAATTTCTGTTTGCACGCCCATTCATAAAATGCATATCTGCCATTTCTACATTCGTAAAATTAACCACTATTGTTCTATTGATTTAATTAAAGCTCCTGTTAATGCAGAATTAAACAGCTCACATTACAAATTGGATAAACAATTGTAAAATATTCTAGCAATGTTAAATAAAGCAACATTAGAAATCCTAAAAAGTGACAGCTGCACACTAGAACCAAACTCATGGATGTTCCGATCAAAAGTTGTAATGGCCCCGATGAACAAATATCCATTTCTTTTGAGTTCACCAGGTCAGACTTATGGTAATTTGTTGTATTTGCCGTTCTAATAGAGAGTGTCGATGACAATTTCATAGGCATAATTTCTCGAGTACATATCATTATTCCGAAAAAAGTTTCAGATAAATGTTGCAGGGTTTCAAGAGGACCAATAAATTGCTGGACAAGATCTTTTCTGACCAAAATTTTTTTATGGAAATACCCACATTTTGTTATGGATTTCGATAGAGATATGAAAAATAAAAGCTTCTTGTTCTTGATAGATTCTCGATTTAATCCATATTTTGACCAGAAATTAGGCATAAATGGTTACGAGTGTTTTATTGGGCAACACGACAATATCTAGAGTGGGTTCCATTATTTCGAAAAAAAATTCAGGTAAATGTTGTAGTGTTTCAAGAGGGCCAATAAATGGTCTGGACAAGATCTTTTCTGACCGAAATTTTTTTTATGGAAATACCCAAATTTTCTTATGGATTTCGGTAGAGAGATGAAAAATAAACGCTTCTTGTTCTTGATAGATTCTCGATTTAATCCATATTTTGACCAGAAATTAGGCATAAATGGTTACGAGTGTTTTATTGGGCAACACGACAATATCTAGAGTGGGTTCCATTATTTCGAAAAAAAAAATCAGGTAAATGTTGTAGTGTTTCAAGAGGGCCAATAAATGGTCTGGACAAGATCTTTTATGACCGAAATTTTTTTTATGGAAATACCCAAATTTTCTTATGGATTTCGGTAGAGAGATGAAAAATAAACGCTTCTTGTTCTTGATAGATTCTCGATTTAATCCATATTTTGACCAGAAATTAGGCATAAATGGTTTCGAGTGATTTATTGGGCAACACGAAAATATCTAGAGTGGCTTCCATTATTGCGAAAAAAAGTTCAAGTAAATGTAGTAGGGTTTCAAGAAGTAAGACTGCATGTGTGGGTAGGAAATGACCCTTTCCGAATTAAATGATTCCCTTTTAGTGCAAGTAGCCAATTTGTTCTTGCCAATTGTTTTATTTGATCAATAGCTTGGATATTTTGGGCTGTTTTTCATTTTTATTTTGAATTCCACTGTAAAAATTGGTTACTTCCATTAAAAAAACTGCCCCGGACGGAAATTGTTATTTTACCTGCAGTTGTAATATGGACCATTTGATCCCACATAGGAAACTATCTTGCAGAAATATCACGAGTAAAAAAAATGGAAAGAATATGGCGGTAAACTGATGATGTTGCAGAAATATTACATGGTGATATATAAATAAGTAAATATTTCTTGGTATTCCAGAAATATTACATGGTGATATATAAACAAGCAATATTTCTTTAGCCGGTTTGTGACATTTTCGTGTTATTGTTGCAATATTTTGTGCAATATGGAATGGAATCCATTCGAAATATTTCCTACTCAACATAAAACATTATTGCCAATTTATGGCCAAAATATTGACAGTATCAAAAACTGATAACAACAAAAAGTTAATTTTTCTATCAAGTTCCAAGGTAAAAAGTGGGTATTTCCATTACAAAAACAACTTTCGGTCGGAAAAGACCACTTGCTGTCCATACCGCAACTCACAATAGTACTCATTTGCTGGTCTACTTGAAACCCCTCAACTTTTATCTGAAACTTTTTTGGGAATAGTGAAACTCACTCCAGATATCATTTTGTCTCAAGATGAATACCCCACCCGGTATAACCATTTTGTATCTTCTTATGTAAGCTAACTGCAGTTATATAAGTTAATAAGGATGAGAGAAAGTGGGAGAAGGAGAGAGCTTGCCATCGTCAATCTATCTATATAAACGGCTTACACAATGAATTTCCTTAACTTTGACCCTATGTATCTCAAAAACAATGGATATTTGGGCCTCGTGACCTTTAGATCATTTGATCGGGACATCAAGATAGACAATATATTATGTTCCAATTCCAATTAGTTTGGTTCGGGGTTCTTTCCTCGTCCCGCCACGTAATGATTTACATTTTGTTTTATTTCAAATAAGCAAGTTTATTCTAGAGGAGGAATAGAGGAATAGTGAAATGGGTACACAATCTTACTCCCAAAACAGAAGGAGACGTACAGGTCCATAACGTCAATCTAGAAAAATTTTAAGGACTATGCTTAGGACTAGAACAAGTGATGTGTTGGAAAGAAAGATGATGTTGAAGGGACACAACTTTTATTCCGCAGGAGTAGAACTACACTGAATACTATAATGCATGTATGGGAAAAGTTTAGGAGGCACGATACAACTGGGCCACGGGAATAAATATTGATATTAAGAACTTTCAATACCGCAAGGTAGGAAGTCATCATGATCAGGGTAAAGGAGCTGGTAGAACGGTATCTAAGTGTGAGAATGGTCGAGATGGGGTGAAAGCCACAGGAGTGTACTGAGTCATACATTGTTAAACATCATGTGTGACCCAGTAGGTGTTTAGATAATGGCTGTTTCACGGCTAACGGAAGAGAGTGGCCAAAAAATCTTGAAGGGTATCAAATTTAAAAGAGGAGACGACGTGATTATGTCCGTTAAATACATTAAGTATTTGCGGGTGGAGATGACTAAATTATCGTCAATGAGCATATTAGAAAAGTAACAGAGAAGGAGGATGGATGGGGATGGCGGTGGGCAGACTTACGCTGAACATGACCAGGCCGAGTACAGAGCAGAAGAGAATGCATGCACAGGTAGTGAAGTCTACTGTATTGTATATGGCACCTGCATGGGAAAGGTGACTTGATAAAGAAAATATACCGACATGAGGCTTCGTGTGGCGTGCGCCTTTGGAACGGTATTCACCGATGCACTTTACGTGTTGACCGGGAACTGCCTATACGTAACATATTGTTATACAAAGTACTTACGCCATCTCTGGTAAAATTAATCAACCTTCTGAGGTCACTATTCCCACTAAAACAACGTAAACATTTAAGCCGACTGGAGTAATTAAAAAAGGGGCATCCTGCGTAAGGCCGACTGGAGTGGAAATTTCGGTAAGACTCTGGCACAACGCTACGCGAACTGCGAGATGATCATCCAAAAATGCTAGAGAGTTCCATGTTAATTATAAAACGACATTTTATATTTTGATTAGAGTTAGTTCAGTTATTATATTCCGTGTGAAATAAATAGTGAATTTATTTGTGTGTAAATGAAGTTCTCGAAAGTGAAGTTGAATATCAGTCTTAAATTTAATTTGATCCCACGAAATTTATTGCAGTTTGGTGTCCGAAGTCACGATTAACTTAACATTAACATCGTAAATTATTTTTACAACTCGAATTATTGCAGAAATGGACGAATTTGGATGAAAAACGTAAAATAGATTAGGAAAACTTTGTTTCTACGATGAAAAGTGAACAACAAAATTTAAATTAACAAGACAGATTGATTTTAAAATATTTCACCTATACTTTTGGGAGTACAGCTTTGCAATAAATATTTTTATAATCTGTATTCATAACCCTATAATCTAAAAACAACATACGTATAAATATCTCTATTTGTTTCTGAGATAAACCAAAAAAAATTAAAAAAGATCGAATTTTGAAATGTACACCATTTGACTCCTCATCTCCACCCGAATAATAGTGGAGGGTGTCATTCTAAATAATTTTCCCATAATGATTTTGCTGAAGATATTAGGTTTCCGTGAAAATAAATGCTATTTGACCCATAGTGGGCGCCGCTGTGTTCATTGCCAGGTTTTAAGGTCATCGGAATTGCGGCCAATTAACAACAGCATCCAGCTCAGAACAGTCACCGGCGAGTCCATGTCAATACAGGGTGAGGCAGATGTCGTGCTACAGATAGGGGACATCATGATCCGGCATAGGGTCCTGGTAGCGAATATTGAGGACGATTTTATACTGGGAATGGACCTAATTAGCCAGCATGGATTTATGTTCGATCCGAGATATGATGTTCTTTGGTTCCTAAATGAGGAATATGTATTGACACGGCCTGTCAATACATCAGTCACCCCCATAAAAATTGTGGCAAAGTCTTCAGCTAGAATTCCCGGTCGAACGGAACAGATTATTCTTGGGCAGCTAGACAGCAATCCTGGGAGCTGCGTTGGAATGGGGGAGCCCGTACACTCAGCCCATGACTACTTGGTTGGACGGGCTATAGTTAAAACTGGACGAGACATACCAATTAGAGTCCTGAATATGCTCAACAACGAAATCCGAATTGTGAATGACCAACAAATAGCGTGTTTCGAACAAGTAGACCCCATTATTAATTGCGAAGAATTGTACCAGACATCGGTGAAGAAGATAGGGCCCAGTAAAGACTTAGTACAATAGTTTGCTGACAATTTGACACACCTAACACCAGAGGAACAGAAGAAAGTCAAGCAAATTTATCGCAAATCAGTGACAAATTTTTAACAGTCAAGATGGGTCTACCGGTCTTACAAACATGATCCAGCATCGATTAGATACCAGGAAGGCTCAGCCCATCAGAACACCGCCTAGGTGACTACCATTGAGGCAACAACAGGCAGTTGAAGAAAACATCGAGTCCATGTTACAAAATGGAGTTATTGAGCCATCCATCTGCCTATGGTCTGCTCCCGTTCTGTTAATTAAAAAAAGGATGGAACCTCCCGATTTTGCGTGGATTACAGAAAATCGAACTATGTGGCGAAGAAAGACTGCTATCCACTCCCCCGAATTAATGACGCTCTGACCACACTAGCAGGCTCCCGTTTGTTCTCCACACTAGACCTAAAGGGCGGATATTGGCAGGTTGGCCAGCGCTCTCCACCAGCAAGGGGCTATTTCAGTTCACGGCAATGCACTTTAGGTTAAGTAATGGTCCCGCTACATTTGAGAGGCGAATGGAGAATGTCTTGAGCACGTTGACATGGAGAACGTGCTTAATATACCTCGGCGACATCCTGGTCATGGTTCATACATTCGACGACCATCTGCTGAAGTATTTTCCAGAATTATGAATGCCAACCTGAGACTCAACCCGAAGAAGTGTTCCATGTTCCAAAAAGAAGTACAGTTTTTGGGCCACGTCGTTTCTGAGTGAGGAATCCGCACAAACGAAGACACGATAAAAGCCATTCGTGATTGGCCAGTCCCAACAGACAAGCATGAACTCCAAAGCTTCTTGGGTCTCTGTTCGTACTACAAGTGATTTGTTGAGGGATTTGCCACCATTGCCGCACCTCTACATCGGCAGATCACTGAAAACGAGATTTCCATTAGATTCAAGACTGTGAAACATCGATCAGACGTTTGAAGGCGGCACTATGTTCCAGCCCAATCCTGTATTTCCTTCACAGTCCGGCAAGTTCATTTTTGACACCAACGCCAGCAATACAGGTTTGGGGGCCCTCCTACTTCAGGTGCACGATGGTGATGAGAGGGTGATCGAATAATACAGCCGTGGATTCTTGAAACCGGAAATGAATTATTGTGTCACCAGAAAAGAACTTCTTGTAATAATCAGGTCTGTAGACCATTTCCACAAATATCTCTATGGTCGTCATTTTCTCATCAGAACAGATCATGTCGTCTTCAAATGACTGTTGGACATGAAGACACCGGAAGGGCAACTGGTCAAGTGGATGGAGGAATTACAACAATACGCTTTCAAGGTCGAACATCGCACCTGCCGTTTGCATAATAATGCCGATGCTCTGTCAAGAAGACCCAGTGGAGTAGAATGCGGACATTGTCAAAAAACGGAACAGCATGGGGGTATCTCCATCAGTCAGATCCGTGTGCAGGCCAGTGAAGACGACAACGGAACAGTGTATTCAGGACCAAATGGCTGATCCAGACATTGAACTAATCCTGTGACTTAAAAAGAGAAGGATACCCAGGCCACGATGGGACGAAGTAGCTAGATACTAGGGCGTCCAGAAATCGTTATGGTCTCAATGGGACTTTCTAAGAGTAGAGAATGGAATGTTAAATATAATTTGGGCAAGCACTGACGGACGAGAAACCGACTGGTAGGTCCAAAGAGTAAAGTACCAGCCATCCTGAACGAAGTACATAATGGCATAATGGGATTCTCAGAAGTCATCTGGGGATGAATAAAACCTTAGATAAAATTCGCCAACGCTACTACTGTTTAAATTATTTCGAAGACGTCAGAGCCTGGTGTATAATTAAAATATAAATATTTTAATTAGAGTTAGTTCATTTATTATATTCCGTGTGACTTGTACGGATCAGCTGTTGTAAATAAATAGTGGATTTATTTGTTTGTAAATAAAGTTGTCGAAAGTGAAAGTGAATATCAGTCTTAGATTTAAATTGAACCTGCGAAATTCATTGTAATATATTCAACATAAAATTTTGGCAAAATATTTGAAATCATTTTCGAAAATTCAAATAAAATTTTCGTCAAAACAAATGTTGGACATACATTTTTTTTTATATTTTACTATTCTTTTTTTTGGTAACGAATATGTATGTTCTCCGTCACTCAGGCCTACAATTATTGCATTGTAATCGAGAATTGTTTGGGTGGTTATACCATAGTATAGTAAAAGTGATGTTTCAACTTGATATGAATATGATCTTTATATGAAAAAATGATATAATTATGTGAGATATAAGATCTCACTAAAAAATCAGTAAAATTATAAAGTCCTTTGTTATATTTAAGACATCTTCCACTTTGGGTAATCTGTTTAGTTCTAGTTGTTGTTGGAACGTAATAATAAATTTCACGGTAAATAAACCGTACACACATTAATGTGTAGATGGCGCTTAAAGTAATAAATACCCATTAAATATAAATTAGTTGAAGTATATGATATGGACGTTAAATACAAAACCGACCAACATAGTAACTTTAGTTTCTATATTGCATATTACTGGCTTTTTGCAAATTCGTTTTATGTACAAATTCGTAAGTACATACGTCATAAAATCACATTCAAAAACGTAGTGAATTTGAAATGATCATACGAATAATTAACAACATCTCACTAATATAAATAGTACAAAAATATTTAAAATGAATTTACTAGGTGAAAATAGTACATCAAGCAGGACGAATTGTATGACAAAATTTATTTTCAGATAAGATGATATGGAGACGCTATTTTGTTTAAAACTCTAGCTTTGAAAAATGAAGAATATTAGTCTGAAGTTGGTAGACAATGTAACTCGTTCCTCGAAGTTTCCTAGGACGTCCATCGTCTTGAAGTGGTTGATCTCACAACGTTTCAATAGCTGTGTATCTGCTATCATCATCAGGTGAATTATAGGAAATTCAGATTATCCGTCGTATTTATATCATACTCTTAACCGGTCATGCGTCGCCGGTCATGGTCGTTGGGTATTATACGGTCCAATCAGCGTTGTCTTACCTGGCGGTTGGTTGCCGGTGATTCGTAGCGGTAGAGGCCGAAGAAGAGCTCGCCAAATATTTTTAATTTGGACGCTGAGCTCGCTAATTATATTTTCATTCGAGATTATATGTGCTGTCTATGAATTTTCTTTTGTAGGTACCAGTGTTCTTTCTTGTGAATTGCTCTGGCCTGGTCCCAGTTGATATTATGGTGTTATGGTCCATGCATGATTAGCTAGCCCAGGTTTCGTTACCTCCGCCCTTTGAGTAGCTGTGCGATGTTCCTTAACCCTGGTGTCCAGCGGTCGCTTCGTCTCTCCAATGTAAAAATTGCCACATTCACACCGTATGCTGTATGTACAGTTATTTTGTATTCCTGGTGCGTCGGACCTCGTTCTTGTTATCATGCTCCTCAAGGTGTTTTTATGATCCTCCTTAAGGATTCGTTGAAGTTTTGTTTGATGTGTTGGGTTTTCTCAATTGCGGTTCTGACTCTCCATCGGAATTCCTCCAGTTGCGGTGTCTCTTTGCTGCATGTTGCTGACTCCACGGAACTGATGATATCTAGTACTGGCATCTTTTTTGGTGCTACAGCGTAGTTTAGCCCCTTAGAAAGCAATGTTTCCACGACTGCTGCGAGAACTCTGGATGACAAGTTCACCACTCTTTTCCTGTTAGTCGTATCCTTCGGCAACTGCATCCTGGTAAGTTTGTTCAGTTTCTCAGTGTGCACCTTTTGGCCGATTCGTCTGATGTTATCACAGTGTTTTTGAATCCAAGCAAAAATCGGCATGTGGTCCTCCTCGTGTGTGCATCTTCTGATTTCTTGAAACCTTTCTTCTGCCTCCTGCAGGAGTTAGGATTTCTTCCAACGATGATGGTTTATTTCTGAGCTCAGCAAAGCATGACTAGCCTTGTCAAGTATCTTCTGTGCTTGTTTCCCTGGGATTGGCGACTTCAGTTTGAAACCATTTGGTATGAACTTTAGGTCTACAGGAAGCAGTTGCCGAAGGATACGACCAACAGAAAAATAGTGGTGAACTTGTCATTCAGAGTTCTCACAGCAGTCGAGGAAACATTGCTTTCTAAGGGGCTAAACTACGCTGTAGCACCAAAAAATATGCCAATGCCAGATATCATAACTTACGTAGAGTCAGCTATAGGCAGCAACGACACACCGCAACTGGAGAAATTCCGATGGAAAGTCAGAACCGCAATTGAGAAAACACAACACATCAAACCAATCTTCAAAGAATCCGAAAGGAGGATCATAAAAACTCGATAAATCTATCATCATTCTACCAGCTGACAAAGGAAATGCCACCATCCTGATGGACGGAACGAAATGCAACAAGAAAATCGACGAAGTTCTGTGGAAGGGAAAATACAAACCACTGCCTAATGATCCAACTTCCAAAATAGAACGGAAAACTTACAACACTCTCAGAGATCATGCAGAATACATTCTACCCGAGATAAGGAGAAAATTGACGCCACATCCCAGCAAACGACCACATTTTTATGGTCTACCCAAGATACGCAAGGCTGGAGTACCTCTCAGACCGATTACACGTTCGCGCAACTCACCAACAGTAGCACTATCGAAATTCCTTCTACCAATCGCACGTCAAGGACTCAAAGTACTTTGTCGAAATCATCGGATCAATGGAACTCGAGCCAGAACATCGCTTAGTAAGTCTCGACGTTGAAAATCTTTTCACGAACGTGCCACTAGACGAATCTCTCAACAAAGGGAGGAAGATAATTACTGAAGACGAAACCTTGATGGAGAGGACGGAGCTACCAATAGATTCAATCATGGACTTACTTGAATATTGCCTCAAGAACTACTACTTTCAGGAGAAGGACCGGTTCTTCATGCAAGAAGATAGATTGCCTATGGGTTCCCCGGTATCACCAACCATCGCCAACTTCTACATAGAATGGTTCGAAGAACATGCACTGAGGAGGTACGAGAAGCAGCCTAAGCTATGGTTGAGGTGTGTCGATGACACCTTTAGTATTTGGCAACACGGAGAGACAGAACTACAGGCATTCCTGGAGCACCTGAACCAATCCCAACCATCCATTAGATTCACCATGGAGATGGAAGATAGTGGGTGCCTACCATTCCTTGATGTAAAGTGTCAAACGACCAGGACCGGAATCCAAACAACAGTCTACAGAAAGGCTACGCATAAAGGATTATACCTTCACTACAATTCAAACCACCCATCAGCAACGAAAACTGGCATCATCAAAACACTAATACATAGAGCCAAAAATATCTGCAGCACA
The DNA here is from genome assembly GCA_034190945.1 of Octodonta nipae. Classification (NCBI taxonomy): domain Eukaryota; kingdom Metazoa; phylum Arthropoda; class Insecta; order Coleoptera; family Chrysomelidae; genus Octodonta; species Octodonta nipae. Next base: position 64,928,463 of record CM067217.1, on the reverse strand, counting down.
CCAGAAGCCCTCACTTAGAGAACACCTTTTGGGGAATGGATATCCGGAAACGATCATTGCGAAGGCGTTTGAAGAGCTGGACAAACTACCTAGGCAGGAAGGGGACACTACGGTAGCAACTCTACTATTACGGTCGCTTGTCGGAGAAACTTAGAAGAATTTCACACAGCTATGGAATCAGATTGCTCTTCAAAAGCAACAACACCTTGAGGAGCATGATAACAAGAACGACGCCCGACACACCAGCAATACCAAATACCTGTATACGAAGCGACCGCTGGACACCAGAGTTAAGGAACATCACACAGCTACTCAAAGGGAGGAGGTAACGAAATCTGGGCAAGCTAATCATGCATACACCATCATATCAACCGAGACCAGGCCAGAGCAATTCACAAGAAAGAATACTGGTACAAAAGAAATGTCATAGAGACGGCATATATAATCTCGAACGAAAATATAATTAGCGAGCCCAGCGTCCAAATTAAAAATATTTGCCAAGCTCTTCTTCGGCCTCTGCCGCTACGAATCACCGGCAAACAATCGCCAGGTAATACAACGCTGATTGGACCGGATAAGACCCAATGAATTTCCTATCATTCACCTGATGACGATAGCAGATATACAGCAATTGTAACTTTCTGAGATCAACCACTTCAAGACGATGGAAGTCCATAAAACTTCGAGGAAAAAGAATAATACTTTGCCAAATAGGTATTTCCAAGGAGTTAAGAGTTGATATTCGACCTACAAACTAATGTTGGGTGGCGAGTGTCAGAAATTTGCAAAATTTCGCAAAATACTTGTTTGTATATTGTTCCAAAAATTGATCGTAATGTTAAGATTATTTCGATATTTTTACCACTTTTATTATTACCATCATCGTTCCGATCGGAATCATCCTCTCCATAATAGGGAACCAACCTCATATGAACTATAGGATTCCGAGATTGATGCTCTCACAACGTATCTTCCTTCGATGAGTTATAGGCCAACAGGATAGGGGAATATGCTCCTCTCAATCACGCTGAATTATTGTTCACGACTTTTGATAGATATTGTTCCAACGTCCTGAATCTTTTCGTCATTGCTTCCGATGTAGACAATGGAACACATTCCAAACCTTGATCCGAGTGTACCTCCAACGATACAACAAACCTGCTGAATAGCTGTTCCACCTGAACGTTTGCCACCATGGTTTCCTCTTGTTTGAGTACAGCACATGCCTCCAGCCATTTGCTGAGGTTTGAGACCCGAATGTTAGTCGGGGTCTTCGGGTCCTAACTCGCTGCACAGGTGGGCTACCAGGGCGGACTTGGTTACTCTTCCATCATTGCTTTCCCTTTAGCATTCCAGCTTCTATCCTCAAGGAGTCCCATTGGGTTCACAATGACTTCACAACGCCCGAGTATTTCGATGTCCAGTTCTCATTCACATGCACAGGAATCTGTCGGATGGAAATATTCCACTCGCTGTTGAATTATCAGGCAACGTCGGCATTCTGCTGAACAAGGTCTTCTTGACAATGCATCTGCATTATTATGCAAACGGCCAGAACGGTGTTGAACATTGAAAACATATTACTGTAATTTTATCTTCCACCTCGCCAGTTGTCCCTTCTGTGTCTTCATGTCCAAGAGGTATTTGAGGGCGGCATGATCGGTGCTGATTAGGAAATGTCGACCTTAAAGATATTTGTGGCAATAGTCTACATCCCTGATTATCGCTACTACGACCCTATGCCGAGTTCTGTTAAGCTTTACGTCTGCCTCGCCCTATATTGATTGTTTTTAGCTGAATATTGTTGTTGATTGATCGGATTTCCGAATATTTCAAAACTCTGGCCTGTCAATGAACACAGCGGCGCAGATATCAAAGCTAACGGCGATTGGTTAGCCACTGATGGTGTATGAGTACTGTCCTGGGGGCTGGTTGACGGCTCTACGCTGACAGTCTGGCTATTCCTGGTGATGGTATAAGTGTGAGGAGCACCCCTGATAGATGATTGTTCCTGTACCGTGACCATGTTGTCAAGTTGAAAGTGCGCTGTGCATCCGTAGCGATGATATACGCCCCTGATTTCTTGATTCTCTCTCATCTCAATTATTTTGTTTATTCTAAACAGCATTGTCTAAAGGGACATACATTAGTCTTAAAGATGGGTTGTACTTAAAGTGTTTTATTTCTGTTGTTACATTTCTCTTTTTCCATTTGTACGCTATGTATATCTGTTTGTACCGTGTTTCGGATTCAACGTGCACCTTGCTTTTAAAAGAATCAATATCACCTACTATTTTATTTTCATTTCATTTTATTTCATTTTATATCTATCTCCCTTATGTCTGATTCCACAGTCTGTATTTTAAGGTTACTTATTTCTTGGCTTTGTTTTACTGAGTACATTAGTTGTTCAAATTGTTTTTTTTAATATTAAGATGATCTAACCTGTTGAATCCAAATGATTAAGGTTCAGCTCGTCTTTTCATTTATTATGCCTGTCGTTTTTATTTTAATTGGAAAATAGACAAACATGCAATTAAATTGTGTTGTTCACTTTTCATGGAAGTGTACAAAGGTTGTTGTTTGCCGTGTATAGTTGTTGCAAGATTTTGTTGCTTACCTATGCTACACTGTTGTTAGATCCTTTTTCATGGTGGAGTGATAAATACGTTGAGCCTGCTTTATTCCAAGGTATTTATAAGTGTGACCTTCCGCCCTAGATTCAATTAAGGTGTCATCTCCCATTTCGTTGTGACCTTGTTGTATTTTGGTTTTAACTATATTAATAACTTGGCATTTAGCTGTGCCAAATTGCATATGGATGTCACTAGGGGACCCTTCTACTATTTCAAGCATATCATGCAGCTGTTGTTCCCTAGCTGTCATCAACCGTAAGTTGTTCATGAAAAACAAATGGTTTATCTTAAATGCTTGTACGTTGTTGTGTTTGAGACAGAACCCAAAGTTGGTAGAGTTCAGTTTGTTTGAGAGAGGGTTCGTCGCAAGGCAGAACCACAGCGGGCTAAGAGAGTCTCCCTGTAATATACCTCTTCTTAGTGGAATTAATTCAGTGAAATTTTGGTTTGCCAGGTGGACATGGCATATTCTAAAAAGTTAATAATACAATAATTCACTTGAGTTTTAGTGCATTAGCCAATCATGTGGAACTGAATCAAAGGCCTTTTTATAGTCCACATATGCCATGTAGAAATTATGCCGTTTGGCGTGGGCTTGATTGCAGATAACGGAATCAATTATCAGTTGTTCATTGCACCACATGGAATTTTTCGCTCATCCCTTTTGTTCTTGAGTAATTATGTTGTTTAACTCACAATGTTTGAAAATGCGATGATTAATGCACAATGTTATAAGTTTGTATAAGGTTGGGAGGCAAGTAATTGGTCTATACTTTTCTGGGTGCTGTGTACATAGGTTGTCCTTTGGTAAGAGGTATGGAGCACCATGCGTAGGGAAACTAGGCTTCTTGTGTGGATGGATAATTATGTCATTAATAAGTGTTGTTACTTTTTTTCTGGGTGGCGTAAAGTTTCTTTATCCAGTAATTCTGCACGCCATCTGGTCCTGGGGCTTTCCAGTTATGGAGGTGCTTCATTGTGTTGGATATGTCTTCCGTTGTAAATGGTTGGTGTTGCATCGTATCACAGTTTTGAAATGCAGCCTCCTCCTCATTAATCCAGTAGTACAGATACTCCTGTCAAGTCTTTCAATTTTGTTGTTCCTGACCCCTCGTTGGTACCCGGTCAATCGTCCAATGTCTTTCCGAAGAGAATTTATTTTCCCTCCTTCTTTCCCAAGGTGGTGGTCGAGCTTTGATCTTGCTTTGATCTTATAACGACTCCAATTGTTCTGCAGATGGCTATTGCTGCATAGTAGATGAATGTGTGTAGCGACTCTAACGTATTAGTACCTAATACATAGTTTGGCAAGATAAGTTTGTTCATTTCCTGCAATACGATACCCAATTTCTTTAAAGATCTTATTTACGGCAGGGTGGGTCTAGTCAGTGAATCTATTCCACTGTACTCTATAAGAGCTCCTTCCATTTCTGCTTGTATTTTCTCAAGCAGGTCAGCGTTGTTTGGCTGTTCTTGTTAAAATTCTTGAGTGTCGCCTGGTCTTTGTGTCAAAGGTGTTTCAGATCCTGGATTTATTGTATTTCGACCAAATACTTGACGCTCTTTTTAAATCCTAGATGTCAGTCTTGCATCTCGTGTCTACAAATTTGCTCTTTATTGTGTCCAGTTGTTCAGCGAAAATGAGGCCATTTCTCAAGATGACAGGATATTGATCTGCGATTCTCTGTTCGGTAACCTGAAGCTCTGGGTACTCACAACAGAAATCTTGATAAATTCATTCATGACGCTTGCTGTTGATCCTGCGCAACAGTTTCTGCGGGTAGAGTTCTCGTTCTCATTTGACCCCGTTAGTTCTGGTCACGTTGTTGCTGTGACTGTACTGGTGAGTGTTTTTGTGGTTCTAGAGCTGTTGGACGGCAGGGGCCCGCCTCCTCAGCACCCTGCCACCGACGTCCTGTCCAGCGCCGGCTCCAAACATACCGTGGCGATCCCCAAGTAGCGGCTCTTTTCCGATGCATCTGACTCTGGTGACCTAGGTAACTCGGGCCCGTGGAGTTCTCACTTCTCAAATGAAAATTAAAACCAGACCACCCCGTGCGGGTTGTGGGGGAGAAAGAAAGGCTAGGTAGTTAGTCAGTTGGGAACTGCCCCTTTAGTCGCCTCATACGACAGACGGTGAATACCATGGTGCTATTCTAACCCGGGCACCACACGTTTAATTTACGATACAAAAGTAAACAACTAAAATATTGCATATTTGTGATTCAACTCACAACAAAAAAAACTAAAAACCGATGACAAGCCTTGAATTAAATCAACTTGAATTAAATGTATGAAAATGCCAACATTATTATTAATCACAAACAAGTATTTTTTTTAAATAATTTAGATTTTCTGTCATCCAAAGATAGGGCTGTATGTAAAACAGGATTAATGAGCTTTTTTATGTGCTATTCAATAACATATAAATCCAATATAGCGGCCATGAGGAATAACAAAGTTGGCTATGGTTGCAAACATTCGTTCTCGTCAATCGATTGGCTGTAATTGGTTACACAAGACTAGCATATTTTATCAAATTTGTTTACCAGATGGCGAATAAATTGTAATTTTTCAAGAAGAACAATTTTTTGTTTTTTCGGCATATTTTGAAAACCCCTGTAGATATTATTATTTTCGGTTCTGCATAAGATTAGACATGGAAGAGAGCAACATTTTTTTGATTTAAGCTACCCTGTATATTTTGCCGTTTCGGACATCCTTATGTAGTTGCCTTTCTCTGGGACATATGGTTTATCTACATTGTTTCGGGGAAATTGTCATTTTGTTTTTTGTGTTGGGGTAAAAAAAGTTTTACGTTTTCTAACCATTACTATCCAAAAAAATAAATGAGAAGAATGACACACAAGTGTACCACAATATTTCTGGTCTATCAAACTAAGCATCAAAGTGAACAGTAATCTATTCGCTGTCATTTGAGAACTAGAGATTCGCTTTGCAATTTGTAGATAAAATGAGAAACATGAAATTCTAAAGTTTAGCAGCTACGATGTAATGAAACTACTCGTATACAAATCTTCTTCCTTGAAATTTCTTTTTATATGGAGCGCGGAGATGAGGGAGAGAAAGAGATGCGTCTGAATATTTAACATCATCGGAACATTGAAATTTATGTTAAGGATATATTGGTAGTAGTGAAATGGGTTTCTGAATGGAGTATTTATTGCGACTATAAAGTGTAAAGATTTTAATTACGATTAAATTGCGCCTGATGTTGTAGATTCCTGGATAACGCTTGTATAAAATATAGTATTTTATAGTTTTAAGGAATAAGCTGTTTTTGGGAACTCTTGAAAAGGTACAATAATTTAAATTTAAATGTTCAGAAAATGTATATGCAAATTATTTCATATTTCAATCCTGTAACAGTAGTATAGTCCAAATGGTATTTTCTATTTAAAATTAAATGATATTATTTTGTTTTAAGTACAGATGATCGTGAAATTTTAGCTGTAAGCCTTTACTTTTAAATTTGGAAATGTATTTATATTTACTTTGGCATTTATGAACTTTTGCCTTTTGGTTTTATGAGCAATAATATGATTTACGTTAGGGAAAAATCTGTGGAATCACCTCCGAATCCTCCTTAATATATCAAAATTTATAGTTTATTTAAAAACAATTGTGCAGTGGAGGTACCCCGTCTGGACCGAACTTTTTAATGGTATGTTTCAGCTCTAAACGTGATTTAATAAGTACAATTCTATTGATAATTTTAGTATATTTTTATCAAGCCAAAAACAGCAGCTCTCCTTTATTAACCTCCCTCTCCCTCTCCCTCTCCCTCTCCCTCTCCCTCTCCCTCTCCCTCTCCCTCTCCCTCTCCCTCTCCCTCTCCCTCTCCCTCTCCCTCTCCCTCTCCCTCTCCCCTCTCCCTCTCCCTCTCCCTCTCCCTCTCCCTCTCCCTCTCCCTCTCCCTCTCCCTCTCCCTCTCCCTCTCCCTCTCCCTCTCCCTCTCCCTCTCCCTCTCCCTCTCCCTCTCCCTCTCCCTCTCCCTCTCCCTCTCCCTCTCCCTCTCCCTCTCCCTCTCCCTCTCCCTCTCCCTCTCCCTCTCCCTCTCCCTCTCCTCTCTCCCTCTCCCTCCCTCTCCTCTCCCTCTCCCTCTCCCTCTCCCTCTCCCTCTCCCTCTCCCTCTCCCTCTCCCTCTCCTCTCCCTCTCCCTCTCCCTCCCCCTCTCCCTCTCTCTCTCTGTCGAATTTGAATTATTTTTCTATATTTACCACATATTTTTTTAAATTTATTTTAATTAATTAATTTATTTGAACCACTTTGTATAAGCTTGTCTCTGTATAGGTAACCCTATATAATTTATTTTTCTAACATTTTCTGAACCATCTTGTAAACCTGTAACTCAACTCCACACGATTTTGCAACAAAAATGGTATTTTTAAACCATTTATAAGTACAAATTCTCTCCACCGTATTGACTCTTCCCACTACTCATTTTACTTCACCCTATCGGACATACTGCTTGCTGCTCCAATTTCGTTACTTGCACGCACACACACACACACAGACCCACATCTACAACTGTATGCCGTGTATAAAAGGTGTCTGTCATAAGAGTTTTCGATATTTTCTGGTATTTCATTACATTATTAAAAAAGTTAAAATGAATCAAAATTAAAACCGTTACAGATACCCTTTACAATATACTTTTATAACATATCTTGATATTTAAGATAAAGATTTAAGTAGAAAATCATAAATATCATTTTGGCAAATGTTTTTGTGATTATCTGAAAAACGACATGTTTTACGTTATACAAAAATATAATAAATCAAGCACAAATATGTGTTCATAGAAAACAAATTGATTAGGCATTTTAGAGACAAAAGTGAAGATTCAGTGAAGTGAAAGTTACTGTTTTTTCTGTTTTCTGTAAAATAGGAAACCTCTAAATATAGAAAATTATGTTGTACCTTTCCGTAATATTCCTTAATACTGTAATGTCTTTATTTTACACTTGGGATTTATTTAAAACCAAAGTCGACCTTAACATAATTTCTTTCCCCTGATTTTATATTCACAAAACTATATACATTTATTTATCTTGAATACGTATTGTTTACTCTCTGCGGGGTGTCATTCCTTTGTACGCAAGACAATATATATCATATATAAATATAATATATATTGTTTCTGGTCGGGAACCTTCATCAGTTGCGCTTCCCACAATTGAAAGTCCTCTCGAACACTTCTTTATGCATTTGATGCATTTCGTTAAATTTGAAGACGCGAGATGTAAGACCGACATCTAGGATTTTCAAGAGAATCAGTACACAGAGGTTCCGAATCTGGAGCCGTTCCGTGTAATTGCTGTTCTCCCTTAACTCATAGGACAGAATGTCACGATAAAATTTTCAGGTTACTTCACCTGTCAGAGATATTGAATACTCTCTTCGAGGTGTCATTCCTTTGTACGCAAGACAATATATATCATATATAAATATAATATATATTGTTTCTGGTCGGGAACCTTCATCAGTTGCGCTTCCCACAATTGAATGTCCTCTCGAACACTTCTTTATGCATTTGATGCATTTCGTTAAATTTGAAGACGCTAGATGTAAGACCGACATCTAGGATTTTCAAGAGAATCAGTACACAGAGGTTCCGAATCTGGAGCCGTTCCATGTAATTGCTGTTCTCCCTTAACTCCTAGGACAGAATGTCACGATAAAATTTTCAGGTTACTTCACCTGTCTCTTCGAGGTGTCATTCCTTTGTACGCGACAATATATATTATATATAAATATAATATATATTGTTTCTGGTCGGGAACCTTCATCAGTTGCGCTTCCCACAATTGAATGTCCTCTCGAACACTTTTTTATGCCTTTGATGAATTTCGTTAAATTTGAAGACGCGACATGTAAGACCGACATCTAGGATTTTCAAGAGAATCAGTACACAGAGGTTCCGAATCTGCAGCCGTTCCGTGTAATTGCTGTTCTGCCTTAACTCCTAGGACAGAATGTCACTATAAAATTTTCAGGTTACTTCACCTGTCAGAGATATTGAATACTCTCTTCGAGGTGTCATTCCTTCGCGTCTTCAAATTTAACGAAATGCATCAAATGCATAAAGAAGTGTTCCAGAGGACATTCAATTGTGGAAAGCGCAACTGATGAAGGTTCCCGACCAGAAACAATATATATTATACTTATATATAATATATAATGAATGACACCTCATGACACATCATGCCGCCCTCAAATGGCTGCTGGACATGAAGGCACTGGAAGGACAACTGGCCAGGTGAATGGAGAAAGTACAGCAATACAATTTCAAAGTGGAACATCTTGCCCGCCGTTTCCACAATAATGCCGATGCCCTATACAGAAGACCCTGTAGAGCAGAATGCCGACATTGTCTGAAGACGGCCAATGAGGACTGGAAAACGCAACAGTGCATCCAGGACCAAATGGCGAATCCAGACATCAAACCAATCGTGTCACTCAAAAAGAGAGGGGCACCCAGACCACGACGGGACGAAGTAGCTAGATACTCGGGCATCTTGAAATCGTTATGGGCCCAATGGGACTCATTATGAGTAGAAAATGGAGTGCTCAAGCGAGTTTGGGATGGCCGAGAAACCAAGTCCCAACTTGTAGTTCCGAAGAAAAAGTGGCATGAACAAAACTGTCGACAAAGCTCGCCAGCGGTACTATTGGGTGAACTACTTCGAAGACGTCAGAGCTTGGTGCCGGAAATGTGTCACCTGTGCATCCAGTAAGTGCCCGAAGACCCGGACCAAGGGCAGACTCCAGCAGAACAATGTGGGAGTCCCACTTGAGAGAATTGCCATCGATGTCGCCGATCCGTTTCCCGAGTCTGAGAGGGGAACAAATACATTCTGGTCGCAATGGATTACTTCAGGAAATGGCCTGAGTCATATGCGATACCCAATCAAGAGGCAACCACCGTAGCGACGGTGCTAGTAGAACAGCTATTCAGCAGGTTTGGCGTTCCGATGGAACTACATTTAGACCAGGGGCGTAACTTCGAATCGAATGTATTCCAGAAGGTCTGCACGATGTTGGGGATCAGGAAAACGCAAACAACACCATTGCACCCACAGTCAGACAAAATGGTGGAAAAATTCAACAGGACCTTGGAACAACACCTATCCAAGGCCGTCAGTAATAACGAGCGTGATTGGGATGAGCATATCCCCTATTCCTGTTGGCATATCGCTCAGCCGTACATAATAGTACAGGCCTGACTCCAGCCAGGGTCCTATTTGGAAAAGAGCTGCGATTACCCTACGATTTGGTTTTTGGCTCCCCCGAAGTCATCAAGGATTATACAGACCAGCTCCGACATAACATGGTGGCAATACACGAATTAGCCCGAACGCAGATGTTGGACACCAGTAATCGGATGAAGTCGGTATGTGACCTCAAGGCCAATTCAGTGGGGTTCCAAGAGTGGGACAAAGTCTGGCTGTACAACCCTCAACGGATGGTCCATACGAAGTGGTCAAGAGGATTAATGACGTCCTCTGTCGTATCCGTCGAAACCCCAGGGCTAAGTTGAAGGTGGTCCATTTAGATCGACTCGCTCCTTACCATGGAGAGGATGTTTCTGATCGGGACGATCAGAATTAAAGGAAGGCAGTGTTATAAATATATCCCACTCCGTCCCTTGCAAAAAAAACGTAAAGCATTATTCACCTCAATTAAACATCAATCGCTGGGATAGTAATAAAATAAGAACTAGATGGTTCGGATAGAAATAAAAAACTGTGAATCTGGACGCTGTGCGAACAAAGGTAGAACTACCAGAAAATTCTTTTTACGCTATATAATGCGATATTAATTTGAGTAGTTAGTTAGTTTAGTGCGTTCAGCTTATTTTTTTGTTATGATTTTGATGTAAATAATATTAGAATCAGGTGTTGGAAATATTTGATGTTTTTACGTGTAAAAAAAGTTTCTAGAAAGTAACAGTGAATATTATTGTTTCATAATAATTAAGTTGAACCCACGGAGTTTATGACAATATGGTAAGATACTCAAGTACTTCAAGAGGCAAAAAAGTTGTATTTTTAATGATGTAATCATAAAAGAAACCTAAAAAGAACAAGGCAGAGGTGGATAAAGACTTGGTCTGACGCCTGATATCAGGACGTGGATGGAATGCAAACACAGGGAGTTAAACCATCTTCTTATCCAGTTTTTGACATGGGTCGTTGGATTTGCTGAGGACTGAAGACGCGATAAAAGAAGTATGCGTGTATTGTGAGAAAAAAAACGATCCGAACCTCACAATATTTATGTGTGAGAAATGCAGCGAATATAGAGTGGAGGGATAACTAGGGGACACCATAGCCAAAGGAAGCGTGGTGAGCGTTAAGGTTGGTAGTAGAAATTGATAGAATTCTGTAAATGATTTAGTGTTTAATGTTATGAGCGTAAAAGGGAAGGAACTCGAGAGGGAATGGAGCGAAATGATAGACCGCTGCCGAAGTAGTTGAAGTATATTCTAGTGAGTGGGTTCAACCTCACAGAGCCCAATTGGTGTGTACATATATAGCATAAACTGACTAAACATGAGCGCATGCATCCGTTATCTGGATTTCATCTCGGCAAAAAAAGTCACAGAACTCATTAGGTATATACAAATATAAAAAATAGATGTATTCTTAAATTAATACTTAATAATTATCCTCCTTACTGTGATGGAAGATAGCGTTATGTGAGAAAATGAGTAAAGCATGCGGAACTTTAAAATATGTCCAACAACGACATCAGAATTACCAATGGTCAAGAGATAGCTTGTTTCGAGCCAGTAGAGACCATCATCAATTGCGAAGAAGAGTACCAGACGTCGGTGAAGGAGCCAGGGCCCGATAAAGAGTTCCTACAACAGTTTGCTGACCATTTGACACACTTGACACCAGAGAAACAGAAGAAAGCCAAGCAATTTATCACAAAACACTGGCAAATTTTTAACAGTAAAAATGGAACCACCGGTCGCACCAACATCATCCAGCATCGAATAGATACCGGGAAGGCTCAACCCATCAGAATACCACCTAGACGACTACCATTGGGGCAACAACAGGCAGTCGAGGAAAACATCGAGTCCATGTTACAAAATGGAGTTATTGAGCCATCCATCAGTCCATGGTCTGCTCCCGTCGTGTTAGTTAAAAAGAAGGATGGAACCACCCGATTTTGCGTGGATTACAGAAAGCTGAATGATGTCACGAAGAAAGACAGCTATCCACTACCCCGAATCGATGACACTTTGACCACACTAGCAGGCTCCCGTTGATTCTCCACACTAGACCTAAAAAGTGGATATTGGCAGGTTGGTCTACACGCAAACGACAGAGAGAAGACAGCGTTCTCCACCAGTTAAGGGCTGTTTCAGTTCACGGTCATGCCCTTTGGGTTATGTAATGCACCCGCTACCTTTGAGAGGCTAATGGAGTATGTACTGAGCGGATTAACATGGAGGACGTGCTTAGTACACCTCGACGACATTCTAGTCATGGGTCAGACGTTCGACGACCATCTGAAGAACCTGGACGAAGTATTCTCCAGAATTAATAATGCCAACCTGAGACTCAATCCGAAGAAGTGTTCCTTGTTCCAAAAAGAAGTAGAGTTTTTGGGTCACGTAGTGTCCGAGTCAGGAATCCGCACCAACGAAGACAAGTTAGAAGCCATCCGTGATTGGCCAGTTCCAAGAGACAAACATGAACTCCGAAGCTCCTTGGGCCTCTGTTCATAATACCGGCGTTTTGTTGAGGGATTTGCCACCATTGCCGCCCCTCTACATCGGCAGACCACAGAGAAGGAGACCTTCCGTTGGAATCAGGATTGCGAAACATCTTTCAGACGACTGAAGGCAGCACTATGTTCCAGCCCAATCCTAGCCTTTCCTACACAGTCCGGCAAGTTCATCTTAGACACCGACGCCAGCAACACCGGTTTGGGGGCCGTCCTATATCAGGTGCAAGATGGTGAAGAGAGGGTGATCGAGTACTACAGCCGTGGATTCTCGAAACCAGAAAGAAATTATTGCGTCACCAGAAAAGAACTTCTTGCAATAATAAGGGCTGTAGACCATTTCCACAAATACCTCTATGGTCGCCATTTCTTAATCCGAACAGATCATGCCGCACTCAAATGGCTGCTGGACATGGAGACACCGGAAGGACAACTGGCCAGGTGGATGGAGAAATTACAGTAATACGACTTCAAGGTGGAACACCGTGCCGGCCGTTTGTACAATAACGCCGATGCCCTATCCAGAAGACCCTGTAGAGCGGAATGCGGACATTGTCTCAAGACGGAACAGCGAGAGGGTATCTCCATCAGGCAGATCCGAATACAGACCAATGAAGACTGGACAACGGAACAGTGCATCCAGGACCAAATGGCTGATCCAGACATCGAACCAATCTTGTCACTCAAAATGAGAGGGGCACCCAGGCCACGATGGGACGAGGTAGCTAGATACTCCGGCGTGCTGAAATCGTTATGGGCTCAGTGGGACTCTCTAAGCGTAGACAATGGAATGCTCAAGCGAGTTTGGGAAAGCGCTGATGGACGAGAAACCACGTCCCAACTAGTAGTTCCGAAGAAAAAGGTACCAGCCATCCTGACCGAAGTACATGATGGAATTACCGGAGGCCACCTGGGCATGAATAAAACCCTAGACAAAGTTCGCCAATGGTACTACTGGGTGAATTACTTCGAAGACGTCAGAGCTTGGTGCCGCAAATGTGCCACATGTGCCGTCAGTAAAGGCCCGAAGACCCGGACCAAGGGCAGAATGCAGCAGTACAATGTGGGCGTCCCATTTGAGAGAATTGCCATCGATGTCGCCGGTCCGTTTCCCGAGTCTGAGAGGGGGAACAAATACATTCTGGTCGCAATGGATTACTTCAGCAAATGGCCTGAGGCATATGCGATACCCAACCAAGAAGCAACCACGGTAGCGACGGTGCTAGTAGAACAACTATTCAGCAGGTTTGGCGTCCCGATGGAGCGGAAGGAGCGATGATGATTTCTACTGGAGAATTCTACGCTGGTCATATAAAAGAAGCACGCCACGATCGCCAGGCAGAGATACCGCGACGACTAGCGTATATGGGATTGTTATTGTATTTAAATCAGCTGTTTGAATGTAAATAAAGTTCTAGAAAAGTGAAAGTGCATATTAGTTTAATAATTTTAAATTGAACCCACGGACTATATTGCAATATGATTTCTTAACTTTCTAGAGGTTTTTGTGTCAGAAGTTTTATTTATTTATTTTTTGTTAATTTTGTAGACTTAAGTTATTGAGAACTGCATACACACAATCAGTATACAAAACGTCTAGATATTCAGATATATCTAGAAATAATTTACAACAAACGGACAAATAGATATAATATTATGCATTTAATAAAATACATGTTCTATTGGTTACACGAATTTTAAGAAATTTGTTAATGCAATATTTAGTACATGAGATTTTTAAAGTGATACGATTAGAAGCATAAATATATACCAGGACAGATTCTGAAAGAATGTGCAGGCTACTCGAACCTGTTTAAGACGCTCTCTATAACTCTACTTGCTGATGTGTGATATGTAATGGACGTGCCTTCCACCTTGCCGGTCTTTCGGTGCAGTATTGCAGCAGCATTGTATTCTACTTATACGTCGTAAATCTCTTCAGCAACAATGGGATCGCAATGCTATCAAGTACGGCCTGTAAAAAGGAGAAAGAGACAACATACACTTCTGCTTCTGCACAACCATCGTTTGTATATATATATATATATATATATATATATACCATTTTACATGGCAGTATGCTTTTTCTTTTAAACACGGGGAGAATGAAGAAAGTTAAGCAAATACAAGAAGCAAAATTACTCCTGTAATAAAATATTGCATCAGAATTCATTAAACAGTGATATTAAATATTGGAAAATTACGATGAAAAAGTTTGGGACAGAAATACGTTTCAGTACCTAATGCTGGCACAAATAAGCATAATTTTCAAATGTTATCGGAAGAAATTTAGTCTTGGGTGTAACTATTTTTTCCTTGATGTTATATGTTAGCTTGAAAGTAAATAATTTTGGTCATATTATTTTAATTAACAAATGTCAGGGTATTGTTCAGTGCTGATTGCAGGTAACGTATCCTTCCTGGGAAGGTTATTTAAATTGCCTTTTTTAAACTACTACGCATAGTCCTCATATTAAATTACATAGGGAATATTGTTAATCTGCTTTTTATTTTGTTCTGTTTGTTCTATTAATGAATCCATCTTATATTGTCTTTCTCTGGCTTTCATTTTAAATTTGCCTATGGTTAATACAGATCATAATTTGAATGCCATTCTGATGAATGTATTTGTCCATATTTTATGGAAGTGAAATGGGTAGTACTTCACTTCCATAAAGCTCCACAAGAGAACAGGTTTGGCTGTGTGGAACGGTTTACCCCCACAGTGTATCCCTTCATATGTTACCTCACTAAGTGAAGGTTTAGCAGGAGCAATGAAGCTGTTTCTAATGTATGACAGAAATATCCTACCCCAAGTTATTTGTTTTTCTCTAAACAGGAAAATGTGCACAAGCTGTATTCGAAGTTCACAATTCATTTTGAATTTAGTTCATTTTCCGTCCATCGATACGAATCAATACACCACAATCTGGCATTTCACATTTATTCTGTTATCTATGGAGGGTTGAGTACATGAGGACACACTCTGTGTAAGAAAAAGTGTCTACAAAATGGTTTCAATTTGGGGGAGCCACTTTGACGACCGGGTAATTTGTTTGTAGAAATCAGTTATCTACGAACAAACCTACCTGAATAAAATTAGGTTAATGTGAAGAACTCACATCCAAAAAATGCAAATTTAACAATCACAGTTAAACAACCAGATTTGTATTTAACATTAATAAAGTGTTAAGTCAATGAAATACCTTGTACATAGATAAAAATGACTTACAAGAAAAATTTTATTGGCACATTTGTTTAGAAGTCATGATAAATATTCTACATAAATTAAACTCTGAAGAACCCATTATTATATAATTAGTAAGCTGATTGTGGCATTGTCCACCAACTCGAAAACTACAAAAAACTTCTGAAAATATTTTCCCAGGGCATTCACCAGACGTACCTTTGGAAATATTTAAAATGCAACTACAGCAGAAAGATGCCAAAAATAGTCAGTTAATTGTATGGAGCTTTATGTCCAACTAGATAAGAAAAAATTTATGGAAAACCAATATGTGAAAATGTTAGAATCTTTGAAAAAGAAACTTATTCTAGAACATAATGCTAGTGAAATTTGTTCCATAATGTAGAAGAGATAATTTAATTATACCAGTTTATTCAGTGATGAAAAGAATTGTTAATTATCCAGAGAGAGGTGAACAAAGAACTAGAAACACTAACTTTGTAAAGGGACACTTTTCAAAATAAATATCTAATACGAACACAAGAATGTAAAAAAAATATTTTTAAATTAAATTAAATATTAAGTATAAAAATATTACAAATATGCAATTTTTTTCCATTGTTAAACTATTTTAAAAACTTTTATAACAAAATAACTACTATAAAATCACTGAGTTTTATAAAGTCATATTTAATACACTATAAACTATATCAGTTGTAGAGATTACATTATTAAATAATGCATCATAATCACTTTATCAGCCACTTCACTTCTAACTGTAGGATTTGTGAATTTCAATCCGTTGACAGTTACTTACTTCATAACATGCCCTGTCGTCACACTTGCGCCATTCTGGATATTTTTTGAACTTCTTATTTGAAAGCGTCCGCTGGACACTTTTTCAGTTTTATTCCCATATAAGTTTGTCCTCCTTTGCTTTACACTCCATAGTGTTATCTTACAGTAAACACATTTTTAACCGATTTCCAAAAAGAAAATTTTTTGTATGTATGTTATCTGATTTCTTCTCTTGTGGTGTACCGTTTTGAATGAATATGGTCTTGTTTAATAGAGTATATATCCGGATTGATGAAACGTCAAATTTTGGAAAAGAACTCTATTGATAAAGTGATAAAATTTGTGAGTGAACACATGCGTGCATGGAAATCGACCAATATCCCTAATATTTTAGTCGATTTTTCCATAACTCCTTATGGATGTGAATAGTTTTTTAACGTTTAATCTATTAAGGAAGATCTTTAGGTGATCTCATATACTTTTCTGTGACGTGCAACTTGCAGTTTTGCAGAAAATCGCTGAAAATTCCAAAATTCTTATCACAAATTTCATCGAAATGACATAACGGACATTTTCTCATACATATTTTAATTCCAACGTAATAGTGCGGTAATTTTAGGCACTGGAAGTTTTAATTGCGAATTTGAAAATTTTCTATGTAGATCTCAAGCATATAGGTAGTAAAGCATAGTATTTTCGGTTCCTTAAATTAATGAGTACCAAGCTCGTTCTGTTTGTATACCAGGCAAAAACCTATTTAAATGCAAATTTTTCCATTTTGCGAAGACGGTGCTTTTGGTTGCCACATTCTCCCGGCCTAATAGACATTTCAATAACAACACATGTCAAACTTTAAACTGCTATTTGATGCGTTTATAGACAGGGTGTTTAGTTATAGCAAACAAAATCACAACTTAAAGTGGTAGAAGGAATTGCATGTATATACGGGACGGTTGGAATATAAAGTGGACTGGACGTTTGGTGGTATAAAAATGTTGGAAAAAATGTGAAATTAAAATTATATAGGGTGATTAAAAAACTGTTATATGGTGTGGACATAAACAAATCATATACAGGATGGTTGAAATATATGCTGGAGTTGCATTATATTTATACAGTGAGATTAAAAAAATATTTCTTTTATAGCCCATAAGAAGTTGCATAAAGCGTGGAGAAATTAATGTTACACAGGGCGATAATATAAAATGTTAAAAATGAAATAATTTATGGGGTAGCCCACAAGGAGTTGTATACTATGGTTGAAATATAGACTCCGTAAATATGGGATGGATTCTACTCCGTCCTATAGTTTACAGAGGGCAGTTAACAAATTTATGCTTGTCCGTGGGCAGTCGTATGTACAGGACGGTTGGTACATATGTTGGAGTGGAATTATCTATAGTTATACCGGGTTGTCGAAAAAAGTTGAAAAAAGTTACATGGCGTAGTCCATAAGACATAAATATATTTTGGGCTTAATAAGTCAACAAGTACTAGTACATTTTGTTCGTAAAGATTTACCTGTCAATTTAAATGAGAAAGTATCATTGTGTCATGTTGAGGCTTTCGATGTTTCCTGGTTCTGTCTATTAAGGTTATACATACAAAATAAGAAATAAAGAATGAAAACTACCTGAGTAAAAAAAAAAAACTAAAAAGTTGATAATAAAACATTTAAAAAATATATAACCGACTTCTACCTATAACTAAAAAGCTAAAAATAATTATAACAAAATACAACTCTAGCAAATAAATAACACATTCAATGTTGTTAGGTACCTACCCCGGAACTAAAAAATGTAAACATTAAAAGGTGCTCATTCTGTACAAATTAATTACCTACCAATCTAGTATATTTTTGAAGTCGGTGCCAAGCAACAATGAAGTTTGATGAATTAGTAGATAAGTATGGAATGAAGGATTTTACATTTGCTTGGTACTGGCTTCAAAAATATACTAGATTGGTAGGTAATTAATTTGTACAGAATTAACACCTTTTAATATTTACATTTTTTACTTTCTGGGTAGGTACCTAACAACATTGAATGTGTTATTTATTTGCTAGAGTTGTATTTTGAAATAATTATTTTTAGCTTTTTAGTTATAGGTAGAAGTCGGTAAAATTTTTTTTTAAATGTTTTATTAAGTTGTCATATTTGCATATAATTATATTATTAAGAGTTATTTTGACATAAATGTCATTATATAAACTTAAATTTTGTCATTTTAATTTTAAAACATTCTTAATATTTATATCCAACTAATTTATGATGTCTCGTGTATTTACACAAATATTCAGACAACTTATCACTTATTATCATTTCTAGTTCATTTTAATACTTTCATTTTACTTAGTTTTGATAGTAGTAGCTCAATGACCCCATTTTACAAACGAATAGCCACCTTTCTTCCGGAAATGGACTACCATCAACTTTTTTGTTTGTATTTTGTTGCAATTGCTGTTCAGAAAGAGTCTATGGGCTCAAACAGATTCTATGACTAGATTTCGAGATACAGGATACTCATAATAGACGTGTCTTATTTTCGGTTGCTGAAGCAATCATGAATTTTAAATTATTGGACATAAATATTTCACAAAATAGGTGCAATAAATTTTGGTGGATTGCAGGGTGTTTAAAAAATACGTAACATGTTTTTTTTGGAAAAAATAATTTTTTTATATAAGAAGACGTTAATGCACAATTAATATATCGTTAAAGTAATAATTTCTTGGATGTGCTTCATATAATATACACTGTGAGCAATAAATATAGCTTGACAGGGCATATATTATTTTTTACCATCAATGAATCACCCTGTACGAACCATTAGTGCTGCAGTTTTAATAATACATTGCACAGATTTGTGATCCGTCTCTTTATACTCTATAAAATGTTGAACTGATTGCAAAAACTGTACATATCGAAACTAAGTAGTTTTTATACTGCCCTGTAGTTCTAAATTTACTACGTCAACTTTGTATGAAATTACCTTTTTAGGTTAACAAATGTTGAGTGTTTAACTAAGCTGGATATTATTAAAATTGTCTGAATAGTTTTCGAGATATATAGTGTTAAATATCGGAAATGTCTGAATTTTCTTACCAGATTTCTCATAACAGACGTGAAATATTTCCATTTATTGCAGAAAACGTAATTTTCACATTATTTGCTATTCGATGTGATCTAAAGTATTACTATACTATTAATTAAATAATATGTGCCATACACACATTACATATCTGGAGTCCAAACGTAACTTAAATTAATTTAGGTACTTGTTATATTATTTCTTGCACAATACCTTCATTTTATATTTTAAACAATCATTCAACTTAGAAATTTGTTGAATTATAATAATAATAAAACTGTTCAAATTCTTCGTTGGAATAAGTTATGTATTACTACATAATTGCAAACGTGGAGAGCATACTGTATGATCCGAAAGGAAGAACCAGAGATATTTACTGGTTTACGAACGGTAACTTCTTGTAATGGTATCAACATTTCAACGGCCGTATCACGATCAGTAGCAGTCGTCGGATTTGCATTAGCTTCTGTAGGAGATTTGATTCTATTTGTAACTTTTACTTCTCGTAATTTGAAGGAACTTGTCGTCGTGAATTTAACTATTGTAGAAATTATGTATCATTAAGAGCCGTTTGTAAAACTCCAATAAAAGCCATTTACATAGAATTTTGACCCTGAACTGAGTAGATAAGCATACGTATTTTTTTAATTAAAGTACCATGAAAGTTTAAAATATATTTCCCACAATTCGCAAAAAAATATTTCTTAGTAATAGAGTTATTTCTATAACTAAGGAAGATCAGGAAAAATGATGAAGAAAAAAATTTTTTTGTAGCCCAAAAAGAGACATATAGCAGCTTGAAATCTATATTGCAGAGGAAGATAACCTGGTTTGAGCTCCTTGACCCTCTCTTTTCAAGGGTTTTATATATACATGGCCTTTTAGTATTTTTTTTTATAATTATAGCCAGTATATTTCAGTCTGATTAAATTAATTTTTATTTCATTTAATATTATACTATTTTTTAAATTAAATTATATCAATAATATAATAATAATTTATATTTAAAAAAGAACCGACTACAGCGGACTTAAAATATAAACCGTTTAGAAACCGTGTGTGTGCAATCACTACTTTCAGACATATCTTTTTTGTTATCTGATTAATTGAAAATTTTAGCCAATTCTTACCTCTCTCTCTTTTTCTCCCTCTCTAATTTTTATTCTTTGTCTATATTTTCCAAATATATTTTAACTTTTTTATTTGTTTAATAATTTGAACATCTTTCTATATTGCATCCACACTGTATATACTTCTGTGTACTGGTCACCCCTATATAACTTATTGATCTATCATTTTCTGAATCACCCTGTACACCTATAATTGAACTCAACATAATATTACAACGATTCTTATATCTTTAAAACCACCCTGCATAAGTATAAATCCTCTCCACATTATTGACTCATTATATTTTTCTATTGTTTAAATTATTCCTGTATACCAATGATTTTACTTCGCCCCATATGTCTAGTATTCCATTAATGCAACTGCTCATGATCTACCTTATAAAATAAAAGTCATATTTTTGAACCACAGTTTATGACTATAATTTTACTCTAACATTTATTTCAACCACCCGTTGAAGCAACTGCTTCTAGTTTTATTTAACCCATGTCTATAATTATACCCCTTCCTACGGCCTATAATTCAAATATCTTAACTGCTTATGACTATATAATAAATTTTTGATACACCCTGAATAACAATAATTTTAGCCCACCCTTACTTCAAAAGACCTTGTCTATGCAACTACTTGTTTTTAAACTGCCCTGTAGAACTGCAATTATACTCCCCCTTATATTTCAACCGTCCTGTATATTCAACTGATTCCGACAATTTTTTAAGCCTTTTGTATAAATGTAATTTTTCTCCGTCTTATAACCCAAATATCCACTCTGAATAACTATAGTTTTGCTTCACTCTTATTTCAACCACCTTGTATATGCAGCAACTTATGTGCTACCCAATACAATAGTTTTAGAACCATCCTGTTCAACTAATTCAAATCCAACTTATATTTCAACCATCATTGTATGCAACTGCTTATGTACCACCTAATATAACATGTACACACGTACACACCTTCAACCGTATTCCACACAGAAGAGATCGCCAGAATAACAAATTTTCGTTTTAATAAGCTAATGGAATATTTTCTGCAATTTTACGCGACTGTAACTTAAATTCGTCTCTAAATAAACTGACTTCAAAAGCATCAAAATGAAAATCATTACAAACACCGTGTACGACATACTTTCATGGCATATCTTGACATTTAAACTAGATATTTTTTATGAAAATTTGACATTTACCATGAGGTTAACAGTTTTTGTGCATATATTTTTCCGATTTTCAGAAAAATAGTATGAAAACAGTGAAGATTCATTGAATATCGCTGAAATCTAGTCCCTTATTTACTTTTTATCTGATTTTCTAGAAAACCGTAAATCTCATGTTATATATATGTTAATATTCCATAATATAATGTAGTTTAAATCATCAAAATTGCCCAATCCGTATCCGTATCCGTATTTTGAATAATCGCTCGTCATACATAAAAAAAAGTTGTATACGAATTGATAACCTTCTCCTTTTTGGAAGTCGGTTAAAAAAATAAACATAATTAAATTTAGGGTCCCTCAAGGCACGGTGTTGGAACCCATATTGTTTACAATTTATATAAACAGTCTACTCGAAAGGAAGAATCGGGGACGCTCATACTTTTGCTGACGACATTGCTATTTTATATAAAGGTAAAGATTGGGATGAGGTTAAAAATATTGCTGAAACTGACATGAACGGCTTACTAGAATGCTTCAGTTATAAGAAGCTAGCCGTCAATTTTGAAAAGACTTGCTTCATACATTTTACTTGTACAAGTGTAAACAATCCAAAATTTAATAAGTTATCCCGTTTCTCCAACAATTGCGTAATCACCATACATATGACACAAAATATTTAGGGATTCATATTGATTTGAGACTGGATATTCTAGATGCAAACAATCTAAAAATCCTTTATCCTGATCTGGTAGAATCTAGACTATCCTACGGCATAGTCGCTTGAGAATGAATTGCCACCTCACATTTAAAATTTCTAAATGTTGTACAGAAATAATACATTAAAATAACGTTCAACAAATCTAACCTATACCTCTCTGATGCATTATATTCTGAACATAAAATTCTGGACCTAAGGCAAATATACTTTGTAAAATGTGTTGTACATATATAAAAACATAAGCGTGAAATTGAATATGTTCAACACAATTATAACACAAGTCAAAAAATCGACAATGTTGCAAAAGCTAAATTCGTCTCAAAAACTGTGGAGCAGAGAGGTTATAATTAATTATCTTGCTAATAGACATATAATTTTATTCCGAAAATGGAAGTCGTGTTCATGATCTAATAAATCTTAATAATTCTATTAATTTTTGATATAATTTACTAAAATTTTATTACATCTGTAAATCTTATACAGGGTGGCCCACGGGGAATGATATCGATTGATAATGGGAAAACGGCATTTATGAATTCAATGAAAATTTACTGGTATCACTTGCTTATTTCAAATGGAACACCCGGTAAATTATTGTCATTATGAATTCATGTATAATACCCTATACTTAATTTCAACTCTTTTCGAGATATTCCAAAATGTTTATTAAAATTGACATTTTAAGACCTTAAAATTATATAATTGCCAATTATGCAGTAAGGCAGCGGAATCAAATGATTTTTTTCGGGAAGGTGATAGAATGAACATCGATCTTCCAGAATATGTAATGTTAGATTGAAAATTCTGTACAGTGTTTGAAAAAATCCCGAAAATTGAAATGC
The DNA here is from genome assembly GCA_034190945.1 of Octodonta nipae. NCBI lineage: Eukaryota > Metazoa > Arthropoda > Insecta > Coleoptera > Chrysomelidae > Octodonta > Octodonta nipae. The sequence continues at coordinate 64,905,139 of CM067217.1, read as the reverse complement.
GAAATCACGAAAAAGTCAATTTTTTCAAATGGAAATTACCATTTCTTATATCTTTATCAGATTAAGCAACAAAAATAAGAAGTACTTTGCTAAAAGTCACCTATACGAAAATCTGATAGATTTCGACTTTTCGAACAAACAAATTACATTTTTCAGCAAGTTGGCTGTGACGGTTGCTAAGGACTTAACTAAAATGTCAGTGTGAGTTGATTCAGTGTAATAATATTGAATTAAACGATACTTCTTAGTTTGTTAAATCTGAAAAAAAATGCTAACACGTCTAAATTATACAAACGAAGATTATTTAAATTTACTTATTATTTATGGATAATGCAACAGTTATATCTAGAATATGTTTGCAGTTCGATATCCGTAAAAATCGAAACCAACAACCAATGACTGTTAAACGGATTTTGGGAGAATTTCAAGACCCTTGGATCCCTTAAAACTAAAAGACAAAGAAGAAAGCCAAGTGTTGATAACGAAGCAATGGAAATTATGATTTTGGGATATTTCGCCCTATATTATACAAGTGGATTCAGGAGAAGCACAATTCTTGGAATTTCCATCATTTTTCATTCAATACTTTACAGCATCTAAATGGTACAGATTTTTGGTAGAATGGGAGAAGAACTAGTTTTTGTGAATTTATTTTAAGTTCGTACGAAGGTAATGACTCATTCTTACACAACATCATTTGGACGGATGAGGCAAATTTCAAGAAAAATGGAATCTTTAATAGGCATAACTCACAATATTGGAGTGATATAAATAATCATTTTTTGAGAGGGCAACATTTTCAAGAATGTTGACAGTTCAACGTATATTGCGCACTTCGAAATGACAGAATTATTGCTGTTTATTTCTATGAAGAAAATTGAAATTGTAAGAAACTCTTGTAACTTCTTTGATGAACCAGGTAAACTAATTCTTTATTCTTTAGGGCAAGGATATTTAAACATTTCAGAAGAACTGGAAAATGATTATTCAAATAATCTTCCATTGGCAGACCATCGACACAATTTTTATCAACATGATGAAGCTCCTACTCATAATAGCCATCTTGACAACGATTTTTTGCAATCAACATCTCAAGACCAATGGATTGCGAACAATGGTCCTTTTCTCTGGTCACCTCGAACCCCAGATCTATCCGTACTGGATTTTTTTATTTGGGGTGCAATCAAAAATCATATTTATGAACGTCCATTAACTACCAAAGAAGATTGCAAACGGAGAATACGATATGCATTTCCAAATTTAAGTGCTCGTTCAATTAAAAGACCCACCCATGATTATGAGATGTGAGAAATGTCATCAAGTTGATCACCAATTTGAACATTTATTAAACTGAATTAAACATAAGTTCCAATGCTTCTTAATCAACAATTGGTTTTCTACTCCAAAAATAATAACTAATGTCTAAGTGTTTATTGGGAAATAACACCACATTTAAAGGAAATTGCTGTATATTCCAAGCGTTTCGAGGTCTAGATCAGACCCCGTTGTCAATGGCTAAAAAACTACGGATTAAAAAGGTACAATTCCAAGATGAAAATTTAAATATTTGACAATGTTTATTATTTGATTTTTGACGTAACTAAGAGAATTTTATTTGTAATATACAGGGTAGCACAGAAATTTATAAAGATCATATAATCATAAAGTGCCTTTCAAATTGGAAGAATTTGAAAGGGAGATCTTCAGGACTTTATGTGGCGCTCCTAGGTGCGACTTTCTTATAAGATGTGCATTCGCCAAAAATGCGACCAAAGAACTTTGTTGATTCAGTGATCACATTAAAATCATAAGGGAAAACCTAGGAAAAACCTTATGAACTATCCCGATATTGGGTTGTTCACAAGGACATGACCATTAGCAATTTCTTCCTTAATCATCGGCAACCAGGAACGACTGAATTCTACGGAGGTAGTAGCGATACAATCGTTTTCATTTAACAAAATTAAAGCAGACTCTTTTAGTTTTCTTTTGGTGTTGTGTTCTTCTTTGTGTAATATAACTGAATTTTGAAACTATTTTATGACCAAGGTCCCAAGCATGTTCACACATTTTGGATTTTTCAAATTGTCGTTTTTTTATGTAATTTTTGTGTTCGTTTATTCGAACATTCAGAGGTCTAGAGGTTTCTCCAATATAGAATTTATTACATTCACACGGGATTTTATAAATGCAATTTTTTGTATTTTGAGTTGTGTTATTTGGTTTGGTTTTTGATATAATTGATTTTAGTGTATTTCTTGTTTTAAATGATGTTTTGATATTATATCTGTTTCCCACTCTTTTTAGTCTTTCTGATAGACCCTGTATGTATGGTATAGTTATTGTATTAATGTGATTATCTTGGGAGTCATTGTTGCTTGGTGAAGTTTGATGTTGCTTGTTAGGGATTGTTTGGTATTCCATTTTGTTTAACTCGTTATTAATAAATTTATTTGGGTAATGATTGGCAGAAAGTATATTTTTTATAAACGTTTTTTCTTCATTGAATTTATTGATATTAGAAAAGTTGGTTTTTGCTCTGTCATATAGAGATTTAATGATACCTCTTTTTACTGAACTTGGATGATTAGACTTAAAGTTGAGATACCTGTTAGTATGAGTTGGTTTTCTTTAAACTTCTGTTTCAAATGTCGATTGTGTTTTGGTTATTAAAATGTCTAAGAATGGTAATTTGTTATTCTGTTCAAGCTCGAGTGTAAACTGAATAGTTGGTTCTGTGTTTATTTCGTTAAGTAATGCATGTAAATCCTCAAGATTATGTTCCCAAATAACGAATATGTCATCAACATAACGCCACCAAACCAAAGGTTTAATCTGTTTTGAGAAAATTGTTTGTTCTTCAAATTTTTCCATAAAAATGTTGCTTAAAGCGGGAGACAAACAGGAACCCATTGCCATGCTAAAATCTTGTTGGTAGAAGTCATCATTAAGTTGAAAATATGTTGTCTTTGTACAAAATGTTAGTAGTTCCATTATTGTATTAATGGACAATTGAGTACGTTGATTTAGTAAAAAATCTTGTTCTAATCGTTCTTTTACTATGGGAAGTGTTTCGATGACGGGAACATTATTGTATAGATTCACAATGTCAAAACTTGCTAGTGTGAAAGTATTTTTATATTGTACATGTGATAATTTTTCTAAGAAATGTGCGCTGTTTTTAAGATGAGAATTAGACTTACCAGTAAGTGGTGAAATAATTTTTAAAAGGAATTTTGAGAGCTCACTGCATGGAGAATTTATGGAGCTGACAATTGGTCTTAATGGAATGTTGGGTTTATGAATTTTAGGTAACCCGTATAAATGGGGCGGTTTAGAATAGTGTGGAGTAAGATGTTTACGTTGTTGTTCTGTAAATTCATGTTTGTGATTGTAAAGTAAGCGGTATATTTTGTTTTCTATAGAAGTTGTTGGATCTTTGTTCAATTTTGTATATTGTCCTTGGTTTATTATGTTTTGAATTTTGGATTCGTAGTCAATTTTATTTAAAATAACATTGCCTTTATCTGCAGGTAAAATTTTAATAGTGCTGTCATTTTTTAAAACTTTAATTTAATGTAATTCATTTTTGGAAAGGTTATTTATTGTATGCATAGGTTTTTCTAGTTCAATTTTTGCTCTTATTCGATACTCTTGAGCTTCACTATTGTTTAATTTGTTTGCAGTTTGTTCTATAGCACTGATGATATCAAATGTTGGAATAGTTTTTGGGGAAATCGCAAAATTAAGGCCCTTTTGTAGAATTAAGGTTTCAGAAGCGTTTAACTGTTTGCCTGAAAAATTAATGACAGTTTTTGACAGATCAAAATGTTGTTTTTTACATAATATTTCGGCATATTTTTATCGGAAAGAAGTTGATTAAATTTACGTAAATGTGTTTGTTTTTGAGACCTGAATTCACTGTTGTAACTTATAAGAGTACTATTTTTAATTCTGTTAAATTCATTCTCTGGTATTCGATAAGCAAGAAAGTTCTGTACATACCCAATATCTTTTTCAAATTTAAACTTATTGTAACGATGAAATTGTATGCGGTCTCTAATAGCAGCGAAGCTTGCTCGTTCCAATATGCTATGAATTCTTCTGCCTACGTACGGTTGACGAGATGTTAATCCTTTGGGAATAATTCTCATCTCCCGACATCTGCACAAGAATGTCAAGCTATTCTTGGTTCGTGCAAGCTTCTTATACAAGTCCTCTAAGTCCCTAAACGCTTTGGTTACTGCAGTCCCATGGCTGATTTCTAGTTGTTTTCTGAAGGATACTTGTGGCATCTTTTTCAATGTCTAAGTGTTTATTGGGAAATAACACCACATTTAAAGGAAAGTGCTGTATATTCCAAAATTTTCATCTTGGAATTGTACCTTTTTAATCCGTAGTTTCTTAGCCATTGACAACGGGGTCTGATCTAGACCCCGAAACGTTTGGAATATACAGCAATTTCCTTTAAATGTGGTGTTATTTCCCAATAAACACTTAGACATTGAAAAAGATGCCACAAGTATCCTTCAGAAAACAACTAGAAATCGGCCATGGGACTGCAGTAACCAAAGCGTTTAGGGACTTAGAGGACTTGTATAAGAAGCTTGCACGAACCAAGAATAGCTTGACATTCTTGTGCAGATGTCGGGAGATGAGAATTATTCCCAAAGGATTAACATTTCGTCAACCGTACGTAGGCAGAAGAATTCATAGCATATTGGAAAGAGCAAGCTTCGCTGCTATTAGAGACCGCATACAATTTCGTCGTTACAATAAGTTTAAATTAGAAAAAGATATTGGGTATGTACAGAACTTTCTTGCTTATCGAATACCAGAGAATAAATTTAACAGAATTAAAAATAGTACTTTTATAAGTTACAACAGTGAATTCAGGTCTCAAAAACAAACACATTTACGTAAATTTAATCAACTTCTTTCCGATAAAAATATGCCGAAATATTATGTAAAAAACCAACATTTTGATCTGTCAAAAACTGTCATTAATTTTTCAGACAAACAGTTAAACGCTTCTGAAACCTCAATTCTACAAAAGGGCCTTAATTTTGCAATTTCCCCAAAAACTATTCCAACATTTGATATCATCAGTGCTATAGAACAAACTGCAAACAAATTAAACAATAGTGAAGCTCAAGAGTATCGAATAAGAGCAAAAATTGAACTAGAAAAACCTATGCATACAATAAATAACCTTTCAAAAAATGAATTACATTAAATTAAAGTTTTAAAAAATGACAGCACTATTAAGATTTTACCTGCAGATAAAGGCAATGCTACGGTTATTTTAAATAAAATTGACTACGAATCCAAAATTCAAAATATAATAAACCAAGGACAATATAAAAAATTGAACAAAGATCCAACAACTTCTATAGAAAACAAAATATACCGCTTACTTTACAATCACAAACATGAATTTACAGAACAACAACGTAAACATCTTACTCCACACTATTCTAAACCGCCCCATTTATACGGGTTACCTAAAATTCATAAACCCAACATTCCATTAAGACCAATTGTCAGCTCCATAAATTCTCCATGCAGTGAGCTCTCAAAATTCCTTTTAAAAATTATTTCACCACTTACTGGTAAGTCTAATTCTCATCTTAAAAACAGCGCACATTTCTTAGAAAAATTATCACATGTACAATATAAAAATACTTTCACACTAGCAAGTTTTGACATTGTGAATCTATACAATAATGTTCCGGTCATCAAAACACTTTCCATAGTAAAAGAACGATTAGAACAAGATTCTTTACTAAATCAACGTACTCAATTGTCCATTAATACAATAATGGAACTACTAACATTTTGTACAAAGACAACATATTTTCAACTTATTGATGACTTCTACCAACAAGATTTTGGCATGGCAATGGGTTCCTGTTTGTCTCCCGCTTTAAGCAACATTTTTATGGAAAAATTTGAAGAACAAACAATTTTCTCAAAACAGATTAAACCTTTGCTTTGGTGGCGTTATGTTGATGACATATTCGTTATTTGGGAACATAATCTTGAGGATTTACATGCATTACTTAACGACATAAACAACACAAAACCAACTATTCAGTTGACACTCGAGCTTGAACAGAATAACAAATTACCATTCTTAGACATTTTAATAACCAAAACACAATCGACATTTGAAACAGAAGTTTACAGAAAACCAACTCATACTAACAGGTATCTCAATTTTAAGTCTAATCATCCAAGTTCAGTAAAAAGAGGTATCATTAAATCTCTATATAACAGAGCAAAAACCAACTGTTCTAATATCAATAAATTCAATGAAGAAAAAACGTTTATAGAAAATATACTTTCTGCCAATCATTACACAAATAAATTTATTAATAACGAGTTAAACAAAATGGAATTCCAAACAATCCCTAACAAGCAACATCAAACTTCACCAAGCAACACTGACTCCCAAGATAATCACATTAATACAATAACTATACCATACATACAGAAAGACTAAAAAGAGTGGGAAACAGATATAATATCAAAACATCATTTAAAACAAGAAATACACTAAAATCAATTATATCAAAAATCAAACCAAATAACACAACTCAAAATACAAAAAATTGCATTTATAAAATCCCCTGTTAATGTAATAAATTCTATATTGGAGAAACCTCTAGACCTCTGAATGTTCGAATAAACGAATACAAAAATTACATAAAAAAACGACAATTTGAAAAATCCAAAATTTGTGAACATGCTTGGGACCTTGGTCATAAAATACAGTTTCAAAATTCAGTTATATTACACAAAGAAGAACATAACACCAAAAGAAAACTAAAAGAGTCTGCTTTAATTTTGTTAAATGAAAACGATTGTATCGCTACTACCTCCGTAGAATTCAGTCGTTCCTGGTTGCCGATGATTAAGGAAGAAATTGCTAATGGTCATGTCCTTGTGAACAACCCAATATCGGGATAGTTCATAAGGTTTTCCTAGGTTTTCCCTTATGATTTTAATGGGATCACTGAATCAACAAAGTTCTTTGGTCGCATTTTTGGCGAATGCACTATCTTATAAGAAAGTCGCACCTAGGAGCGCCACATAAAGTTCTGAAGATCTCCCTTTCAAATTCTTCCAATTTGAAAGGAACTTTATGATTATATGATCTTTAGAAATTTCTGTGCTACCCTGTATATTACAAATAAAATTCTCTTAGTTACGTCAAAAATCAAATAATAAACATTGTCAAATATTTAAATTTTCATCTTGGAATTGTACCTTTTTAATCCGTAGTTTCTTAGCCATTGACAACGGGGTCTGATCTACACCCCGAAACGTTTGGAATATACAGCAATTTCCTTTAAATGTGGTGTTATTTCCCAATAAACACTTAGACATTGAAAAAGATGCCACAAGTATCCTTCAGAAAACAATAATAACTAAATTTAAAAAATCTTCCTTTGTATAATTTAGACGTGCTAAAATTTTTTTTTCAGATTTAACACACTAAGAAGTATGGTTTAATTCAATATTATTATACTGAATTAACTCATACTCACATTTCATTAGCAACTGTCACAACCAACTTATTGAGGATGCTGAAAAAATTTTTTTTTTTTTCGAATAAGTAGAAATCTGCCTGTTTTTTGTACAGGTGACTTTTAACAAAGTACCTCTTATTTTCGATGTTTAATCTGATAACGATATAAAAATGGTGGTTTCCATTTGAAAAATTTGAGTTTTTCATGATTTCGTATTTCAATTTTTGGGATTCCGCTGCGTTACTGCATAATTGGCAATTATCTGAAGGCCTTAAAATGGCAATTTTAATAAATATTTTGGAATATCTCGAAAAAGACTGAAATTAAGCAAAGGGTATCATACGTGAATTAGTCTCAAAATTACCCATATAATTCAGTATTGTAACAATTTACAGGGTGTTCCATTTGAACTAAGCAAGTTGGTATCAACTTCCTGTATAACCGGAAGTGGCACATGCTTGAAAATATATTAGCTGGACTGTCGCCAATCAAAAAGTGAGATACCGGTAAATTTTCATTGAATTCATAAATACCGTTTTCCCATTATAGATCGATATCATTCCCAGTGGGCCCTGTATTTGTATTTTAAAAGTTAGATACTTTGTGTTCAATATGAATTATCTGTAATCCCCATGTTTAACTTTATATGGGTAAACAGAACATTTATTCAATGTATGTCTAACTATAGTGATTTTTAATGATCTCTGTATATATATATATATGAGTTCTTTGTTGTATCCGGTGTACATCAGTTTCTCGGTTTGTGCTGTGAAACGAACATTTTACCTTTTTAGAGCACAAACCGAGAAACGGACAACGAAGAAAATCACATTGTTCCATCTGTGAAGGAGTACAGTCTAACACACACACACACACACACACACATATATATATATATATATATATATATATATATATATACAGGGTGTAAACGGTTTGAGTGCAAAGATTTTGAAGAACAATACTTCAGACAAAAACAAATCAAAAAGCTTTATAACATTTTCTAAAATAAACTATAGTTTTGCCAAAAAGAACACATAAAGTTAGATTTTATGTAGTCCTTGCTACAGTGAATAATACAATAATTTCGATTTCAAAATGTCGGTAAATCTAAATATGTAAATACTCAATAGCTTATACATCTTTAATAGCCACATTAAAAATGAAAATTGATTATTTAAACTCGAAATATGCTTTTATAATTTACTGTAAGTTTCTCCGAATAGATATGGCAACGTGGCATACAGACCAACTTATTAACTACATTTTTAACTTTAACGACGACTGAGAGTTACGATTGTTATTTGCGATTTCGATTCTTGTAAAGAAGAATGGATAAACGGTAAAGTGATTTGAATGATATCTATTTGATGTAGACTTCGTGGTTTGCTTTCCATTTAATATATTTTTTAAATAAATAAAAACGGTTGTGATTAATGTGTAAGTTCGAAAATTAAGAATAGTGCGACAGTATTTATTTGTGATAAATAATGGCCGATTATACAATTAGGGAAAGACATGACATGCTCTTAATTTATGGGGAAAGCAGACGTAATTGCAGAATAGCAAGAATGTTATACAGGGAAAAGTTTCCAAACAGACGCCTGTCCAATGCTAGGACATTCGTAGCTGTTTCGCAGAGGCTTCTGGAAACAGGTAGTGTAATACCACAAATAAACTATCGCGGAGCACAGCGACATAATCGTATCTTAGCTGCTGAGGATCAAATACTAGACCTTATCGACATCAACCCATATCGTAGCACACGGAGTATTGGAAGTGAGCTGCAAATTTCTCACACTGTTGTTAATAGAACATTACGGGAACAATAGCTCTATCCATATCACATGCAGCGGGTTCAAGGGCTTTCAATTGATGATTTTCAACCAAGACTCAATTTCTGTCGTTGGTTCCTCAGAAAACATCGACAATTTCCTAACTTTGTCAACAATATTTTAACAACAGATGAAGCAAGTTTTAATAGGAATGGTATAATAAATTTTCATAATACGCATTCGTGGTCTGAGGTAAATCCGCACGAAATACGCCAGTCAGTATTTCAACACCAATTCTCAGTTACCGTGTGGGCTGGAATAGTTGGTGAATACTTGGTTGGGCCATTTATACTGCCTGCACATTTGACAAGTGAGAATTACCTTTATTTTTTGAACAACACGCTACCAGATTTGTTAGATGAAGTGAACCTACAAACACGTTCCAATATGTGGTACATGACGGAGCACCTGCCCACGCAAGTCATCTAGTTGTCGACTTCTTAAATAGAACATTTCCCCGTCGTTGGATTGGTCGAAACGGACATATACGTTGGCCAGCAAGATCTCCTGATCTCAATCCTTTAGATTTCTACTTATGGGGACACATGAAAAGTAAGGTTTACACGACTCCAATTATTGACGAGAATGACGTTAGACAACGCATTTTTGACGCTGCTGACGAAATCCGAAATATTCCAGGAATTTTTTCTCGCATACGTGAAAATTGGATTAAACGGTGTCGTGCTTGTGTCGATAGTAATGGTGGGCATTTTGAACATTTGCTGTGAATAATCCGTTGTTTCAACTCAGTTCTATCATTATAATAATTTCGGTAAGTAGGATTACATATTTATTTGTCTAATATATATAATATTAATTAAATCAGTAATAATGACTCTTCGAATAATTTAACTGGTAAAAAACTACATATACAGATCTCTTGAGTTGAATATCATATTTAACCAACTTTGTATAATTGCATAAAAGAAACCGCCAAATACAAATTCTAATTGCAATACCTTGTATTAAAAACTTAAATATTTTCAACAAAATATTTCATACATTTTTATTTAATTCTAAGGTCAATATCATCAGTCAATACAAAAACGCAGGTGTTTATTTTTTTGTCGGCGTAGTCATTCCTTTATTATTCGCACTAAGAGTGAATCTGCTTCGAACGCGAGCGACGTTGCCGGATTGACAATAATTTACTTAATATGTTTTAGGGATTTTCTTGGTTATTAAGGCCTACTGACCATAGTGGTATAAGAGTTTTCTGTTTAATTTGGTGTATACTACCTCCACCTAAAATATATGCACTCAAACTATTTACACCCTGTATATATATATATATATATATATATATATATATATATATATATTTCAACTTAAATTTTGTTGTATTTGTGAAAAAATAGTGGGTTTAAATTGTGAATAAATATTATCCCCCGACTTGACCATACAATGTATGGCATCACACTCCCTCTAAATACATACACACTCATAGAGTGCCTTTAGTGGAAAATTCACTAAACCCCAGATATCCTAGATATCAAAAGGGTTTAGCTCTGTGGGAGCCCTTGCCAGGTTTTCAGGCCCGTGGTTGGAGTCGTGGCGGCAGTTTCCGATGAATTTTCTGACCGTCCGGGCTGTCCCTAACAAGACTGCTTTTTGCATTTGTTTGTAAAGATGTTCGTCCAGACCGAGGTATTTTAAATTGTTTAATAGATGTTTTGGGACTAGTCGTGTTGTTGACATAACAATTGGTACAGTACGTGTGTTGTTCATGTTCCACTGAGTCTTTATTTGAAATTCCAAATCTCTATATTTGGTTATTTTCTCAGCCTGCTTGATATTTATATTATTGTTGTTGGTTGCTATTTCAATTAAAGTTGTTTTCCGAGAGACTTTATCTACCAAAACTATATCTGGTCTATTGTGAGCAACAGACCGATCGGTCAGTATCGTGTGGTCCCAGTACAGCTTGTAGTTGTTATTTTCTAAAACATATTCTGGTTTATATTTATAGTATGGTAATCTTAGCGACTGTGATAATTCATGTTTCAGTGCTAGTTCCTGGTGAAGTATTTTTGCCACAGCATCGTGTCGTTCTTTGTATTCAGTTGCAGCGAACGCTTGACAACCTCCTGTGATATGCTGGATAGATTCAGATGTTTGGCAACCGTACCTGCATCTATCGTTGTTAATGGAAGGGTCTTTAACGATGTACTTTAGGTAGTTCTTAGTTGGAATTACTTGATCTTGGATTGCCAATATAAAGCCTTCCGTTTCAGGGAACATATGACCAGAGATCAACCAGTAGTTCGACGCTGCACTGTCGACATAAGCTTGGTTGACGTCATTTATATGTCTTCCATGAAGGGGCTTCTCTTTCCATTTCAGCAGTTTCTGATCTGTGCTCTGGTGGTGTAATTGGACCTGTTGTTGTGTTAGTCGCAGTGGTGTTGAGTCATCAACCTGACACATGACTCTATGTAGATCAGAAAATTCTGCGAGTCTCTGGAAATGACTACGCAAAATAGAAATTTGTTGATCTAATAGTTTACTTAGATCTGTCAATCCTCTTCCTCCTTCATACCGTGGCAAAGTTGTACGTTCGACAGAGCTCTTTGGATGGTGATTTTGAGCTTTTGTTAGTAAAACTCGAACTTTTCGTTGTAATTGTTCAATGTCAGTCTTGCACCAATTAACTATACCGAAAGAGTAACTGAGCACTGAACACGCATAGGTGTTAATAGCCTGAAACAGATTTTTACTGTTTAGTTTGGTTTTCAACAGTCGTCTTACCCTTCTATAAAACTCTGCTGTTAGGTCCTATTTTATAGTCATGTGATCAATACGTTAAGCCTGCTTTATTCCAAGGTATTTATAAGTATGACCTTCCCCCATAGATTCAATTGAGGTGCCATCTCCCATTTTGAAGTGCCCCTGCTGTATTTTGCCTTTAACTATATTAATAATTTGGCATTTGTCTAGGCCAAATTTCATATGGATGTCATTAGAGAACCCTTCTACTATTTTAAGCATATCATGCAGCTGTTGTTTTGTAGCTGCCATCAACTTAAGTCCATGTATAACAAATGGTTTATCTTTAATGCTTGTACGTTGTTGTGTTTGAGACTGAACCCAAAATTAGTTGAGTTCAGTTTGTTTGAGAGAGGGTTCATGGCAAGGCAGAACCACAGCGGGCTAAGAGAGTCTCCCTGGAATATACTCCTTCTGATTGGAATAGGGTCAGTTTGTATCGAACAGTTGGCTTCATTCAGTGAGATTTTGGTTTGCCAGGTGGCCATGGCATGTTCTAAAAAGTTAATAATACAATTATTCACTTTATAGAGTTTCAGCACCTTAATGAGCCAATTATGTGGAACTGAATCAAAGGCCTTTTTGTAGTCCACATATGCCATGTAGAGATTTCGTCGTTTGGCGTGGGCTTGATTGCAGACAACGGAATCAATTATCAGTTGTTCCTTGCAACCCATCGAAATTTTCGCGCATCCCTTCTGTTGTTGAGTAATTATGTTGTTCAGTTCACAATGTTTGAAAATGCGATGATTAATGCACGATGTTATGAGTTTGTATAACGTTGGAAGGCAAGTGATTGGTCGGTACTTTGCTGCGTCCTGTGCACATAGGTTGTCCTTTGGTAAGAGGTATGTAGCACCGTGCGTAAGGAAACTAGGCATCTTGTGTGGGTGGGTAATTACGTCATTTATAAGGGCTGTTAGTGTTTCGTGGGTTGCGTACAGTTTCTTTATCCAGTAATTTTGTACACCATCTGGTCCTGGTGCTTTCCAGTTATGGAGGTTCTTCATTATGTTGGATGTATCTTCCGTTGTAAATGGTTGGTGTTGATGGCCTCACAGTTCTGAGATGCAGCCTCCTCCTCATTAATCCAGCTGGCTCTGGAGTTATAGGAGATTGTTGTGGAAAGCTGTGTTTTCCAGAATTCCTCGATGTCTGTTTTACTGGGGTAACTAGGGGCTTCATTATTATTGTTGTTGTTAAGTTTTTTATAAAACCCTTTTTCTGATTGTCGGAAGAGTTCCGTTGGTTACTGGTTTTGTACCTTCTCAATCGACTTGTGTAGACTGTCCAGACACTGCTGAGATGTGATGTTTTCTCCATCCCACTGGGAGTGTATTCGGTTATTGTCCATGATAGTCTTGACAAGCATAGTGTTTCGTGGGTTGCGTAGAGTTTCTTGATCCAGTAATTTTGCACACCATCTGGTTCTGGTGCAGTTATGGAGGTGCTTCATTATGTTGGATGTGTCTTCCGTTGTAAATGGTAGGTGTTGCATGCCATCACAGTTCTGAAATGCAGCCTCCTCCTCATTAATCCAGCTGGCTTTGGAGTTATAGGAGATTGTTGTGGAAAGCTGTGTTGTCCAGAATTCCTCGATGTCTGTTTTACTGGGGTAACTAGGGGCTTCATTATTATTGTTGTTGTTAAGTTTTCTATAAAAGCCTTTTTCTGATTGTCGGAAGAGTGTGTTGTCTAGTTTCCGTTGGTTACTGGTTTTGTACCTTCTCAATCGACTTGTGTAGAGGGAGAGCTTTTGTCGTAGACTGTCCAGACACTGCTGAGATGTGATGTTTTCTCCATCCCACTGGGAGTGATTTCGGTTATTGTCCATGATAGTCTTGACAAGACTTTCTATTCTGTTGTTCCTGACTCCTCGTTGGTACTCGGTCAGTCTTCCAACGTCTTTCCAAAGAGAATTGATTAACCCTTCAAGTCCTCTTTGCCAAGGTGGTATTCGAGGGGTTTGTCTAAATTGGGGAGGGTCTTGCTTTGGTCTTACTGCGACCCCAATTGTTCTGCAGATGGAAGTTGCAGCACAGTAGATGATTGTGTGTAGCGACTCTAACGTATTAGCACCTAAAACATCCTTTGGCAAGATAAATTTGTTCATAGCCTGCAAGACGATACCCAGTTTCTTAGATGATCTTAGTTTGGGAAGAGCTGGTCTAGTCAGTGGATCTGTTCCACTATACTCTCTAAGAGCTCCTTCCATTTCTGCTTGGAACTTCTCAAGCAGGTCAGCGTTGGTTGGCTGTTCTTGCTGTAGTTCTTGAGTCTCGTCCGCTCTTTGTGCCAAAGGTGTTTCAGGCTCTGGATCGATTGTATTTAGACCAAATAGTTCGCGCTTTACTTCGCTCTTTATTGTGTCCAGTTGTTCAGGCGAAATAAGGCCATTTCTCAAGATGACACGATATTGATCTGCCACTCTCTGTTCAGTAACTTGAAGCCTTGAGTACTCACGACAGAACTCTTGATAGAGTATTTGGCGATATACAGTCTTGTCCTGGCCAAGGTTCGTAATTCTGTAAAACGTGCGCATTATAAATTCATTCATGGCGCCAGTCCATTTCATGCGCCGTCTTTTCAGTCCCGCTTGAGTGAGCGCTGGCTGTTGATCCTGCGCAACACTTTCTGCGGGTGGAGTTCTCGTTCTCGTTTGACTCCGTTGGTGATGGTCACGTTGTTGTTGTGACTGTATTGGTGACTGTTGTTGTGGTTCTTCTAGTTCTTCTGGTTCTTGGGCTGTAGCTCTTTGAACGGCAGGGACCCGCCTCCTCAGCACCCTGCCACCGACGTCCCTCATGCTGTCATGTCCAGCGCCGGCTCCAGACATGCCCTGGCGATCCCCAGGCAGCGGCTCTTTTCCGAGGCATCTACTCCTTAGCTCCATTTTCATGGGTGGTGTCACCAATTGACCCTGGTGACCCAGGTAACTTGGACCCGTGGGGTTGTCACTTCCCAGATGGAATTATTTAAACCAGTCCATCCCGTGCGGGTTGTGGAGAAGGAAGGAAAGCTAGGTAGTAGGTCAGCGGACAGCTGCCCCTTTAGTCGCCTCATACGACAGGCGGTGGATACCGTGGTGCTATTCTAACCCGGCCACCACACGGGTTATTATTATTATTATGTTAATACGTGTATATTAGCTTGTAAAATTATTTTATATACATATTACAGAAAATGTATCACGACGCGTGGACAGTTTAGACAACTTGTAGTTTGCTAAAATACATTCATATGTGTTATAACAATTTTCTCGGTGGCATCGATAATTAAAATTAAATTAATATATAATAAAAAGTACTATACGTTCAATTAAATATTTTGACAGTTAATTTATAATTATTAGATAATTATTTCATTAAATTCTTTCATAAGCAATAAGGAAATTTTTATTAAAAAATAATTGCATAATTTAATTTTTCTAAGATTCTAAAAATAAATTTTTACCATTAATTTTAACGTAGAAATTGTCTTTAAGGATTGAAGAGTAGAATAAGTAAAAAAGTCTTCTTTCAGAAACTAGTGAATTTTTATTTTAAATGAGTGCGCGATTAAAGTATCTTAAGCTTGATTTAATCTTAGGATAGACACATTCGTAACATAACAATACAATAAAATAAATACGTCACAGGTATCACGTGACCTAGTAAAACATTTGAGCAGACTTTATCTCTACTTGAATTTAGATATATATATATATATATATATATATATATATATATATATATATATATATAAATAAATAATATATACCACGGGCTTATTACATTATTAGCATTTTATGGTGGTTTACAAAAGATAGTTAAATACCCAATTATTAATTCTATAACCGCATTTAGTAAACATCTTTTTCTTTAAATATCTCCCTCAGTATTTCTCAACTAAAAAACAGTGAATGTTTTTTAGAAGAATTATCTCAAATACAACACAAAATGTTCGTGGCCAAACCAATTATTAGAACAGGACTTTTTATATTTACCCTCTCAGTTGTCTATTGATATAATAATAAAACTAATAAAATGTTTAAGGAAAGACATACTTTCAATTAAACGATGACTTCTGTCAATAAAAATTTAGTATATCCAGAGAATTTATTTAAGGAAATTTTGAAATAAAGAGAATAAAACTTTTAAAAGTGCAGAGGATATATTCGTTATTTAGCAACATCAATTTAAATTTTAACGACATAAACTACATATAACAAAATAAAAAAAATTAAGTTTAACATTGAACATAATAACAAACTATTATCTAAACCTACAGATAAATGACAAAATAAAAATTCTAATTGAAATACAAAATACCAATTCACACTAACAACAACTACTTTAATTCAAATCGTACATATATAGTAAAATAGATGTTATTAAATAATTTTGTTATAAATCAAAAACCAACTGTTCTGATGTCAAAAAATTCGGTTAACAAAAAATAATTAAAAATGTTTTCTTATTGGAAACAGTTATCCTAAGATAGACTGAAAAGTGCAGTTATCACATTTAACGTTCAAACAGCTTTCATAACAAAAAATACCATAAAATAAATTATATCTGAAACAAAACCAACAATTACAACTCAAAAAAGTAGGTGTTTATTTATTGATTTGTTTCTTTAATAATTTGTTTATTTATTTACTTATTCATTAATTTCTTTTTTGTTTATTTGTTTATTTATTCAGTAAAGTAAAAATATAAAGATTTTTCATTAGCACTCTCGCAACCAATCAATCGATTGCAGCTCATAATGAGCAGTTTATTTGAAAATGATCTCAATTTGATTTCATATTAAGCCAAAACTCGTAAAAACAATGAAACATTTTTTACTATTAATCGACTACAATGTAGGACTAAAAAGTTGAAAATAATTTACAAAACATAATACTATACAACAAGTCGCACATTCAGTGTTATTAGGTACCTCCATACAAAGTAAAAAATGTGAACAATAAGAGGTGCTCATTCTGAACAAATTAAGTACCTACCTATATTTTTAATAAATTTCACGTCGGTTTCAAGCAAACCCCGGACAGCTTACATATCTACTAGGTAAACCATCTTGACTGTTGCTTGGCACAGAGCCTTCAAAGTGAACTAAACAGGTAGGTAATTAATTAGTACAGAATGACTACCTTTACTGTTCACATTTTTGGATTTGAATGTCCATACCTAACAATGGTGAATTCGCTAGTTATTTTAAAATATTTTGTTAATTATTTCCAACTTTTTAATTTTACATTATAGTTGGTTAATACAGTTTTTAATATCATTTTCAGTCGCATTTTATTTGGAATTGGGTAAATTTATGTTTTTTTGTATAATCTTAATAGACCGGGAATAAGTATCATCGAAAGCTTGATAATCTCAAAATGATAAATTTAAATCCACTGTTACCAGTTATAATACGTTGACAATTAACTTGATACACGTTGATTTAATAAGCCACAAATATGTTTAATTAAATTAACTAGCGGTAGCCCAGTGGTCGAATTCCACCATAATTAATTAACTTTTTATGTTTGAGTGTTGAACATTATTAGGATTCTATTGTCAAAGAGTATATCACTATAGAAGTAGGCGAGGCCTTAGCTATACGCATTGCTTTATTTGGATTAAATTTATAGAAATAATAGATGAAATTATTTTTTATTTATATATATATTATTAAAGATTTATTATTATGTAAATATGTTCTATAAATTGCCAGTACATTAGTGTCTGTTCAATATGTTCGATGTAATTATTGGCGGATTTTTCTTTGTAACCTAAAAGTTTCCGTCATTTACAGCTCAAACGGTTGCATAATAGAGTATGTTGATGTATGATTTATTAAATAACACCATCTGACTATTGTGAAAAAATATTATACTAATGACATAATTATACCTAATCACAACAAAAATTTACAAAAAATAATTTATACAAAAGTTAGTAATAAGTACTACTGTTCCGAATACTGATCTACAACACTAACTATTTGCCAACTGAACTATAGACAACTCCAGACATTGAACAGTAAAAGATGGTCATCAGCTGATGAACCGATAGAGCGTTAACTAGGGACTTCCATGTGCAATCTTTGGGAACCAATCTAACATATAGATTTACCCAGTTGTTTGCCAAAGACTGTTCTCATGGTAGAGCGATTTGGGTTTTAAAATTAAAAAAAGTTAGAAGTTTAACTTTAACGCCACCTATGTAAGAAAATATGTCGAATAAAAATATAATTTATTCTAGACTAAATATAACTTAGTAATTAAGTAGGTGCATTGAATTCCCTTATTTGCTAAACACATATTTAATCTGTCACTGGTATATTTTTAAGCAAAACTTGTATTAAAAACCAGGACTTTGTAATCTAAAATAAAAGAACTCTAAGGTACCCACATTGTCAGAAAACAGTAAATGACTGTTTGATTGTGTACCCAAAAATGAATGATTTAAAAAAGCGAACCTAACCGAACCTAAATTCTCTAACGAAAGACATGCATTAACATGTTAATTAAAAATGCTAACACTATATTAAATGATATGTTTGATTTGTGAAATAAGAACTGTAGTAATATAAAAGTGCATTTAAGTGAGCATAATAGAACGACTTTAGAATCTTTATTCCGACCTTATATAGTTATTACGATTTTAACTCGTAAGAACAAAGTGGAAGGCACTTACTTAAATGTTAGTATGAATGTAGAGTACTATTACATTACAAATAATTAAAATAAATAAGTAGATATTGATAAACTTTAAATTATAATATATCTTTGGATTCAGTATATTTGCATTAACGTGAGTTAAATACCCTTACATAGTAACCCATGATAATTTCTATTTTATGTCGAAAATATAAAGAAAGACGAACCACCTACTGTAATATAATATTATGTAAATACAACTTTTTTAACAATTTTATCAGTGAATTGAAATTTAAAACTTGAAAAACAATTTTGCGGGATCTACCTATTTATCGCAAATCACGATCTGTGCACAATTTCACCAATTTTGTAATCTTAGTCAAATTATATGAAAAGTATCAAACAAAATAAAAAGCATAAGGTTAAATTTAATAAAATAGTTATGAGACAGCAATTGATCAGATGCGAAATAATTCTGTTTTTAGATAACAAACCAAATTCACAATGAAATGGAAGTTGCAAACTTGCGAGAGTTCTATTAACGGTGACTATTATGTAATATAAATTTTCTTGACTTCTATTTCAATAGCATGATCAACTGAAACTCATATAAATGATGAAGCACAGTCAAGTAATTTTGTGTTGTATAAATGAGTCAATATGGAGGTTGAGTGAACGTCGTATTTATCAATTATTGGGAATATTTATTTTTTCACTTTAATGTTAGCGTCCGCGGGGTGGTTTCAAATTTATAAATAAAGGAAATAAGTAATAGAAATGAGTGCAACGGAGAGTAAAAAAGACCCAACAATTTTAGTGCAAGGAAGGTGCAAATGTTAGCAGGCCTAGTCGACAGATACAAGGACAGAATCGATTGTGGGAAACAGATCGCACAAACAATGAATTAAAGTACCAAGCTTGGATAAAATTGATAAACCAGTTTAATGGTGACACTGGTAACGTCTTTCGTACAGCTAAAATCTTAAAAAGTAGAGTTGAAAATATTAAGGGCAGATCCCTTCAAACGTTTGCAGTCACAGTACAGTGTCCACTGAAAAAAAGTCGAATTAGAAAGCATGATCTGGAAATTGCTCTAGACATGGTAACACAAAATTACTTAGCACACGAAGCAGAACTGAAACTGAAAATTCTAGTTTTACAGAACATTGCTCAAATTGTTCAAATGCTCGAATAAACAAAATAATAAACTACCTTACCCTATACATTTTACTTCCACAGGAATAGTTTCAATAACATGTCGTACAAAATCTTGGTAAGAATTCAGTTTCGTCCCAAATATCGAAATGATTTAACTCGGTTCAAACAGTTGACCGGCCAAAATGTACCGTTCATCTTAAACTACCGATTGACTGACGTTCAACCTTTATATAACACCAGCCCCCAGCCTCCAAAATTTCCATGTGTCTTCTTGATGTTTTGAAATAATACACCAAATTTACCCCAACATACAGCATCAAGAATTCCATCGATCTAGTTTCAAAGATCCAAAATTCACTCTTCCCAATAATGCCAAACGCCTCTCATTCGACGTGGTCAATCTATTTCCAAGTATACCACCTGATGAATGCATCAATCTAATCATAAACCTAATAGACAAGAATAATATCAATCCCATAATTAAAATTGAAGAAGTTTCTCTTCTACATCTGTGTTTCAACCAAAACTGCTTCCATTTCAACAACAACATTCACATCAGCACTCAAGGTCTAACTATGGACAACCCTTTAAGTCCCCTTCTATCTGAAATATTCATGAACAATTTAGAAACGCTAATTTTCTAACACGATCTCAGTAACAAAAACCTTTGTTGCTGTTGTTGTTTACGCATAGACATCGACAATTACAGTTATTACACAACTACTTAAACCAAATACACCTCCACATAAAATTCACACTTGAAACAGAAACAGATAACATTCTAAATTTCATAGACCTAACAATTAGAAGGCAAGACAACAAACACACATTCTCCATCTATCATAAACCATCACACTCTGACCTTACTATCCATAATAGTTCACACCAGCCCTTACAACATAAACTTGCTGAATATCACTGTATATTACACAGACTCGTGACAATACCACTTAAGAAAACAGACTTCGATAAGGAACTTGAAAGAATCAAACTCATGGCTATGAACAAAGGTTACACCACTCAACTTATTGACAACTTATAAACAGAAAATCGCTATAAATGAAGTCTATCCCACTGACCCCAGTCCTGTACCTAAATTGTACCATACCCGCACTTTCAATGGAACCTCGTCACAAAAAATCTCCGAATTTTTACAGAATAGGAACATATATACAGCCTTCAAAACAATCAACAATTTATCTAGACATTTAAAAAATAACACTGACAAAAATTCTAACTCGGGTGTCTATAAGTTGAACAGTAGGAGTTGCTCCAATTTCTGTATTGGTCACACTGGAAGAATTCAAGATGGCATGAACACACTAAAGGTTTTGAAACTTAACAACAAAATAAATTGTATTTCCAATTTCTGTAGAAGCCAGACTTGGCGAAACATATGTCAGATAAAAATAAATAAAATGCGAAATTTTAGTCAAGTGTTTTTTGTTATTAAGTAAATGAAATATCTTCTTGAATCCCTCGAATTCAACAAAAACAAAAATTCTATGAATCTCTTAAACGATGAAACTGATACCAATTCATCTCCTTTACTTAACCTCAACATCCATTTCTAAATAATATTATATTATATTATATTATTAACATCTAACCTATACCCTACCCACTTTCTGGGAAATTCGCCAGAATAAAGGCCTTTAATTATTTTATTACCTTATGTGTTGTTTCTTTGAAACAAATATAAATTTAGCATTAAATTTAATTCCAACTTCTGGTGAATGCAAAACATACGTTAAGTTAAAAAAAGTAAAAATTTTAAAATATAACCAAGTGTTTGTTGTTTTTAAGTAATCCTACAAAATTTACTTCTGATTTGCAGTTCGAGACTGAATTGGCATTCAAACTGTTAATAGAACCGGGCCTTAGTATTATAACTTTGGCGAAGGGTCAAAACTTGTTAGTTTTACAGTGAAGTCAATCCATCTTTAGGATTTTCTGTCCAAAAATATTGCCGCACTGTTAATATTATGTAGGAACATTAGCAGCATGTAGACAAATAATGATTTTTTTATATTTTATTTAATGAATGAACCCATATTATAACTGAATTTTAGCTTTCTGCACCAAAGCTCGTCAACACATAGTACACAAAACAAAAATATTGAAATTCAGTTCAGAAACAGATGAAAATGGTACCGAACCATTTTGTCTTTGCCTATTTATGTATAGATTACAATTATTCTTGCGTTTATTACCATAGTTCATGATTTCGTTTGCTATGTTAAACACGCTGTGTGTGAACGTACCGAATAGTAACTTAGAGCCTGACATGTGTTGTCTTCATAAAATTGAAAATTTTCAAGTAAATCGATAAGTAGCAGGTATACCTACAAATTATTTTGGTACTCCTTGATATAGTGACCCGAAAATATGTTTAATAAAATTAGTTATATAGTACTATACTATTTATAGCCTGAGACGTATATAAAAAAAATCAAAAGCACGATTATAACATTCAGTATCAATAATTCGCCTACAATTTCGTTGGAATTTAAATATGTATGAGGAAATATCAGACAGTTTGATGGTGTTTGTGATATATCATCTTTTTTGGCGATTTTCTGGGAGACTAAATGTTACAACTTTTAGAAAGATATACGAGACCACCTCGGAATCTAGCTTAACAGAATGCAATTTTAAAAACTATACAAATCGGTAACGGTTTTTGGAGAAACCGACTAATATACCTAAAACTATGCCGATATGAATAATTTTGTTCTTTTACGGCTAGCATTCGTCTTTGAAATTTGAAATTCTACCAATCACATTGTACACACTATTAAACAAAAAAATAATTATTCAAATCTGTTCATTAGAGATGACATTAAGTAAAACACATAGTAAAAAAACAACCTCCTTTTTGGAAGTCGGTTAATAAATAGCATAAACAGTATTCCATTTAGGGAAACAATTTAGCAATATTAAGACTTTTATGACATATATTTTGTAAAATTTATCTGTTATGTGGACACTTTATATATTTCAACATAATAGAATAGGTTGTTAGTCCAAATTTCATCTAAGAGATTATTGTGTTAGTTTAATGGAAAAAAATAGTGATCAGTTCAAAACACATCTATAGGTCGGTAACTGTGATTCCACCCCCTGTAAAGCTTATCAATCCTCACAACAACCGCACGAAGTTTCTTTCATTGTTCTTCGCAGATAGTTGAGTCGCAGGACACGTTTATTGCCAGAATTTATGTCCTTAATGTCTCAAACTGAGGACACATCAATAGTTTTATGTGCTCTGTCTGGATTTTCTGATTTATCTTTCCAATATAAACGAAAATCACAATGAGTCAGGGGATGACAGAAACAATAAATCGCACAATCTCTTGAGATTTATAGGTTGAATCGATGAAATTATAAATATAAAGTCGCATTCTTTAAAAGAAGGAATCTAGAAGATGTTGTCAGATAACATATAGTATTTGGGAACATTCTTTTACGGCAAAGATTTTTTACCGTAATATCAAAAAAATGTATGAGGATTTGTTTTGAATATTTTCAGTAATAAATAGCTCTGCATGTTATCAGTGGACTGAAAATCAATATTTGAGTGATATTTGTACAATTCCATAGAGCGCTTTCAGAACTATGTTTAGTTTTTACGCTGTAATAAGCGAACCCAATTTAATATGTAAAATATTTTACGAGAATATTTTTGTTAGCAAAATATATACTGACTAACTAAGAAGTCTCAACACCCAGAAGGAAATGTTTAAATTTAATATTGTTTTGAGGTAATGTATTGCCAGCTTAGTGACTTTAAAATGAGTCATATTATAGGTTTCTCGTTTCGAGAAATCGCTAACCGCACGAACAGAAATCCAACTACTGTTATGAGATGTTGTCTAGCTAGTCTTGTTTCATAATATCCAAAACTGGATAACAGTAGACATTGCATTGGACGTCGAAGGGGCACAAATGCAATTCAAGATCGATATCTACGAGTTATGGGTGGTGGGTTAGGAGAACAAAGCCAGCTTGTAATTGTCCTAAAGTTTTGCTTCCTTATAAGGTCTTTTGGACTGCAGCATTATCTACCCAAACGTGTGCTACCTCTGACCGCAGAGCATAGACCGCAACGACTACAGTGATGCATAGAACGACAACATTGGAATGTGGAATGGGATCAGGTCGTCGATCAGGTCTCTGATGAATCTCGATTCTGCTTGGGTGGAAATGATGGCCGAAGAAGTGTTAGACGACGTCGAGGAGAAAGATGTCAACCTCAATTTGATGTTGAGCGACATGTAGACTGAACAGTAGGCGTTATGGTATGGGATGCTATTACACATAAAATTTGGTTATCTTTAGTCTTTGATGGAGGCAACATGACAGCGCAACGCTATCTAACGCTATCTTCAGGAATTCGTGGAGTTTAAACTTTTTTGAAGAGACCCACGTGAAACTATTGCCATGGCCGCCCAGATACCCCGATCTCTCGCACAAACAGCATGTTTGGAATATGATGGGTAGATGTCTGGGAAATTTATGCCAGTCCCCAGGGACTTTGGAGGTTCTAAGCTATAAAATACAGTTAGCTTGAGATAGTATTGCTCACGAAGAAATAGACTACCTTATTGAATCAAACACATAGTTAACAAAATTAATAATAACAAAAATTATACTCCTTCGTATTTTTATTCAAATTTTATTTTATCATTTACTATAGAATCTATAGTTTACCAAAACAATATTAAATATAAACATCTCTTTCTAGCTGTTGCGATTTCTTTGTATGTGAGTATAATTGTATTATTACCTGGTGCAAGTGAATGTAATCAAAAATATCTGATCTTCAAATTGCCATTGCTTTATCTGTAGACGCGAGATGTAAAGACCGATATCTAGGATTCTCGGGGAAACTAGCACACAGAGGTTCCGAATCTGGAGCCGTTCCATGTAATTGCTGTTCTCCCGTAACTCCGAGGTTAGAATGTCACGATCAAATTTTCAGGATACTTCACCTGTCAGATATTGAATACTCTCTTCGAGGTGTCATTCTTTACGAACGAAAACTGTCATCATCAAAACATTAGTCCATAGAGCCAAAAGATTTGCAGCACACCAGAGGCGCTCAAAGAAGAACAAATGAAACTCAGAGAAGACCTTTTGAAGAATGGATATCCGGAAACCATCATTAACAAGACATTTCAACAACTGGAGAAACCAAGTACCGCAGGAAGAGGAAACCACGATAGCAACCGTATTACTACCATAAACTAAAGGCTTGTCGGAAAACTTAAAAGTATTGGACACGGATATGGAATCAAAATAGTTTTCAGGAGCAACACCTTAAGAAACATGATCACATAAACAAAGCCGGAAAATACTGCAGTACCAAAAACCTGTAAAATTGAGGCAAAGCGACCACTGGACACCAGGATTAAGGAGCACCGCATAGCTACTCAAAGGGGAGAGTTAATAAAGTCTGGATTAGCTAATCACGCATGGACCGAACACCATTACATCAACTGGGACCCGGCAAGGGTAATTCACAAGGAAAGGCGCTGATATAAAATAAAATTCATAGAGACGGCATACATAATTTCTAATGAGAATTGAGCCCAGCTTCCAAATTAAAAATTAGCAGATCCAAAGCTATTGAAACGTTGTGAGATCAATCATTACAAGACGATAGAAATCCAAGGAAACTTCGAGGATAGAGTTACGTTTTCTATTAGGTTCATACTAACATCCTCATCCCTATTTAATTAACTGTATTTGGTTTCCAATGCATTGCTCCCTTTGTCACCTTTCAATTGAAAAATTAGCCAGGTATGTTGTTTTGCATGATTAGGCATGAGGTAGTAATTTCCACAAAATCCAGAGCTGCACATTTTGTAATATTATTAGTTCGAACGACCACACATTTTCACCTCACTTGAAAAGGCACAAACACTTGCAAGTGACAGTCGCTAGCTGATCTAGTAGGAAGTATGAAGTAGATTTTGAACATGATATTTGGAATTGACACTATTCTTGTAAAATAATAATGCTTTTTCACATATAAAGAAACAGTTAAACTCAAACCATCATCACTGATGTTACCTTTTATTGCTTCCGGGTCGTTAAAAACTATTCCTTTGTTTGGAGAATGGGGCATATCATTTTTTCGTTTTGGTAAGAAACAGATGACACAGTTTCACAACTTTTATGGTTAAAACTTTGGTAAATTTATTGTTTCTATATTAGAAGGTTTCCGGAAGTGCAAACCGAACATCATAGGAAGCTGTTTTTCATTCATTTTACATAACACTAACAATATTACAAATTCATTTATTATTTCGGATTAGTATGGTACATAATCATTGAAGATATTAATTTGCCCAAGGTGAACAATGTATATTATACCGACTACAATTTTATTAAACAGTCCGATACAAAAGTTCAGTGTAGACGTCGTAATCACAAACTAATTTAAAGCTATCGAAAATAGTACACAGATGTAACTGAACAGATAGTTTGTCTTGGCATCTCGAAATTACTGATTTCATAAGAAATAATATTAAGCAGCCACTTTTGATCAGAGACATTATGGCATCAGTAGACAAAAAGAATATAGCGATTACCTCTAATTAGTAGCTAATCCTTTTGCTATATTGTCTACTAAATTCTAGAAATACAAAACTATGTATTAGACTTGTCTCAGGTTAAACTCATAGAATCAAAGGAGCACCAATTACCGAAACATTGAAAATAGAAAAAAAAAACCCAAGGAATCCGAAATGTATACACATATAGTAGAACCAACACGCCGGCCGAACGCAAGCCGAATGCAAGCCCGGCACTGCCTAAAAGATAATGATCAGTTGTCATCTGTTGACTTTCTTGTTGTATTGCGGGCGCGCTCTGATTCTATCATTTGTTATTTACAAAATGTGTACAATTAAGCGAAAAGCATTGTCACTTAAATTAAGATATTGAAAGTGTTTGATGAAAAATCACAAACAAAAAATCAAAAAAAGCTGCTGAGCTTCAGTTGTCAGGTTTTAAGTTTTTTAATGAATATAAAATATATTAAAGAGAAACACATATACACAGAGGTGTGCATAGAAGAAAGCATAAGGTTCGAAAGTTTGAGAAATTAGAAGAAGTTGTAGTGGAATAGCTTTGTCCAGCACGAGCTTCAAAACTGCCCATAAGACGACTTTGATATACGAGAAAGCGTGTAATTGCTGAAAACCTACGTCACTGATTTTAACGCTTCAAATAGTTGGATAGATCGTTTTAAAAACAGCCACGGCATTGTGTGCCGTCAAATCAGTGGAGAATCGGACACAGTAGCACAGCAAGATGTTGATCCATGGATGGCAACAGTTCCCGAACTGTTGCAAAATTACGAACCCTGGAGGTAAAGCAAATAAAGAGAGACTAACTGTCCTGGACCAATTCTGATGAGTCAGAGCAGTTATGTTTGCTAGGGATTGGTAAGGCGAAAAATCGCCGTTGTCTCAAATAGGTAAGATAGCTCCAGGTTACATATGATGCACAATCTGTAACCTGGATGACCGACATCATTTCCTCGACTAATTAAAAGTTCGAGATCATCAGTTTCAGATTAAATGTAGACGCATAATTCTATTCATTGAACTAAAGAATATCAAGCTTGTTTACTTCCCTCCAAATGCGACAAGCAAATTATAACCGATGCCGATGAATCAGTTCCGTTATCTAATGACACTAATCTGTTTAATTATGTTTGTTCGTATAGCTATATGGTCGAGGTTTTCTTACGGTGTACATCCGTTCACCTGTTGAATTCGGTTGAATTCTTGCTTTCAAAAACTACCATCTAACTGAAGTGTTTCACATTCTGTTTCTTAATTTATACCTTCCTCCTAACCCCTAATTAATATTTGTTTTTTCGTTAATTAGGGCTCTGAGAGGATTAGGTTCATTTTCTTCATCGGGTTGTGATCGTCGCAGTTTATTTACCCGGCGAAGACATAACATTCATAAAATCTACAGACCAAACACCACAACAGGAAGGCTACTAAGTAACTCAAAAGACGAGATACTACTAGAGAACCACGCATAATACAGCATATTGTGTAGCGGCTGTTCGGAATCCTACGTCGGACAGACAAACAGAAGAATATCTGCTCGCCGGGAAGAGAACATATGAAATATAGAAAACAAGCAGACTGTAAGAGTATTATTCATACATGAACACGAAACAGGGCAACTTAACGTATTATGCTGGCTAGCTACTGGAGAAAGTTGAAGTTAAGGTAAACAAGAAGTATAACCAAAGTACACTGAATAATTTCAGAAGAAATATCAAGAAAAGTGAGATAAGAAATCAACTTCCAGTTAAAAGTCACAGCCCTTGATAACGACTCCACGTATACGAGACACGTATTTATTTACAGTAATATTGCCTGTTTATGAAATTGTTGAGAATAATAGTATATTTACTTCAAAATTCTGTATATGTAGTGTTATTCCCAAGTTCATAAACCAAAAGTGTCATCTTTGCACAACTATCAATAAGAAAAATACTGTAGTACTGGTTGAGGAATATCTATGAGGAAGAAATTATGTACAGACAACTAGTCAACCTGCAAATTTTTCGACATTGCCTTATAACACTCTCCATTTACAATCTGTTGCAGGAAAGGTTGATGAGAGAAAACCCTCATGAAAACGCAAAATGATCATGGTACAATGAGTGACAATAGCACAGAACCATTTACTAACAATAACAACTAAATTTATTATTTAACCTTTTCAGTATTAGCCGATATTGTATGTAAGGTTTAGACTTCAATCTACATTTTATAACAAACAAATATAAAAAAAATTATGTTTTAGACCTAGTTTGCAAAATGTGTAACAATTGTGTTTATCAATTATCAACTAGAAGGTAAATAAAGCGCTATAAATGAGTAAACTGTTAGTAGAATAGAGAAATATAAGAGGTTTTGTTCAATAAATTCAAAATTATAATTCAGAACCAGCAATAATACACCAGACAAAAGCTGTTCTGAAAACGGGGCCATAATGTGAGTAAAATAATTTCATTCAAGGTGATATAATTGTCAAGACATGACACAAATTCACCATTCCAATGGCACGTATATTCATTGTACGTAGAGTCCCGTAAGTTTCACTCTAACGATTCAAGCTTTATAAATCACCTTATACTTCATTTAGCAATCAAAGATATTTGACGTCTGACGTATTTGTGAATTCGGCACAATCCCCTCTATTTTCCAGAAACCAAGCAAATAGAACCCACCCCCTCAAAAGGACACGTTACGACGATTTTGCGATGCGGCGTATATAAAGAGCATCTGCCTGCGAAAAAGCAGATAGACCTCCGCTTTGGAATTATATTGCATATTGTAATGATTTATATATGGGATAAGCACATATCTAGCGGCCATTCTTGTAGGTTCGGGCGTGCTAATGACCATGGCCGCCTGGATCGCGGTCGACGCCGACGTCCACCCTTCATTCCCTTCTTCGTTTCCTCTCTGCATCCTTCTAACAACCCCCTCACCTCCACAGTAACCCCCTTTTCTCCGACATAATCGGCGCTCGCCTCTGATATTAACAATAACACTTAGTATTTAAATTATGACTTTGAATAGCTCCATAAATAATCGGGCATTAGAAGATTTGCATCCTCCAGCCTGAAAAGGACTAATCATGTTTAAATATTATTGCTTACTGCTGTCTAGATATCGCCCGTTACGATTATCTCTTCTCGCTCGCCCTGTGTTATGTAAGCAAAAGAGAATATGGACGAGAGCGTTAACTGTATGGGGTGGACTGAAGGTATCCAAATTTATTACTTTCTGTATTTCCTCTTTGAAAATTTTCTCTATATTCGCGCTCAGATGTGCCGTACTGCGAGCTCATTTTTCCAGTTTTATATACAAGCGGAAACGATCACAATGAAAACATTTTCACTTGTGTTGGTTTATTCTGCAGCAGTAATATATATATATATATATATATATATATATATATATATATATATATATATATATATATATGTTATATCACACTTCTCAATATTAACTTGTTAAAAAAGATTTTTTTAATAACAATACAAAAATTATAACTTTCAAAATGTAAATGAAAATAACAATATAAAGTGACAGAGTAACTGAGTAATAATGAATAAAGACTAAGTGAAATTCTACAATTTATAACATTTATAATGATGAATCAGCACTGTCGACACGTCGATTCTCACGGATGCTCGGCGGTACTGTAATGTGATATTCCACGTCTCGCTAAGTCAGCTGGGAACGACGAAATATAGTTGTTACACAAGTTCACAAAAAGTTCGTGTTATAAACTTATATAACAACTTCCATCCATTTGAAAAAGTTGATGCTGTATCAAGGGAAGTTCTGAAGTTCTATGTCTTCGGTAGGGCGTAGTAGGCTGTGAAGCTTTCCTCTGGAGTTACTGTTTGCTGGACATGGTAGTGATGCTGGTTCGCTAGTAGGGTCAGGTTTAGTGAACTTACTCAACTTTTTCCGGATTGCTGTGGCGGTGAGCAGGAGAACAACAGTTATTGCTAACATGATTGCACTAATTGTGAACAAGGAGGTATGCTTTTCCAGGAATGGTTGGTTCATCAGTTGATCCAATTCTCTCGAGTACTGGCTGAGTTTGTGATTGGCAATGTTAAGGTCTCGGGCATCTAGTTCCTGTAGTTTTAGGGGTTCGATACTGGGAAGTTGACTGACGGTAGGCATGTCGTCGCAGCAGTTGTAGGGGATATTTACTGGATGATATTTCAGTGTGATGGTATTTTTGGTGGTCCGTCTGGCGTGGACCCTGGTATTGCCGATGAAGGCATTGCAGTGGGGCTGAATTTCCATTAATGAATTCGTCGATACGGTTAGTGTGACAACATTTTCTCCCCTGCATTTGATGGTGATGGGCAAAGGTCTGGAGATGGAGATCAACCAGAGGTTTATATTGATCTCTGGATATTATAATCTTCTGCATATAATATCGAAATTTCGCAGGTTGCGCGAAGTGTGATTGGCTGTCTGAGAAGTTGTCCTTCGCAGATGGCATCTTTGTCTATTGGATGTGGAATTGACTTGGAACAAATTTTATGCTGTGTGTTTAATGGCTTGCAGTCACTTAGGTCTTCGAAGGATGTATGTAATAACGAATCGTCATCTCTTGCGATAAATTTTGTTTTTATTGAAAGTATGTGATGAAACCCTGTTTGATCATCCAAAATTGGGATATGATAAAGGTGATAAAGAGTATAAGTCTCAGGGTCAACTAAAGGAATTTTGAGAACAAAAATGATTTTAGTATTGATTTGAAATGCTTCCAGTTCTATCAAATCGATGTACTGAGCAACATTTGAACTGTAAATAGGAAGTGGTAAATTATTTTCATGGAGTGACTGAGAAATTTTTTGAGGAGAATCGACCAAATCTATTGGGCTTATAAGCGAACTATGTAAAATTTTTAAGCGGGAGAAAGAGACTGCAGTTAAAACATCGTTTAGGGTGTTTTCGATAAATATATAGCTCTCCATTAGGCTTTCACACAGATCCAGGATACTGATTTGGAATTCATGAAAGTCAAGATCATTCGAAATGTATAGAAGTGAGTGTCTTATTTTTTCGATATTATTTGAGAATAGTTTCTCTTCCGATTAGAATTTTTGTAAGGTGTTGTTAAGGCTTGTAATGACTGAAGTAGTTACGGATATTTGTTTTTTTACTAATTCTTGAGTTTGGTGTTGGTCTTTAGTGATTTTGATTATAAAATCATTTATGTATTCACCATCTGCCGTACCTAAGTTTCCTGAAATGGCTTTCCAAACTGAGCCCAGTCCGTTAATAAGTCCGCGTTTTCTTCTTTTAGTAGTATAAGTTTGAGTGTCAGCGAAAATGTCTGTATATTTAGAGTTAACGGATTTTGAAATTGTTTCAAGAGGCTCACATGTGTCTGTACTTTTGGTTTAAATGATTTTGTGTTAGTTGTGTTTTCAATAATAGTTTCTAGAATTCGATTTAGTATAGCGTCGTTAGTTGAAATAGCATCTCTGAAACGGTTAAGGTCTTTGAAGACAAGAAGTGTCCATTTGTCGTTTGAAATATTAAGTGTGCCTTCTTCATGGAAGAAAACTCCTATTGTATTGTTAACGGGTGTAAGAGAGTATTGTTGAAGATAGACGACTGAAAATAGTCCAAAGAATCTGCAAAGAAGGGATTTATTCAAAATCTTATTTTACTTATTTGGTTAGTCTCTAGGTTTATGACTGTTGCAGAATTTTTGCGTATCACGGTAATTTCATATGGTCCATTGAATTTGTTCTCGGATTTGTTTTTAATCTGAGATTCCCTCACGTAAACGTTGTCGCCTACTTTGTATTCCGGTTGGTTAGTTTAAACATGTTGGTCGAATCGTACTTTTGATTTTTGTTTTTGTTGGTCGGTTCTAGCGCGGGCAAGTCTATAATAGTAATTCATTCTATTATTGAGGTCCCTAACGTATTTGGAAATGAGTTTTTCCTGATCGTATATTGTTTCCGGAGGTCTACTAGAGGTGTACCTAAAATTTAGTTCGTAGGGCGTAAAACCAGTAGTCTTGTTTTTAGTATTGTTGTAGCTGATAACTGCGTAGAGGAGGACCTTGAATGGATGTTCGTTCGGATGTTCGGCTGTATTTGCCCTTATCATTTCCGCTAAAGTCGCGTGAAACCTTTCGATAGAACCGTTTGATTCGGGATGGTGGACGCTTGAAAAGGATAACTTTATGTCATATAGTTCGCACAGG
Source organism: Octodonta nipae (assembly GCA_034190945.1). Taxonomy (NCBI): domain Eukaryota; kingdom Metazoa; phylum Arthropoda; class Insecta; order Coleoptera; family Chrysomelidae; genus Octodonta; species Octodonta nipae. The sequence goes on along the minus strand of CM067217.1, from coordinate 64,872,407 downwards.
TCCCTTATTAGAGTATTGTCAAATTCACGTCCATAGTCGCAATGGATGCAAGGGATACCGTAATGTTGGAAAAATACTAAGAGGATGTTTACGACTGTTTTAGCTGTTTTGTCACCAATAGGGTAAGCTTGAGTAAATTTGGTGAGTTCATCCTTAATAGTCAGTGCATAGTTTCTCGTTGGATATTCGAAAATATCAATGTTGATACGTTCGAAGGGTGTTTTTGGTGTTTCGGTTATGACAAAAGGAGCACTTAAGTTTTTCCTACAAAACTTTACCTTTTGGCAAGTTTCGCAAGACTTGATAAATTGCTCTACGCTTTTGATTAGTCCAGTCCAGTTATACTTTTCCCTAATACGTCAAATAGTCTCATTAATTCCACGGTGTAGGTTATTTTTGCCGCAGTGGTACTGTTGCAGTATAATGGGAATTTCGTCTTGAGAAGGGGTTGTTACAATGTTTTGACAAATCTTTAGTTTTATGTCTTTGTCTGCGAGTATGAAAGATAATGTTTCGAGAATAGGTAGTTCGACGTTGTTTTCAATGCAGAAGGTTTCTGATTCGTCGAACTGATTTTGGTTATTATAGAGGATGTTAAAAAGATGCGAGACAACAGTTTCGGGATCGAATGGTAAAGGGACAATTAAATATTTTCTATGCCGGACAGATTTGCTGGCTAGAATGTTTAGTGTGTCGGTAGTGAAATTTGGGTCTTCTTCGAAAATGTCTTCGATGATTTTGTCATGCAAGTCATTGAGTTTAGTTTGCCAGAAGAAAGTGACTATTCGTTTGTGAGATTTGTCTAGGAGCTGGGCGTTAGAAATTTCTATTTTTGAGTAATCGTTTATCGACTGGGTTTTATATAGTTGAACAAATCGATTAAACTCTGTTATCATTCTTTCGTCACGTTCATCGGGTTCTTGATCATTGCCGGAGTCTGGTTGTTCTGAGTCGGTTTCTTTATTTGCAAAGATGATGATTTTAAAAATAAAGTCTGTGCATTGTTTAAAATGGTTAATTTTGATTCGGGAAAGAGCGTCAGCGTTCTGATTTACCTTGCCAGGTTTCTATTCTAGCTTAAGGCGCCATCTGGCTAGACGACTGCCAGGATCTTTGATAGAGAAGAGCCAAGTAAGCGGACGGTGGTCACACAGAAGTGTAAACTTTCTCCCAAAAAGATAGTCTGTAGTGCTTGACCGCCCAGACAATGGCTAGCAGTTCGCGTTCGATAGTGGAATATCGAGTTTCTGCAGCGCAGAGTGTACGGGAAGCATATGCTATAGGAAGATCTTTTCCTACAGGGCCTTGTGAGAGAACCGCTCCAATTGCGAAAGCACTAGCATCAGCAGTGAGCAGGAATGATTCTTCGAAATTTGGGTAGATCAAGATAGGGTCAGATACAAGAGGCTTGCTTCAATTCGTTGAAGGAAGACTTGCAATCTGCGTCGAAGATGAATTTGACGTCTTTTTGCAGGAGTTTCGTGAGAGGCTTTGAGATTTTAGCAAAGTTGGGGATAAAACGTCCTAGGAAAGATTTAACGTCTTTCGGAGTTTGGGGCTGAGGAAAATTCTGGATGCATTCAACCTTTGAAGGGTTTGGATTTACTCCTTCTTGGGTAATGAGATGACCAAGGTAAGCCACTTCCTTACGGAAAAACTCACACTTGTCAGGTTGAAATTGAAATTGAAGTTTGACTGTCTAAGACGCTTAAAGACTTCTGTCAAACGGGACATATGCTCATGGATGGTTGGTGAATAAACGATAATGTCATCCATGTAAACAAGGCAACGTTCATTCTGGATGCCCAGAAGAATGTTGCCTGTCTTGGGAATGTCTTCCTCAAGTATTTCCAACTGGTGGAACCCGGAAGCGAGATCCAGTGTCGAAAAGTATTGACACTTACCAAGTTGGTCGAGGAGATCGGAAATGTTGGGCAGTGGATATTTATCGTCTACAGTTAGTTCGTTTAACTTCCTATAGTCGATAACAACTCGCCACTTTTGCTTACCAGAAGCATTGAGTTTCTTGGGGACGACCCATACGGGGGAGGACCAAGGAGAATAAGAGTGCCTGATAATGCCTTGATCAAGCATTTTGGAAATTTGGGTTTTCACTTCCTCCTTATGGACTTGAGGATATCTGTACGATTTTGTGAAAACGGGCTTGGCATTATTGGTGTTAATAGAGTGTTTGACGGCGTTAGTAAACGTCAAAACATCACCTTCGAGATAGAAAATATCTTCGAATTCTAAGGAGAGATTCGTGATAAGTTCTCGCTCTTCGTCGTTAAGATGTTCTGTCCGAATTTGTTCCCTGATTGTAAAGTTTCTCTCTAAGTTTGTAGATTCAGAGTAATCGTGTGTATTCAGATTTAAGAGAGGGTGTGTATTGTCAAGGGGTTCTAAATGAAGATTAGTAAAGTTAACAGTTTTTGGCATTGCGTTCGCGTTTATTATCGAAGTCATAATTTCTCCCTTTGAATTAATACGTACAACAGCGTTGGGAAGTCGTACTTTGTCAATTACTAGTGTCGGTAAAATTGCGTCAGTATTTCTAAGTTCACATTTAAGTTTGAAAATTTGTTCGGTTCCTGCCTGGATTGTTATTTGATTGTTATAAGTATGAGGTTGTGCGTTAGTACTGGGGGTGTCTGTTGGTTGTGTATTAAATTGGTCGTGATCGGGCACTTTATGTAGGGGGATAGTTTTAGAGTTAGTAATTAATTGTTTATGTTTTAAGTCGAGGATACATTCATAATGCTCAAGACCATCAAGACCTAATATTCCATCAAACTCAATATCTAGATCGTAGATAAAGACCTTGTGTGGGTTGCCTAGAGCGAAAGGAATGAGGGTGGATTGTGAGATCGCGGATTTTCTCATGAGTAATGCCTTGAATTGTTACTCTTTCGGGAGATCTTTGTGAGAAGTTTTTGACAGTGTTTTCCTTGAAAATGGAGATACCAGCTGCGGTATCAATTAGGAGTTTAAATTTTCCAGAAGCGTCGTTGATATAATAAAGGTTCTTGGAATTTACTGTCAGAAGGGGACTTAAAAAAATGTTTGTTATGGGAAGTTCAGATCGGAATTGAAGTCTTCCAAATTCAAGTTTTGTATTTGAGTTTGGACTTCTGAAAGGGTAGTTGTCGAATCGGGGGGCTGATCTAGGCTCGGAAGCGCTAGAAAATCCTGATATTCATGAGGACTGAAAGGTTCGACAGGGGTATCATCTACTATTTGGTCGAACTCAGGGCTTTCATAGTTTTGGTCGTTATAATCGAAATTCTGTTGGTTATTATCAGTATAATAATCATAGTCATTTGCAGAATCTTCGGGATAGTTGACATTATGATGGTTGTTAAAATGGTGGGTTCTTTCGAAACGATAATTTGGGTTTATCTGTATTACAGGCGGTCGAAAGTTGTTAGGCTTGAAAGGAGGTCTTTGAAAATTATTTGGTCGAAATTGTTGACCTTGATGATTCTTATTATTATTGATTGGATTTGGCCTCGAAGATTGATTCGGCACAACGAAATTTGGTCTGTTATTTTGATTGAAAGGCTCAGGGTTATTTTGATATCTCAGCCGACAATCCGCAGCAATGTGGGAGGTGGATTTGGTTTTCTAGCCTGAAAAGATGGCTTAGGTGGAACGGATTTATTTACTTTTTGTTCTTCAAAATAGGATAGTTGAAGTTTTCTTCTTATACGAAAATGTGCCTCAAGAAGATCCTTCGGAATACTGGCACGGATAATTTGGCCTAATCGAGGTTCTAAACCGGTAAGTAGGGTGTCTTTCTGCTCGTTGCTTAGACTAGGGGCTTTTTGGATACATGAGTGCATTTTCGCATTCAAAACCGGAAGTCTGTTATAGAATGTCAAGCGGGACTCGTTTGATAGTTGTTTCAAACGTTGGAGATCGTGAATTAAAAAAGACAAATCCCTAGAGTCTCCAAAGTGTAGTGTTAGAAGGTGCTTTATTTCGAGGTACGACGCGGGGTTCCTAGAGTTAATTAACTGCGCCGCTTTTCCCCTTAATTTATTTTTTATATCAATTACCAACAAGTATTTTTTTTTCCGACAACCTATTTTTCTCAGTTTCTTCGACAACCATGTTGTTGTTGTGCTTGTGCCATTTCGATTTAATAGAATTCAAGAACGAAAAAGGTTCAAATCCAAATAATAAAATAGTATAGAAAAATGGTATCAATAAAATAAATGGTGTAAAAATCAATAATCAATAAATTTGTAAATGGGGAAATACGAAAGATATTTGGATGATAGAATAGTATTAATAAAATAAAATATAAATAAAATCAATAAATCAAATAATTCACTCAATCGAATGAATAAAATCAAAGTAATCAATTAAATCATAAAATATTACTGTAATCAAATAATAAATCAGTGATTCAATTCACTGAATTAAAAAATCAAATTATCAAAATATTAAATCAATCAATTATTAATAAACTTAAACGTTAGACGATTCACTATTACTCACATCAACAGGAACATTGGAAGATCCGTGTTCTCCTTGTTATCGCAGTTGGGACTTCTTCCAGGTTCTTTGCTCCGTTGAGGGATAGGAATCCGCCGCTACCAGTTAGCAGTAAGCTCCTGTTCTAGTAACGTTGACGGATCCTACTGACTGCGCCAATTTGTTATATCACACTTCTCAATATTAACTTTTTAAAAAAGATTTTATTAATAACAATACAAAAATTATAACTCTAAAAATGTAAATGAAAATAACAACATAAAGTGACAGAGTAACTCAGTAATAATGAATAAAGACTAAGTGAAATTCTACAATTTATAACATTGATAATGATGAATAAGCACTGTCGACACGGCGATTCTCACGGATGCTCGGCGGTACTGTAATGTGATACTCCACGTCTCGCTGAGTCAGCTGGGAACGACGAAATATAGTTGTTACACAAGTTCACACAAAGTTCGTGTTATAAACTTATATAACACATATATATATATATATATATATATATATATATATATATATAAATTGTAATGAAATAAAGTTTGATTGTAATAAAATAGTTTCAAAGAATTCAAATTTAACTACAAATATTGCTAACCAGACATGAAATTTAGGGTATTTGAAATAGCAAGCGAGCATGTTTGTTCACAAGAGAAACATGTCATTGTGTTAGTGAATATGATTAAATGTATTGTAAAATCCCTAAATATCTAGTGGGAAGGATATAAAGCATACTTACAATTGAGTGCTAAAGTCCAAAACGATGATCATTACTCGTCAACATTCAATAGCATCAGGTTAATCAGGAAAAATCTTGCAAGGCATAGTCAAAACAGATCTTTATATCAAATTCATAGTAGCTAAAATACAAAATCATATTAGAATACAATTTAAACAGGAATTAAATCTAATTTGAGAAGCAGAATTGAAATATCTAAATTTGAAAGTAAAGTACCATGTATAAAAAAGTTAATTCAAAGTACAAAACAGAAAACCAATAACAGAAATGAGGGAAAATATATAAATTTCTGATAGTAGACAATAAATTGGAACAGATAAAAAGAGTTATAGTTAAATAGATAAAGATTAAGGAGGTAGAACACCAAAAAGAATATGCTTGAGTAAAACGATTATCAGATATAAAAAATTCTAACAATATAACAGCAAAGAGATAGGAAACCGGTTGGTAATACTTGCAGAGATTCAAATAGTATAATGTAAACAAGAGTAGGTCAAGAAAAGTTCAATAAACTTAAATTTTGGGGAAAATAAGGAAATGTATCAAAGGTAAAATTTTCATTTAAAGTTAAGAACCAAATAAAAACGATATCAAAAGTGTAAAACTATATCAAAAGGTACAGGAAGACTTAAATAATACATTTCAAAAGAAAATATAAAGGAAAATCTGTTATTAGAGAAAAATGTTCAAGTTCGAAAAAATGTCATAACATAATTTCAATTGCAAAATACAAGACTAAAACACAAGACAAATTTTATATATAAATAAAACCAGTATTTTTCCTAGATTTTAATGATACAAAATACAAAGGGTTTAATTAAAATCTTTATTTCATAAATTATGTCAATTTGAATTACTTGTCACAGAAGGCAGATGTTTTACGATTTGTTATAAATTACCTGTCAACTTTTGACAATTGTCCAGTCTTTTTCCATAGCTGCAGGAGTGCATATGCACCCAATTTTGTTTAAAAATCTAGTAAACAGTGAAATAAACAAAAGTGCATCGAAATTTATTGGCATAAATCGCCATGTTGAATAAACTAAAGTGAAAGTGACATTTAAAACCCGAAAGAAAAACGAAACTGATCTGATTGTGTAACGAATGTCTCAGTCGGAAATCTACAAGGGGAGTTCAAAATGAAATAAGAGCTATCACTGTCGGTAAGAACACCCTACTATATATATATATATATATATATATATATATATATATATATATATATATATATATAAAGCAGAATCTATTTTAGAAAATAATGTCATTGTCATGAGGAATGCAATTTTTTTCATACTTTTAAAATAACTTAGTTTATTTAGAAATTTTGCCGATACATATTGAATGATATTAAAAAATAGTTAAAGTACTTGTAATAACTTAATTGTGAGGAGGTCTATAAATGATATTATTTGAATGACATTCACGAGGACGTTTTCTCAATTTTTTATAACATTAACAAATTGTAGTAGAACAAAGTGTATAAGGCAATTTCGTAGCGTTTACTGGGTACGAGATTCTTCCTCACAGTGTTTTCCGGGAAGTTGTTTGCATAAATGATCAAGTATGATATAAGTTGTATATTGTGTAATACTTATCCGTTATGGACTTCTCGAGTCTGGAGTCGTTGTCAATCGTTTAGTGTTGTTTTCGAGGCTTTTACTAAACAAATTTTCGCTCCCCTTAAATTTATCAAAAGTTGATGCTATAACAATTTGACAACTTTTTAGGAACAGAAACAAAAAACAATATAAAATGATGTTTGAATGGATGAAGAATAATAAGTAATAAGTGTATAAAATGTGAATAAAATAAAGTAATAGGTAAAAATCAAATTGATATTTGTAAAATAAAATCAAAATATGTTAAAATAAATGAGCAATAAAATAATACGAGTAATAATTAAATGCTTAACCTAAACATATCAAAATAAAATATAAAGTAAAAGGAAATGTGAATAAAAATAATGTGTAGAAAAATAAAAAGGTTAATGATATAAGTCAATATTAAAAATGGTGTTTTAGAGAACATAAAGGGTATACCTAAACTTGCGTCTCTAAGCTTTGTTCTGTTTTCAAAACAGGCCTAAGCTTGGGGAAGAATTTGAGTCTTGGCTGAGGCACTGAAGTCTGGTCAGGATTGCAGTCCTTTGGAGGTTTTACCATCCTCTTTTTGACAGCTTGGAAGGTGATGAGTGCTGCTATGATCATGAGAGCAGCTATGGTTGTATAGGTAAACCAAGAGATATTTTTGGTTACAAACGGCTGGTTTATGAGACCATCGAGGTCTCTGGAATATTGTTCCAATTTGTGATTTGCTACGTCTAATTCTTCTACGTTAAGCGTGTTCAGCTTCAGGGGCTGAAGTTCAGGAATTTTAATTTTTTCTGGCACTGCGTCGCAACAGTTGAACGGCACTGTTACTGGTTGGAAGGTTTCTAGAACATCGGTTTGTTTACCAGATTCAGCTTGAACTTTTGTAATTCCTATAAACGCACTACACTCTGATTGAAGAGTCAATATGGAGTTGAGGGAGATTGTAAGAGTTTTTGGGTTTGTTTGAGCGCAATTCACTGTAACACTTATGGGTTCAGAAGTAATTATGAGCCATGTATTGGGTTCTAGTTTTTGAACGTTGTATCCTTGAGTGAATATTAGTGAGCTTTTACAGTTGTCGGGTACCTTCTGGACATTCTTTAGAAGTTGAGCTTCACATAACGCGTTTGTGTCAATAGGATATGCGTAAAGTTCAGAACACAGTTTCTTACGAGAGGATAACGGTTTACACGCACTTAAGTCTTTGATCGGAATAAACATTAAAGAATCATCATTCCTTGCAAGATATTTTTGAGTGAAGGATAGCATATGATGTAAACCTGTTCTTTCATCGTATATAGGGATAGGATATAAATGAAAGACTGTGTAAGGATGTTGTTCGACTAAAGGGATTCTTAACACAAATATAAGATCGGTATATGTTTGAAATGCCTCTAGTTCAATGATTTCCAGATATTGTGCGATGCTCGAGTACTTTACAGCCAATTGAAGGTTACTTTTGACTAAATTTTGCGATACTTCCTGTAATGAGGTAATAAGATGTTCTGGTGTTAAAATTGAAGAGTGAATTATTTTCAGACGCGCGAATGTGATAGAATTTAAAACATCATTTATATTATCTTCTAAGTAGAGATAAGTCTCCATAAGTTTTTCACACATTTCAAGTAGTGCGAGTTTTGATTCGACGTAGGCGACCTTATCATTAATTTTTCCGATAGTGTTTTCCAGCTTTATCATGTTATCGTTAAAAAGTTTCTCGTCAATTCTAAGATTTTGGATAGTTTCGTTGAAGTTTTTAATTACGGATGTGTTGACACTTATTTGGTTTTTTTGTAAGTTCTCAATTTGAAGTTGGCCTTGATTTAAGCGATTTATGCTTTCGGTAAAGTATTTTCCGTCGGCGGCGTCTAAATTGCCGGTGATTGCCTTAAAAAGGGTACCTGCCCCATCAAGTATACCTCGTTTGTGTCTTTTAGTGTCCATGTGAATGTCAGTAAATTTTTGTTTGATTGAGTTAGAAATTTGATTGAGAAGGTTAATGTGGGTTTGTACGTCTGCGCGAAAGTAGTTCATAGCAAAAGAATTGAAGTTAACAGTTTTTACAAGGGTTTGTAATATTCTGTTATTTGTTGTAAATACTTGTTCTAGTGTAGAAATGTTTCTGTGTACTAAAAGTGTCCATTTATCATTGGATACAGTTATTTCTGCTTCGTTATGGAAGTAGATACCTAAAGTATTGTTTATTGGTTGTATTTGAAATTGGGGTACTGCTGACCCGAACAGCAGGCAAAACCTGAAACAGAAATTAACTTTCTGAGAACGGTTTCATTCGGTAGAAATTTACTTTTGATTTTTGGTTAGTTTTAGGGTTTAGTACTGTTGCGGAGTTTCTGTGGATCTCCAGGATTTCGAAAGGACCATTGAATTTATTTTCGAGTTTGTCCTTGATCTGGATTCTTTAATATAGACTTTATCGCCTATTTGATAGTTAGGGAGATTATCAGAAACGTGTTCATCAAATCTGACTTTCGCTTTATGTTTTGGATTTTCGTTCTTTCGCGAGCAATTTTATAATAGTGAGAGATACGATTATTGAGATCTCTGATGTACTTAGTTATCAGGGCTTGTTGGTTGTAGAGAGTTTCTGGAGTCCTACTCGAAGTATGTCCATAAACAAGTTCGTAAGGGGTGAATCCATGAGTTTTGTTTACAGAATTGTTATAGGCAATGATTGCATAAGGGAGGATGTTAAAAGGGTGTTCGTCAGGATTTTCTAGTTTATGGATTCTAATCATCTCTAATAAGGTCGAGTGGAATCGTTCTAATGAACCATTTGACTGGGGATGTCCCACACTAGAATAAGATAGTTTGATGTCAAATAGCTTACACAAGTCTCTCATTAGTGTGTTGTCGAATTCCCTGCCATAATCACAATGTATCCGTAATGGAGTACCGAAGTGTTGGAAATAGAGTAGTAAGGTACTAACAACGGTTTTTGCGGATTTGTCGGTTATGGGGTAGGCCTGAGAGAATTTTGTTAGTTTGTCCCGGATAGTTAATGCGTAGTTTTTTGTCGGGACTTCTAGAATATCGATGTTGACGCGTTCAAAGGGTGTCCGTGGGGTTTCAGTAATGACAAGTGGGCTGTCGAGATTTTTCCGGTAAACTTTTGCTCTCTGGCAAGATTGACAGTTTTTGATAAAATTGTCAACGTCCTTAGTCAGTCCTTGCCAATTGTATTTTTCTTTTATTCTGCGGATAGTTTCATTGATACCTCGGTGTATATTATTTTTGCCGTTATGGAATTGGTCGAGGATGATGGGTATTTGGTCTTTCTCAACTGTTTGGACGATATTTTGGCAAACTTTCCATTTGATATCGATTTCAGAAAAGATAAACGAAAGCATTTCCAAAATGGGCAGTTCAATGTTATTCTCAACACAGAATACTTCATTTTCAGTAAACACATCTCTACTATTATACAGAGATGCGAAAAGAATCTCGTTGACTATTTCTGACACTTTTGCTTGCAAAGACATTTACTCTAGGGGTACGGAAATCAGCATTTTCCTCGAAAATGTCTTCGATGATGTCATGGTGAAAATTTTTCATGAGAGAGCCTTGGGGAAATACTACGATGTTTTTGTTTCCTCGGTCTAGGAGTTGGCAATTAGAAAATTGAATTTTGTCGTAATCTATGAGAGAGACGGTTTGATATCGCTCGACAAAAGATTTAAATTCTTCGGAGATTTGTTGGAGATTAATGGGACTTCTCGTCTGGGGTTCTTGTGAGTCATCGTCAGTTTCGTTTGTTGGAAGTACTGTAAATGGTGTTAGATGATTATTTGCTTGAAATGATATGTATTCATTAAAGTTGTTAACTTTAATGCGAGAGAGCGCGTCGGCGTTTTTATTTACTTTGCCGGGTTTGTAAATTATTTGATAGTCGTACTCCTCGAGCTTAAGGCGCCATCTTGCAAGTCTACTTCCAGGATCCTTTATAGAAAACAGCCAAGTTAAAGGGCGGTGATCGGTCAGAAGTAAAAACTTACGGCCAAAAATTATCGGACGAAAGTGTTTAACCGCCCACACTATTGCAAGGAGTTCTCGTTCTATGGTTGAATACTTAGTTTCATCATTGCAGAGGGTTCTGGAGGCATAGGCTACGGGTAAATCTTTACCTACGGGGCCTTGAGAGAGCACTGCGCCGATAGCAAATGAACTGGCGTCGGTTGTAAGAATAAATGGCTCTTCAAAATTAGGGTATATGAGTATGGGAGTAGAAGTAAGGGCTCTTTTTAATTCGTCAAAAGATTTGACGCATTCTGAATCAAACTGGAAAGGTGTGTCTTTTTGAAGTAATCTTGTCAAAGGTTTTGAAATCTTGGCGAAATTGGGGATGAATCGCCTGTAATAACCAGCTAACCCTAAGAAGGACTTGATATCTTTTGGGTTTTTTGGTTGGGGGAAAATTTAAGATACAATCTACCTTTGAGGGGTTAGGCTTCACGCCTTCGGGAGTTATAAGGTGGCCAAGATACGCGACCTCTTTGCGAAGAAACTCGCATTTGTCGGGTTGGATTTTTAGATTGGCTTTTCGCAATCGTTTGAAAACTTCAGAAAGTCGGGCTATGTGCTCATGTATAGTCGGAGAATAAACGATAATGTCGTCCATATAGACTAAACATCTCTCGTTTTGAACACCTAAAAGAATATTATCCATTACCCTTTGGAAGGTGGATGGAGCGTTTTTAAGACCGAAGGGCATTCTAACAAATTCGAAATGGCCATTATTAACTGCGAATGCTGTTTTTTGGATGTCTTTAGTATCGATTTCGATTTGGTGAAACCCGGAAGCTAAGTCGAGGGTGGTGAAGTATTGGCATTTGCCAAGTTGGTCAAGTAAATCCGAAATGTTCGGTAGGGGATATTTGTCGTCAACAGTAAGTTCATTTAATTTACGATAATCGACGACGACACGCCATTTTGGGTACCAGATGCGTCTAGTTTTTTGGGAACTACCCAAACCGGGGATGACCATGGCGAATTAGACGGACGTATAATGCCTTGGTCAAGCATCTTTGATATCTGACTTTTTACCTCTTGTTTGTGTATTTGGGGGTACCGATATGACTTTGTGAAAGAGGGTTTTGCGTTATTAGTGTCTATCGAATGTTTGATTTCGTTTGTAAAGGTCAGTTGGTCACCTTCTAAATAGAATATGTCGGAATATTCGAGGCAAAGTTGAGAAATAAGTTCGGCTTCCTCCTCGTTCAGATGTTCTAACCGAATATGTTCCATAATTGTAGTTTGTCTATCAGGCTGGGTCAAGTTTTGAGAGTAATTTTCAGAAAGAAAGTTTACGGAAAAATTGTTTATCGGTTCGAATTCCAAATTGTCGAAATTAACAGTCTTGGGGATAGCATTTGCATTTAAAACTGAAGTAAGGAATTTGCCTTTTTCATTAATTTTAACAAGGGCACGGGGAAGATAAACTTTTTCTATTTCGGCAGATGATAGGAAAGCATCAGTATTAGTGAGGTTACATTTTAATTTGCATATTTGTTCTGTTCGGGGTTCTAAACAGATTGTATTAACTGGGAAGCAGTTATTGAAAGTTGAAGGGTTCTGAGTACGCATGACAGTATCATCCTTAACTTTGTAGAGAGGTAAAGTTTTAAAATTAGTGACAAGTTGTTTGCTGTTAAAGTCTATAACGCAGTTATAGTGTTCAAGGAAATCTGAACCCAGTAATCCGTCGAATTCAATGTCGATGTTGCAAATATATACCTTGTGTGGGTCGGCGACATTGAAAGGTACAAGGGTGGATTCGTTGATTAAGATTTTCTGATCGGTGATTCCTTAGATGACTACGTTTTCGGGAAATCGTTGTTTGAAGCGTTGGCAGGTTTCAGGTTTAAAAATTGAAAGTCCTGCACCCATATCGATAAGAAGTTTATAGGTGTTTGAAGAGTCAGTAATATAATAAAGATTCTTTGAGTTGACGGAAAGAAGGGGTCTTACAGAAAGTTCTGTTCTGGGAAGTTGACATTGGGGCTGAAGTCGTCCAGATTCATTGTCTGAATTTGGGTTTGAATTTCTGAAATTTCTTGGTCTGGGGGTTCTGACTGAGTGGGGGTCAAATGAAAATTTACTTGAGAAGAATCAGGTTCGTCAGAATAAAATTCGTATAACTGTTCAGTATTAAAATATTCTGGTTCATTGTTTTGTTCGAAATCATTAGGGTGATAATCTTGTACGTTTCTGTACTCATCGGGTAAAGAGATGTAATGATTTTCGTTTTGAGAGTAGTTATAGTCATTGTGATATGGTCCGAATTGCAGATTGTTCAAGTGATGAGTCTTTGGTTGTTGGCGTTGTTGATGTTTAAAGAAATTCGGGTTCGGTCTGTAATTGCCAGACATTTGGGGTTGTCTACTGGTAGATGGACGAAATTGTTGCTGTGAAAATTGTAGACTGGGATTAATATTTGTAGACTGATTAGCAGGTTGATTGGAAAAATGAGGGCGGTAATTCGAATAGTTCTGATTAGAATTCGGGTTGTGTTGAAATTGTCTCATTCTCGATAAGCATTCGTTGCTTAAATGGCCCATGCGTTTACAAAAAGAGCATTGTTTTGGAGGTGGACCGTTATTTGGTTTACGAGGGGGTTGTTGGAAACTTCTATTACCTGAAAATTTCTGGGTTTCTAAATGCGAGAGTTGTAGTTCTCGTTTAATTCTGGAAATGGCAGTGAGAATACTGCACGGGTCGCTAGCGCGAACGAGTTGACCAATTTTGGGCTCTAAACCCGTGAGGAGGCTATTAAGAGCCATTGACTCTATTAAGTCAATCTGCGCTTGCTTTTCTTTAATGGTTAAATTTTGTTTGTTTATAGCTGCTAGCATTTTCGCTTGGTGCGTCTGGAGTCTAGCAGAGAAAGTGAGGGGGGATTCATTTGAAGTTTGCCGCATTCGTTGCAAGTCCTGTATGAGAGCCGAGAGATCCCGAGGATCTCCAAAATGATTTTCTAGGAGGGTTTAAATTTCGGCTAGTTGACTAGGGTTTCGCGAATTAATTAACTCAGCCGCCCTACCGCGTAACTTATTTTTTATATGGAGAATTAGCAATACTTGCTGATTATCCGTTGCCATGCTGTAAGCAGTATTACAGGAGCATATGAAAGTATTCAAAAATATCGGATTACCATCATATTCGGGAATTATGGCAAATATTTCAGATAACTTATATGGTTCTACGGTTGGTGTAGCTGCTTGTCTAGTAGTGGCCATTTTTATAATTGTATAGATTCGCACAATAGATAAAAACTAAAAGTTGAGGTTTTAAATGTAAATGGTAAATATCTAGTTTATCAAAATCCAATATCGAGCAATGTTTAATAGGGTAATAACAAATTTGAAATAGGAATGTATAAATGGTAGATTAATAATAAACTTGAAATAATGTTTCAAATACTTCAAAATATGTAAGTCAAAGTAATAAAATAATATGATTATGTAAAATATATAGTTTCAATATTATTTAGGAATGTAAGGTTATGAGGAATAAAATATTATATAAATGAAAGAACTGGTGGTCATTCAAAAAAAATAAAAAATAGTTACTTTATGTGATTCTTACGTTATTATTCCTCGCATCGGACTGTTCTCCGCGTCACTTAGCACTGGTTAGCCTGGTTGCGTGTTCCCTTGCTAGTACTTGGTAGTTGTTGTCCTTTTCAAGTAGGTTTTGTCCACAATGATTTAGAAATCTCCACAGTTAGTTAGTATTCACGTGTTCTAACTGTGTTGGACAATCCTACTGACTGCGCCAATTTTATATTCACTTTGATTCAATTCACTTTTTAAAAAATATATTTATTTAGAAACATACAATATTAAAAGTGAACAATTAAAATAGTTAAAGTACTTGAATAACTTAATGCTATAAATGATATTATTTGAATGACAACACGAGAACGTTTCCAGTTGCTTTTATAACATTAACAAAAGTGCTGATGCAAGTCAGCGTTTTTACTGGGTAAACGGACTCGTGTAGGTTTCCGGGAAGTTGTTTGCATATAATTCAAGATGAAATTTGATATCCCTGAGAAGTCACGTACGCTTTAAATTCCGTTGACTTCTCGACTGTGTGAACTAAGTGCTGATATATTTTGCATATAACATATATATATATATATATATATATATATATATATATATATATATATAAAGCAGAATCTATTTTAGAAAATAACAACTACAAGCTGTTCTGGGACCGCACAATACTGACCGATAGGACTGTTGCTCACAATAGGCCAGATATAGTTTTAGTAGATAAAATCTCTAGGAAAACAACCTTAATTGACATTGCAATCCCTTACAACAATAATATACAGAGTACGATATTGTTAACGTTTAATATCAATGTTAAACGGAAACTAATAAAATCACAAATGTGTCGGTACCTGCATGTGAATGACTATTTTCTCGGAAACTCTTGGACGAAAAAGGTTGAAATTTGGTATTAGTACACAGTTTGGAGTACTTCTGTGAAGAAATTTTACAATATTCGAACAGCCCGCCCCTATTTCTGAAATTATTGAGCCAAAAAATTTGTAAAATATAAGGAAAATGGGGCTTGTCATGAGGAATGCAATTTTTTTCATACTTTTAAAATAACTAGTTTAAGAAATTTTGCCGATAATATTGAATGATATTGAAAAATCCACCATTCCTGCCTTTTTTCTCGGCAATTACTGAACCTTAACTTTTGAAAAAAATAGAAATGTCAAACCTTACAAGGATACTGAATCGAAAATCTTAATATTACTGTTAGGTGGCAAATTGTAGAATTTAATTAAAAAACAAAAATACAAGTTGCTATTTGAAATACATGATATTACATGTAAGGGGTTCTTATGAGGAAGTATAGCTATTTCATATTCTTAAAGTAATTTATGGGACCATTTTAAGGAAAATCACAAAAAATAAAGAAAAATCATTATATGCATTATGGCGATCAAATAATTCAATTAAAAGAAAAATAACCTAAAATTACTCCAATAGCATCATGTAACTTATTGGTACGAATTACTGTGGGTTTAATTACTCGTACTGTCATCTTCCAATAAATATATTTGTCATTCAACGATGACAACAACTTGCAAATTCGAAATTCAGCACAATTTATACCTTCAAATTACAACTGTACGCTCTTCTGTCTCGGAACACTTCCTTACATACTATTTGACGTTTTTGAAATTTCCATAGTGCTCCATGTCACTAACCTAGAAATCGGTAGACTTTCCCCCAACTGTCAGTTACCATTTGCTGTCAACATGACAGTGACAAGTAGTTTGAATATACAGTGTCCCTTATCGGCCGCTTTAGTTCAGATCATCCAGATTAGAGACATCTTCACCTCAACAAGGGGCCAGACGATCCTGATGGACAAATCTCATCTTTGTGCTTGGACTGCTTTAGAAGTCGTACATAACTTATCCTCTTGTTAACACCGTAGGGTCCATCCTACGAAGCTAACAACTTAGGGCACTTGCCCTTCGCCCTTTGTGGCTTGTGCAACCAGGCCTTATCTCATTTCTGAAATCGGATCGAATTTGCTTCTAAATCATATAGGGTCTTCATTCTGGCACTTGTAGCTATCATGCGCGTCATTGCCTGGCGTCCTAAAAGCTAGGTAACATAGAAGCAATATTTATAGTAAATTTTGATTTCAAATAGCTCCTCAATAGTAATTCAGTGGAGTCTGATCGGAACAACGGGAAGGCCATTCAATTTCGCTAGATCTACCAAATCCTATGATACCGAAAAACGTGATTAAAGTAAGCTCATACTGCTGCTGCTTGAAGTGGTGTAGCTCCATCTTTTGAAACCATATGCTTTTATTTATATTAACGATTTTATTTGTATTAATATCAGAAAAAAGTTGTGATAATTCACGTATTGACGATAAAAATCCAAGAAACTCGCCCCAGTTGATGGCCCTACTATAAAAGTTTAGTCTAATTATTCTGTTGTTTGTCATGCCATCCCCAATGTTCACTGTAATAGGATACTGAGTGTGATTGTCCTTTATCCATTGAGGAATTTGCGTACTCCAATACCAACAATTTTGTTGACGTCACAAAAAGATAATTTTAAATAAATCGTAACTGTCACAAAAAGAACTTCTTTACTTATTGGCATAAACTTAACAAATAGACTAGTAAATCGTAACATGCATTTTAAGTTTTTTATATTCAATACATATAAGCTGCATAAATATAAATCTAAAAACTTTATTAACTCTCCCTCCTTCTGATTATCTCAGAGAAATTCATTCTGAAAGTCATCGAAAGAGGGACTTGATCTATTTCGATAAACTTGAATTCACCCCATCGCAAACAAATTAATCATAAATTATGGGGATTGCCTATACTTATACGTCACCCTTATAATTATAAATTTACTTTTATAGCTGCGAGTGTAACAGAAATTTGTAGATATCGCTTCGTCCTTTATGCAAATACTGACTCGTTTTGCTCTTGTTTTATTAGTCGACTTCACTTGTTTGACAGAGTTAAGTAGAAAAGTTTTTATTTATAGTGTAAAAGATTTCAGGTCCTGGATTATAGTTTATTCCTTTAGGTTTCGGTCGTAATTTTTGAATGAACTTCAACTCAATAATTTCAAAAATATTCATTTTTCAGTAACTTGTAATTAAGTAAAACCGTTTGTAAATGGTTATATTTAATAACAAACATGTGTAGTCATTCATAACTGATTATATTTTTATATTATTTATTAAATTATATAATATGCTTTAGATTTTGAACACTATCACGAGTCTTTCTTTAAAGATTCATAAAGCATTGAGATCTATGTATTAAAGTATATTATCGTATAAGAAATAATTCCGAAAAACAGCTCTATACAATAAAAGATACTCAGAACTATTCTCTTTGGAATTGAATGCATTTATTGGATGCAGATTCCATTTGGGTTTGATGTAACAACAAAATCGGGTTTGATGTAATAAAAAAGTCGAAGATATATATATATATATATATATATATATATATATATATATATATATATATACAAATAATGAAGTAGAAATTAGAAAAAAACTTATGCATGTTGGTTACGCTAGTGCCAGCAGAACAATTTTTTTCAAAATCGGGTAAATATTACCTCAAGAAAACCAAAACGGATGAAAACATATTTCTAAATGTGAATGATATATTTTTGGACAATTCATTTGTGTATAAAATAAAATGCGGTAATTTTCATTGTGATCAGTAGTTTAGGCGAGAACTGACAAATTAATATAAGAATATAATTATTAGTTTATTTATTTATTGAGAATAGTATCTGTTTATATTATAAGGAGACTTTTTTCTCTCCTTAATTATTTCATATTTATAACTGAATAAAAATGTTACATAATAAAATCGGTTCATATTCCATAATTAATTAAATACTTTTTCATTTTAATTTCAATGTATTATATGGAATAATTACTTAATTATTATAATAGGCACTCATTAGTACTCTATATTTACTTGCTACAACTAACGGAAGTAACAAGTAACGAATACTTTGTAACGGGTAGTCAGACTAAGAGTAACGAATACATAACAGTATTCAAAAAGTCGTTACTTTTGCAGCACTAATGAGGCATACCTTACCACGCTGCCTCAATGCGGGTTGGTAAAGGACAAATGTCGTTTACCCTGATTATTGCCATTTACTTCAGAGACTACTGAACTAGGGGAGTTGTGGCACAATATTTTATTAATTGAAATAACCTTGACCTGGCTGGTAATTAAAAACCAGTTATTTTTTAAATAAATTATTATTATTTCAAATGTAAAGGTCTCATGCCTTTATTAAAAGTTCTTACAATAAATTTTTCTATTAATATGCCAAATGTCACAAAATGGTGACTATTCCGAATTTTATAGGACATTTCTTAAATAAAATGCCATGTCAGACAGTTTTGGCTTTTCTTGTAAGGTCTTAGAATAACCTGATTTAGCTAACTAAAATTGCGCAAATTTTAACATGTTTTTCTATAAGTATACTAATTTCTTTTGGTATGAAGGCCACACCCTATGCTTATGCCATTTTCTACAACGGATAAGTAAATATTGCACTTAATTTCGTTGGCGAGAAAATGACGGAAAAACGTTGAAATGTTTCACAAGTTTTTCCGATTCGAAGCCTTACTTGGCACTTCGACACCCTTATGGCAGGTTCTTATGGACTACTCTCTATGTCAACTTTTATTCTTCCTGTTGCCAGAAGCGAGAAAGTCATATTGTTACATATGTTTTATAGTACTAGTAGTAATTCAGCCTTATCTCATCCCTTTGGCCACATGTGCCACTAATGACCATCATATTCTGATCCTTAATTGCATCATAGAATTCGTTTAGTCACCAAGCGAAACGGGAGAAAATTGATCAAAAACATGTTTTTTTTTTCAGAAAATTGAAAACGATTTTTCCTATGTTAGCTACACAATTCTCTTGCAAACTTCGCGTCAAGTATTCAATAATAACACATTTTTGAACCACCTCCGAGCCTCAAATGAGAAAATATTGGACCAAAATCTGTCAACAACAGACTGTCCATAAAACAAAACAAATGACCTTGCAATTGTAAAAAGTTAGTTTTTCCCGTAATAGGCCTCTTTTAAAAATTCTTGCTATGGAAAACTCTATGTGACTTGTGATCAATGTTAATAATAAAATTCAACAACAAGAAATAATAAATTTTTTTGTAGTTTTATTTCCCTAAAAATATTTTTTCTCCAAAAAAAAAAGTAATAGGTTGATATTAGGAATAGGTTAATAACATAGTAAGATAAAATTGTGTGCAGAGTCGAAAAATCCAAGAGCATAGAGGGATTTCCATTTGAATATTTCGTGTTGAAATGGATTTCTGATTGAACTGGAAAATATGTATATAATTAAGTCAAGCAGAATAAACATTCAGTATTAAAGTTTTTCATAGTATATATGTTAATATATTTAAACCAACAAGTGTATTTTTTCTAATATCCCAAATATCTATAATAGTATGTGTCGTGTTATTTCTTACGTACGGCCATAATTTTGTTAGCACTCTGGTTCGTATAGCACCCATCAAATCAATCTGGGAATCTCACATCAATGTGTCAGCAAAGAGTTGGAACATGTAAATATTGACACGATTATTCAGTCATCGCTGACTCCTGATGGACAACTTGGGTTAGCATATGTAGGGGAAACCAGTGCAATTATGTTTTAGTTGGAATCGATTCTGTTGCAATATTTATTCAAGTATAATAAGAAAAACTGACAAATACTTCAAATAATATTACGAGTTTGGTGCATAGTTAAATTTAAAGTTTATACAATGCTTTGTTATATGTAAAATAACATCGGTTTTCGTATAAGGATGATATATCATGTGGATGCTCAACCGCATAGTGATATTAGCTCAGGTCATTTACGGAGAAAAAGACCTTTTGGTGACAAAATTAATAGTAGAACAAAACCAACATCAATGTGTTCCAATGATAAAACAGGACTAATTGACATAAAATTCAACATTTCTTATCGATGCGTTTTTGTTTTATAACAAAAAACCGCGAAAAATCGGTAACAAATTAGTTTTTTACCCTTTACACAAAATCCGCCTATGAAACCATGTTTTCTACTATAGGCAATGTTGAAGAGAATTCAAAAACCTACAAAATAAGCTACTATACGCTCAACTTAGTTAATTGGTTTCTTAGATAATGGAATCTTCACCTGAAATTCCAAAAAAATAAATAATCGCTTATATATTTCTTTATTTTATAGCTAAAATTCTTATTAACTGAAAGGGTAGATATTTTCATACATCATTCAAGTTCTAAAAATAAATACTGTAGCCCCAGGAGTTTTTGCAACATTTCAGTCAATCTTATGTAAGACTTATTTTTTTGAAAGGCCATATTACCTTACCGGATGAACCTGTCATTACGAATAAACCAGCGATGGAAAGTAGAAGAGTTGATCTCGAGACACCTCATCTCATGTTTTCAAAATTTTAAGTATAAATACATAGAAGTACCGAAAATATTTAGCCATTCCCTATAATTTTTCTTGATGATACCTGTGTACCGATATCCTTAAAATAAATAATCTTTTAAAGGAACCTACTATTCCTTTGTTTACACTTTCAGTACATTTTATATTTTATTCTTATATAAAAATGAAACGCTGATACAAATTGATAATAGTTAATAATAGAAAAAAAAGATATTCTTCAATTTTTATCTTGTTCAGTTCAGATTCCTGTTAAGGATTTTTTTATTAATAAATACTAATTAATAAGAAGCCAAATTTCTGTAGATATATATGTTTCGATCTTTTATTGAAACATTTGCAAATGGAAAAATCGCTTGCAATAGCCTTCCCATTTTACATATTATGATTGCTCCGTCATTATCATTTGTGGCTAAATGGAGTATTCTATTTTGGCTAAATTTATTACATAATACCATATTATCCAAGTGTCTGCTTAAAATTAAAATTTGCATTAAGATTATTTATTTTCTAATTGTAAGGAGATATTTTCACAGTTACCACCCCTTAGCAATTTTTCGAACAGACTCGTTTGCTTAGGAATGGCTAAGAAATGGCCAAATGTTTTCAATACATATATGTATTTACACTTTAAATTTTGAAAAAGTGAGATGAGGTGTGTCGAGATCAACTCTTCTACTTTCCAACGGTGGTTCATCCATAATGATAGGGTCATCCGGTGAGGTAACATGATCTTTCAAAAATATGTATCTTCTATAGGATTGACTGAAATTTTTCAAAAACTACCGGGTCTACAGTATTTATTTTTAGAACATGCATTCGGCATGAGAAAATCTATCGCTTCAGTTAATAAGAATGTTTTAGCAATAAAATAAGAAAATATATAAGCGATTATTTATTTTTTTGGAATTTTAGGTAACCAATTAACGAAATTGAGCGTATAGTAGCTCATTTTGTAGGTTTTTCATTTCTCTTTAACACTGCCCATAGTAGCAAACACGGCTTCATGGGTGGATTTTGTGTAAAAGGTAAAACACTATATTGTTGCTGATTTTTCGTTTTTTTTTTGTTATATAACAAAAACTCATCTATAAAACAATTAGTCGGTTTTGTTCTACTATTAATTTTGTCACGTATTTTCGTAAATGACCTGGGCTATATTCATACTTGATTTCAAACTGAATCTTACCAATTTATATATAGATGTGGTAAGTCTGTAAACAAAATTCACGCTTTATTGTGTGATATTTAGCCTGTAAAAAGATAAAGGCCGTATACGAAAACCTTGCTGTCAAAAGTAATTCAATCTTATCAGAATTGAATTGGCCAATTCTAACATAATTCTGATTGTACTTGTTAACTGCAATAGAGAGAATAGAAACAGTTAAAAAGCTTTTAAAAGATATCATTAAATTTTATGATTAATAAATAGCAATATTTCACTTAAAACGGCGATGGTCTTATTACCTTTATATGCCAGATCGACACCTTGCGCTTAGTTGTAATAGAAATTGTAAAAATCCGGGGAAAAATTCGAAATGAGAGTAGCCGATAACGTCGTCTGATATTTCTCAATAAAGAGCACGCCCATCGTTTTCAGATGATAATTGATAGTGCTGGGTAGTAATAATTAGAGTACCACAGAGGGTGTAAGCAAGTTTAAAAGTTGGAAATATATTGGGTGATTGTAAAAATAATGTAACTATAAAGGGAGTACATACACAGGATGAAATATATAATCAGATTGTGTCGGTACACAATATACGGAGCCTTACTAACCTGGGTGCAAGTATAGTAGGTTTTACTAAACAGTGTAACATACAAGGTTTAAGTATACATGGTGTAAGTATACAGGGTGAAAGTATAAAAGGAGTACCTATACTTGGTGTAAATGTATAGGACGTATGTATACAGAAGTATTGTATACATATGAACAAAGAATGTTTGTAACCAAGGTGGAGCATACAAGCTAAAAGGTTACAGCATGTTAATAAATATGGTATACATATAAGTATTTATACAGAAAGTATAGAAATTATTAGTATACAGGTAGTAGTATGCAGAGTGTACCGCAATTTCACTTAATTAACCAAGTTGCACCAATATGAGTTGAGTTCTAATTTCGAGTATATTTATTAGTTTTGCATGTAATACGCATGTGAATCAGCAGGTAACGATGAGTATTATATCTGCGGAAAACCCAAAGGGTTAAGGTAGGGACTATTTAGAGACTTGGAAAATTTGGAGAAGTCAAAAATAACATAGTCAAAAATTGACGAGTGATAGGTACTTCACTTTGTCATTTTTACGAAATTTGTTTTATTGGATACCTACATGATGTAACACATGCGTGAAAATTAGTAGGCTCTTCTTCTAAAATAAATTAAGCAAAAGCATAATCAATTGGTTAAAATTCAGTTTTTTTATAGGACAGAAATGGTGAATCTTTTTATATGCGCGTGCCTAATATAGCAGTTATTTTTTATGCAATGTTTGGCGTGCCGAGATATTTTAAGTAGGAAATTAACACAAAAAAATACTTTTTGAATTTGGTTTATAATTTTATAAAATTAGTTACTATAATTTTATATAGAGTTCATAAAGTGTTTAAATTGTTACTTTAAGCAATACACTTACTGTCCTGGATTCAACCTCAAGTTTAAATCTGGAAATAACTTTCTTACAATATAAAGACCAATCTACGTAGAGAAAAAATAGAGAATGCGTTAGTTGTTAGATTTTTTACAATTAAATGTTACTGGAATGCTGTTTCAAAATTGATTTATATCATATTCTGCGTTCTTTTTATTAATATCCAATAACCAATCATTTAAACCTGCGTCCAAGTCGTTCATTAAAAAATCCACATATATCCTCAAAAACTATTTATTTCATTAATTTTATGAGTATTTTGATGAATTTAGAACAACTTAAACGACTAACTAATGAATCAACGTAATAGCTGTTACGAATAAATTTGGGCTTGTACAATATACCAAAAGATTAAATGTAAACTAGAATCTAATGTTTTACATTTATTTCTTTTTTCATAATAAAATAAAAAATGTTTATATAACGTTTCATCTGAATAATAATTTTTATGATATATATCTTAAATCCTCACCTATTTATAATCACATAGGTACTAGTAAAATATTTTCTTTAAACTATTTGTTGAAATTTAAATTTGGCAGCTGTTTGTCGGACCACCCTTTAGATATGTATTCTATTTGATAATTATCCTTTTTAAGATACAAGACTAACATAAATTTCAAGAGTTTTGTTATTCTTTTTTTTTAATAAAATTTATTATTTATTTTAGCAAGCAAGCTCCATCCCTACGTGATCCTTATTCAAATATTATTTATAAAAATTGATTTGATTGAAAAGATGGCAGTATTTTTGTTAAAAATAGCAAAATCATTATAAAAATCAGTTGAATCGGCAGAATTCGATCAAAAATTATGATATATAACTACTCAAATATTGAATATGTGAATTATGAGTTAATATACATAAACAAAATACATTATGCAATTATTTTGTTTACAATTAAATTTCCTAGTAAATAGTTCACATTGACAGATCAAATGATACCAACCCTGCAGCATTTTGCAATTCAGGTAATAATATTAGGTCATCATTTTTAAAATGTTTTTCTTATTTAAATCTATAAACATTCCTTTAATAAGTCATACGTAATATGTTTTTGTTTTATCAGTTTCAGTACATACAAAATGTTTAGTTTTATTAAATGAAAAAATAAATAATATAAATAATTATGACTTAACTGTGGCCTTCATATGACATTTTTGACAGTAAATGTCAATTTGAAATAAACAAAAATGACAACTTGCCTAACAAGAAGTAGGCCATAAATGGAATATAAACAAAAAATTTGACATTTATTTTTTTCTTGTATGTTATAAAGAAAATTTTTCGTAGAATAAATATTTTAAGAGTGGTCTGACATGTGTCAGCAATAGGACTTACATTTTTATTTTCTATAGCTATCAAATAAAAAAAACTCATATTTGTCTAACAATTTTACACAAAATAAATAAAACCGGTGGCATATTTTCTAACAAAATATCCAGAAAGCAGAAAGTATTCTGCTACCTGTTCCGGATGACAAACACGTTTCAAAGATCACTGTTTGGACTAAGAGGAGAGAAAATCCCAAATTATTTCGAAATCAAATTGTGTCAATTTACTTTAAGTGAAATTAACCTAAACGAACTTATTTAGCGATACAATAAAACAAATATATATGTATGTATAAATCTGGGCTAGCAATATACAAAAACTTTATTTAGGTTAAGATAAAGTTCATAATCTTGCAAATGTCTTGTAGATACAATTCTGATATTCACATACTCTTGAAAATAAAGAAAAGATTAAATTTAATAGATTGTACTCGATTACGTTCAAGTGATATAATAGTCTGCCCCTGTTTCCCCATTTATGTTTCTTCATATATAGTTCATGTTTGGACCAGAGGAATACGATGCTTGGATTCTATTCCATCGATGAGATCATAAATAAGTCACTCTAGTACGGATTTATTGAAAATATTCCACATTCTAAATAAATCTGGATGTTTTATAAATACCATAAAATATATTTCATTTAAACACTTCCATAAATATAGATATTTATGATGACGGATTCTATAATTTACATTTTTCGATCTTAATTTGTTTCATTAATATTTACATTCGTTTTGATAAAAAACAGATAATTTTGATTTAATTTGAAATAACAAACTTTGATACTGGGTTTTGTAGTTGGCAGTTGATGAGAATTCTAATAATTAGTTTTAAATTTATTTCTTAATTATTAATCTAAAACTACTGGTCTTACCAGATTACTTATTACTCGACATAAAACACTGAAAACAACTACTGCAACGTATAGTGATGCATATTCAGACTCTTTCTAAAAATATATATACCTAACTTAATTACGAAAATATATTTCTTTTAATGTTTTTCTGAAGAAAAATAAAACCATTTATTTGTTTGCACTACTTAAGATATTTGTTCAAAGTTGAATTACCATTTATAACCGACTTCCACAAAGGAGGTGGTTATCAGTTCGGTGCGTTTGTTTTGTATATAACTTACCTGATTTACTCTCTGGTTGTGAACCGATTTATATATTTATTTCTTATTTATAGAGCTTATGTACATCTGGATTTTCTAAAATTTCAAATTGAAGAAAATAATTTTATTATGAAACAGGTGAAATTTGAGATTGAGCATATAACTCCATGATTTTAGGTATATTATCCCATTTCTCAAAAACCCCTTACGGATTTACATATTTCTTTCAATTGCATTCTATTAATTTTATATTTATAATATCCTGAGGTGGTCTCACAGATTTTTCAGAAAATCGCCGCAAAAATCATGTATGTCAGAAACAACCTTCAAGTTTGTTAAATGACATTTCGTCATAAATATTTAAATTCCAACGTAAATATTCCGACAACTGTAGACGCTGAAATTTATAATTGCTTATTTGAACATTATCTATGTACCTCGCACGCATGTAGGTAATTTACTACAGTATAATTAATTATACACATTTTCGATATCTAAAATTTAGTCCATATTTATTTGACACTAAAATATTTTCCGCTCTTTACGTCAATAGAAAAATCAGCGACAACACATGTCCGGCTCTAAATTGCTATTCGGTGCGATCATGCACAGGGTGTTTAACATAGCAAACGGAATCACAAAGTTACATGTTAAAACCCAATTTAAGCAATAATAACAATAATACAGACCCTTCTATTATAAACAACAAATGCAGATACGGTTGCCTAACATCTGAATCTATCCAGTATATTACAGGAGGTTGTTAAGCATTCACTGCAACTGAATACAAAAAAAGACATGATGCTGTGGCAAAAATACTGCACCAGAAATTAGCAGTGAAACTTGAACTGCTGCAATCGATAAGAGTGCCATGCTATGTATACAAACCACAATCTTTGTTAGAAAATAACAACTACAAGTTTTATTGGGACCGCAAGATACTCACCGATCGGACTGTCGCTCACAATACACCAGATCTACTTTTAGTAGATAAAGTCGCTAGTAAACAACCTTAATTGACATAGCAATCCCTAACAACAATAATATAAATATTAAGAAGTTTGAAAAAATATCCAAATACAGGAATTTGGAATTTCAAATAAAGACACAGTGGGACATGAATAACACACGAACCGTTCCAATTGTTATGTCAACAACAGGAGTAGTTTCTTTTAAACTGATGATTGTTTCGGTCATTCCTTGGTGAAAGTTCATATTTAAATTATATTAAAATACTAACCACTGTGGTAATTTTCACAAATTTATTATTTTCTTTCTTGACAATTGTTTCGCTCTGATGACAGGCTTCGTCAGAATTAAATATTGAAACTAAAGGCTAAACATCTGAATATATTATATAGTGTTGTAAGATAATAATGAGTATATATTTTTACTGTATAATATTAGTGAAGGTAAATATTATTAATATAATTTTGAATTTTGTATTATGTAAGTATATTAAGATTAAGCAAAGGGGAGACATATTTGTATCAGTTTGGTCATCAATAAAAATAAAAATTCACCACATTTTTTAAATGACCAAATTGATACAAATATGTCTCCTTTACTTAATCTTAATATACTTACATAATACAAAATTCAAAATTATATTAATAATATTTACCTACACTAATATTATACAGTAAACATATTGTGCTTTCTACCTATATACTCATTATTATCTTACAACACTATATAATATATTCCGATGTTTAGCATTTAGTTTCAATATTTAATTCTGACGAAGCCTGTCATCAGAGCGAAACAATTGCCAAGAAAATAATAAATTTGTGAAAATTACCACAGTGGTTAGTGTTTTAATGTAATTAAAACAGGAGTAGTTCTAAAACTTCTAAAAAATAATTTCAAATACCTCGGTCTGGACGAATATCTTTACCAACTAATGCAAAAAGTCGTTTTGTAAGGAACAGCCCGGACGGTCTGAAAATTCATGGTAGACTGCCACGACCCCAACCACGAGCCTGATAACTTGGAATCCCACAGAGCTAGACCCTTTTGATATCTAGGATGTCTAAGGTTTAGTGAATTTTTCTCAAAAGGCACGCGGTGCTACCATACGCTGTATGGTCAAGTCGGGGAATAATAATTTTTTAGGAGATAAAGTCTCAAGAAAAACAACCTTAAATGACATAGCAATCCCTAACAACAATAATATAGCTAAATACCAGTCTGAAAAAGTAACCAAGTACAGGGATTTCGAATTTCAAATAAAGATAGTGGTACATGGAGAACACACAACATGGGTTGAATTGACTAGTGACTGCTGTTTTCGTTTATTAGTTTTGTTTATTATATGACCAGTGTGTATTTTTCACTTTACCAGTTGTCATTGTTTTTCTTTCATGCCTTTTCATTTCAATTATTTCATCGAAGAATAGTTAATGAATCTAATTTTTCCGAATTGTTAAGTTGGTATTCATTCATGTCTGATATTATATTTCCTTTATATGCTAAACTGTTCTTTAGAATGGTTTTACGTCTTTATGTTTACTCTTTTATGTATATTAAATGAATCGTGTAATTCCTGTAACTCTTCACAAAGTTTATACAACAACAACAAGAAACATTATTTTTACTTCTTAAATATCTGTCATTCAGCTATTCTCAGTTCTTGTCTGTTTTGGTGTTAGTTCTGTTGTATTCTAATTATCATAGAATTTTATATGTAAACTATAATAATAATTTGAATTACCATAACACAATTCTCCCCGACTTGCCCATACAATGGATGGCAACACACTCACTCACTAAACCTCAGATATCCTAGATATCAAAAGGGTTGAGCTCTGTGGGAGCCCTTGCCAGATTTTCAGGCCCGTGGTTAGAGTCGTGGCAGCAGTTTCCCATAAAATTCCTGTCAGTCCGGGCTGTCCCTAACAGGACGGCTTTTTGCATTTGTTGGTAAAGATGTTCCTCCAGACCGAGGTATTTTAAATTGTTTAATAGATGGTTTGGAACTAGTCCTATCGTTGACGTAACAATTCGTACAGTTCGTGTGTTGTCTTTATTTGAAATTCCAAATCCCTATATTTGGTTATTTTCTCAGCCTGCTTGATATTTATATTATTGTTGTTAGGAATTGCTATGTCAATTAAAGTTGTTTTCCGAGCGACTATATCTACCAAAACTATATCTTATCTATTGTGAGCAAAAGTCCGATCAGTCAGTATCGTGCGGTCCTAGTACAGCTTGTAGTTGTTATTTTCTAAAACAGATTCTGGTTTGTATTTATAGTATGGTAATCTTACCGACTGTGATAGTTCAAGTTTCAGTGCTAATTCCTGGTGCAGTATTTTAGCCACAGCATCATGTTCTTTGTATTCAGTTGCAGCGAACGTTTAACAACCTCCTGTGATATGCTGGATAGATTCAGATGTTTGGCAACCGTACCTGCATCTGTCGTTGTTAATAGAAGGGTTTTTAACGATGTATTTTAGATAGTTGGATTACTTGATCTTGGATTGCTAATATAAAGCCTTCCGTTTCAGGGAACATATGACCTGAGATCAACCAGTAGTTCGACGCTGCACTGTCGAAATAATCTTGGTTGACGTCATTTATTTGCCTTCCATGAAGGGGCTTCTCTTTCCATTTCAGCAGTTTCTGATAAGTGGTCTGGTGGTGTAACTGAACGTGTTGTTGTGTCAGTCGCAGTGGTGTTGAGTCATCAACCTGGTACATGACTCTGAGTAGATCAGAAAATTCTGCGAGTTTCTGGAAATGACTACGCAAAATAGAAATTTGTTGATCTAATAGTTTGCTTAGATCTGCCAATCCCCTTCCTCCTTCATACCGTGGCAAAGTTGTACGTTCAACAGAGCTCTTTGGATGGTGATCTTGAGCTTTTGTTTTTTTTTTCAATGTCAGTCTTGCACCAATTAACTATACCGAAAGAGTAACTGAGCACTGAACACGCATAGGTGTTAATAGCCTGAAACAGATGTTTACTGTTTAGTTTGGTTTTCAACAGTCGTCATACCATTCTATAAAACTCTGCTGTTAGGTCCTTTTTCATAGTCAAGTGATCAATACGTTAAGCCTGCTTTATTCCAAGGTATTTATAAGTATGACCTTCCCCCATAGATTCAATTGAGGTACCATCTCCCATTTCGAAGTGCCCCTGCTGTATTTTGCCTTTAACTATATTAATAATTCGGCATTTGTCTAGGCCAAATTTCATATGGACGTCATTAGAAAACACTTCTACTATTTTAAGCATATCATGCAGCTGTTGTTTCGTAGCTGCCATCAACTTTAAGTCGTCAATGTATAACAAATGGTTTATCTTTAATGCTTGTATGTTGTTGTGTTTGAGACTGAACCCAAAATTAGTCGAGTTCAGTTTGTTTGAGAGAGAGAGTTCATGGCCAGGCAGAACTACAGCGGGCTAAGAGAGTCTCCCTAGAATATACCCCTTCTGATTGGAATGAGGTTAGTTTGTATCGAACAGTTGGCTTCATTCAGAGAGATTTTGGTTTTTTGGTGAACATGGCATATTCTAAAAGTTAATAATACAATTATTCACTTTATAGAGTTTCAGTGCCTTAATGTGCCAATCATGTGGAACTGAATCAAATTCCTTTTTGTAGTCCACATATGCCATGTAGAGATTTCGTCGTTTGGCGTGGCCTTGATTGCAGACAACGGAATCAATTATCAGTTTTTCTTTGTAGCCCATCGAATTTTTCGCGCATCTCTTTTGTTGTTGAGTAATTATGTTGTTCAGCTCACAATGTTTGAAAATGCGATGATTAATGCACGATGTCATGAGTTTGTATAAGGTTGGAAGGCACGTGAAGAGGTATGTAGCACCGTGCGTAAGGACACTAGGCATCTTGTGTTTGTGGGTAATTACATCATTTATAAGGGCTGTTAGTGTTTCGTGGGTTGCGTAGAGTTCCTTGATCCAGTAATTTTGCACACCATCTGGTTCTGGTGCAGTTATGGAGGTGCTTCATTATGTTGGATGTGTCTTCCGTTGTAAATGGTAGGTGTTGCATGCCATCACAGTTCTGAAATGCAGCCTCCTCCTCATTAATCCAGCTGGCTTTGGAGTTATAGGAGATTGTTGTGGAAAGCTGTGTTGTCCAGAATTCCTCGATGTCTGTTTTACTGGGGTAACTAGGGGCTTCATTATTATGATAGTCTAAACATGTCTTTCTATTCTGTTGTTCCTGACCCCTCGTTAGTACTCGGTTAGTCTTCCAACGTCTTTCCGAAGAAAATTGATTTTCCCTTCAATCCTTCTTTGCCAAGGTGGTATTCGAGGCGTTTGTCTAAATTGGGGAGGGTCTTGCATTGGTATTATTGCGACCCTGCAGATGGAAGTTGCAGCACAGTAGATGATTGTGTGTAGCGACTCTAACGTATTAGCACTTAAAACATAGTTTGGCAAGATGAAGTTGTTCATAGCCTGCAAAACGATACCCAGTTTCTTAGACGATCTTTGTTTGGGAAGAGCTGGTGTAGTCAGTGGATCTGTTTCACTATAAGCTAAGAGCTTTTTCCATTTCTGATTGGATCTTTTCAAGCAGGTTAGCGTTGGTTGGCATTTCTTGTTGTAGTTCTTGAGTCTCGTCCGCTCTTTGTGCTAAAGGTATTTCAGGCTCTGGATCGATTGTATTTCGACCAAATAGTTCGCGCTCCACTTCGTTCCTTATTGTGTCTAGTCGTTCGGTAACTTGAAGCTCTGGGTACTCACGACACAACTCTTGATGAAGTATTTGACGATATCCAGTCTTGTCCTGGCCTAGGTTCATAAATCTGTAAAACGTGCGCATTATAAATTCATTGATGGCGCTAGTCCATTTCATGCGCTGTCCTTTCAGTCCCGCTTGGGTGAGCGCTGGCTGTCGATCCTGCGCAACACTTTCTGTGGGTGGAGTTCTCGTTCTCGTTTGACTCTGTTGGTGATGGTCACGTTGATTCTGTGACCGTATTGGTGAGTGTTGTTGTGGTTCTTGGGCTGTAGCTCTTTGGACGACTGGGGCCCGCCTCCTCAGCATCCTGCCACCGACGTTCCGCATGCTGTCATGTCCAGCGCCGGCTCCAGACATGACTTGGCCATCCCCAGGCAGCGGCTCTTTTCCGAGGCATCTACTTCGTAGCTCCATTTCATGTCACCAATTGACCCTGATGACCCGGGTAACTCGGAACCGTGGGATTGACACTTCCTAGATGAAATCATTTGAATCAGATCATCCCGTGCGGGTTTTGGGGAATGGAGGAAGGCTATGTAGTAGGTCAGCGGGCAGTCTTATTATTATATATTTATTTTTAGTCTAATCGTCGTATATGCCACATTTGCAACGAAGTGTTATCTCAACCGCTCCTGAAAGTTGCACGTAACCTTTTCTTTAGGTCGGCAAGTTCTGCTTAACTTACTGAGAGCTAACATTTTTTATATTACGTCATTACAAATCAAAAGGTAATGTACATTTATAATTCAAGATTCTGTATAATTTTAAACTTTATATACTGTTGCTTTTATTTTTGGGTCACACAGCACAATTCTGTAGTTTTTTTTTTCAATCTTATCTTCTAAATAAATCAATAAAAAGATGTTTGTCTAAAAATATTATTCCGAGTTTCGCTTGCTTTAAAAATTAATTGAATAAATCAATACAAAATTGTGTAAAATAACATAGTTAATGGCGTTTTTGATTTTATGTAGAAAATGGCTATACGAATTTTTTCCTTGCTTCTGCGACACCGGTCTAAAACTTTAACCTATGATAAATATTGAAAGGTGTGAGAAGAGTCGGAAAGAGAATTTCTCCTGAGCCACAATAACGAGCCGTTAACACGGCGTTTCATTCCTTCAACACTTTCGCAAACATATTTCCCTAGTGTTCAGTCGTTTCTTTTGAACTAATGTCGAAGGAATTGACATCTAACTTTGCCACGGAGTTACTCCTCATCCCTTGCCACCCTTCACTCCCTCAAAACGCTTAGCTCACAACGTGTTTCTTTCACAAAACCACCCTCGGTTTATGCCGCTTGATACGGCAAAAGGTAGCAGAATAAACACCCGCATAAAATAAACTTTATTAAAGTGTAACAGGGTACAGTGGTTCTATCCTCTTTCGTCTAAAAGCATTGTAAATGTAAAATTGAGTAACGACAGTGACAATTTGACGGTGACGAATTGAATTTCAACTAACACCTTGTTTTTGTGATTTTCTTTTGTGGATAAAAGCAGGAAAGTTGATAATATTTGTCATTTCTATTATTTTAATATTATATTTTGTTGCTATAAAAGAAATTATATTTTCAGCGTGTTGGACATTTTGGAGGTATATTTTTTTTATAAGAAAACTTTTTAAACGTTTTATCAAAAATTTGCATGGTGTTTTAAATTTTAAGAAATCATTTTGAATTTATTGAACTAAAATATTTATTTTTATGTTTTGAATAAAGTGTGGCAATCCTTAGAGAGTGAACGATGGAACCGATAGCTTCTTAGGAAATATACTTCTCGTCTCTCGTATTCTCACTCTCTGTTTCTCTGGTTATAAATTTCAGGTGAATTAAAATAATTGTAACTATTTTGTTACAACCCAAGTAGTAATCATTAATATGAAATTTATTTCTTCATTTATTTATAATTTATATATCTGCAAAGGAACATATGACGTCTTATTTCAAAACGATTACAAATATATATCACTTAGTGTGTAATCCAACAAATGTTTAAAGAAATAACTTTGGCAATGTTTAAGCACTTTTTGGGAAATAACACCACAATAGACGAAATTACTGTTTATTACCGAACGTTTCGGGGTCTCGGTCAATGGCAAAGAATCTATTCAAAAAGGTGCAATTCTAAAATGTAAAATTAAAATGTTTGACAATATAATTTGACTTTTGACGTTATTAAGACAATTTAATTTGATAATATACAGGATAGCACACAAACATCTCAAGGTCATACAATAATAAAGTTCCTTTCAAATTGGAACAATTTGCAGGGAAGATCTTCAGAATTTAATTTGGCGTTGTTATACAGGCATTCGCTAGAAATGCGATCAAAGATTTTTGTTGATTCAGTGGTGCCATTAAAGTCATCAGGGAAAACCTATTGAAAACCTTATGAACTATCCCGATACTAGGTTGTTCACAAGGACAATAGCGATTTCTTCCTTAATCATCGGCAAGCAGGAGCGATTGATTTCTACGGAGATACTAGCGATACTATCTTTTTTATTTAACAAAATTAAAGCAGACTCTCTTAGTTTTCGTTTCTTGTTGTATTGTTCTTTATGTAATATAATTAAATTTTGCAATTGTATTTTGTGTTTTTTTTTAATGCACTTTTTGTGTTTGTTTATTAGAACATTTAGAGGTCTAGTGGTTTCTCCAATATAGAATTTATTATATTCCCAAGGCATTGTATAAATGTAATTTTTTGTATTTGAGTTGTATTTTTTGATTTTGTTTTTGATATACCAGATTTTATTATATTTCTTGTTTTAATATGTTGTCCATTCTTTTTAGTCTTTCTGGGAGACCCTGGATATATGGCATAGTTATTGTAGTAATGTGAGTAGTATATTGGGACTTAGTGTTGCTTGGTGATTTTTGGTGTCCAGGCTCAAAAGTCTCCTTGTTTGTTTTCTTACGAAAGCTCTTCATCTTGAACGAGCTTCTAGTCTCTCAGCAGAAACATTTCGGTGTTGTCTCAAATGCTCATGGCGAGACAAGGAAGATGTTCTCATGTATTCTCTGACCAATTTTGTTGGTTCATATAAAATCCTCAATGCTTATATGGCCAACGCTATAGCTAAAGGAAATATTGCTTGGTCGTTTAATCCCACTTCAGCTCATTTTGGAAGAGGTTGGGAATCCGCTGTGAAGTCAGTAAAATCTCATCTTTTAAGAATTGTAGGATCGCAAATTTTAACACACGAGGAATTCAATACAGTTCTTACTCAGATCGAAACCGTTCTAAACTCACGTTTTCTATACCCTAGACATTTTCTCACTTTAGCTACTTAAACAACTATTCCTGAGCCTATTGTTAGTCGCGTTCCCTGTAATAGGTTGATGTCAATTGCTCCAGAAAATACATAAGGTTTTTTGGAAACGTTGGCATAACGAGTATTGACACACGCTGCAGCGTCGAAAGTGGAAGGACATGTCGCCGTCTTTACATGTTGGCGATTTAGTGCTTATCAAGAGTGATAATATGCCGCCACTCAAAACGCAGTTAGAAAGGGTTGGAGAACTCCATCCGGCCTCTGACGAGAACTCGAGAGTGACTACAGTGCGTTCAGCCACTGGGTCTTTACAAAGACCTTTCGTAAAATTATGTCCACTACCCGAGCCCTCCGGGTTAGTTGGCTGCAATACCATGTATTTCGGTGGGCGGCTTATGTTGAGGAGTCATTAGCATTTTAGTTGTAGATTAGTGTACATTTATTTTGGGCAAGAGTTTCGGTGAGCAGTGTTAATCCAGCTCATTATTTTTGGTATTTTTTTTTGTTTCTTTTCTACGCGCACACACAAGTGCAAGAGATGCTTAAATCACCATATGGGACAGTACAGACACTTTCACTCGTGGAAAAACAAAGGTATTTCATTGTTGTTGTCAGTTTAGTGAAAATCCGACCGGTCGTGAAATAGACACATAAAGTATAAAGGGCAATGCGTGTCTAGTCTCTCAAAAACATACAGTCCACAGCCTAGGAAGCGGTCAACATAAGTCCTTTGGCATGATCGTTTCGTCCTCTTTTGTAATTAACTTGATACATTAAACTCATCACAAACCAAGTTGTTTATCATATTCATCTAGCTAGAGCTACATCACTTAAAGAATAAACCGCATCTAAAAAAAAACGTTTAGTCTTTAGAAACGAAGATATTGTGTTATTAACTTAGTGTGATAAAATGCATGCTTTAAGATTTTTTTTTCTAAATAGTCATCTTCTTTCCTAATTGTGTAGCGTGTATTGATGGATCTTTAAGCTGTGGCGGTTTGTCTGATATCACATATAAATAAATAGTCACATCTGTCGCATGAGGAGAACTTTTTTATCAATATACTTTGTTAAAATTTGACTTACTCAATAGTTTTCTGAATTTAAACAAAAATAATTTGGTTAAGTGCGAGTTGGACTCACATACTATGGGTTCCATATGATCTTATAGATTTGCTCTAAATCTAACTAAATCATAAAAAATATGTTTTTAGTTTTCTAGTTTGCACTTAAAAGTCGGTTAGGTTTTCTTACATTCTGTTGCAAAATTGTTGACTAAATAGTTTCGTGGATAAACAAGTAGGTACTGAGTGATTTTTTCGTGCATTCTAAAAATTATAAAAATGTGCAATTGTATTTCTCACAAGAATGCTCTTCATTTTAATTAAACAATTTATTTAATTATCTATTCTGTCTCGCCTCCCAAAATAAATTAGAACAGTGCTGATATAATATAAATAAATCTCAATACAAGGAAATAATTTTTTCTTACTAAAACGATGTACATATTAATAAAATATATTCACAAATACCTAATAGAAAAAAAGACATGTTTGGAGATCAACACTTGTGAGATTCAGAAAAGCATGTGCCACACGCAAAACTAATGTTGGGTTGGCATCCAGGGCACCTTGTTTTCAATTTTCTTGCTGGAGTAATATTTATACCATAAAGTACATCTTCCCCTCTTTTGCATCTGTTGGAGTGTATGTCGAGAAGGCTCAATTTCAATACAGGATTAAACATTGTTTTCACAAAAAATGTGTAATACTCATTCGTTACTGTTAACTTCTGCTGTGTTTGTTAATAGTTCAATAAAAATTTATTATTTGATTGTCTTACGAATTGTTGAAGCGCTGCCTTGTTTTCAGAAATATCTACATGTGATTTAGTGGAGTTATATTCCACTATATTGGATGGTTGCCAAAAATAAACTGTCGCATTTGTCTTTCCATTTCCCAGCTATCACCATGGTGTTACTTGTGACCATTGTCATTTCGTTTACCAGTTTACTTTTTACAACAATTTGGGAAGTGCACTTTTTATTCACCCTCAAAGTTCCGATCAAGTAAGTTTCATTTTCATTTACATCATGAGTCAAATCAACACGCGTTTGGTAATTATCGACAACGGGTGTCATAAATCTGTTGACTTTTTCACCATACACTTTAATACTGTAGGTATAACCACCTGACAAGTACAATTTGAACAGTTTTATCCCATACTTCTGCCTTTCCCCGGTAATTTAATGTCAAAATTTTAATCGAGTGCGAAAAGGTAGCTTCTACCTTTCACCTGGTACAGCCTGTTCTTGAAATTTTTCATTAGGAGATGGACAACAATTCATTTCATCAGTTTCTCAAATCTGTATTTAGCTATTTGAGGATCCGAGAGAGGCGCTACAGTCAAGTTTTTGGCAAAAACTATATTTTGCGGTTATTATAAGTTTGTGATTGTTTTTCAATCACAAAATGGCGCTGTGGACGAGTTACTGATCTTCAAATACAAAACGGTTTGTGCGTTGATTATGTCAGTTTTACATGACTAAACAGATTGGATTGTACAAATAATTTTTGGAGATCATTATTTTATGAAAAGCTAAACTGACAAAGAGGTATTAAATGAAAATATGTTGGAGTTATGAACAAAACGATTTCAAAATCAATGGTTGTGTTTTATACTATCATTCGATAAATGTCGCCATGTTACCATTATTATTTTGGACACACAAACACGCAACAAAAGAATGTTGGAATCTGTCTAATTAATGGTATATTACAAAGAGACTGTCTTCTTTTTGACTGAAATCTGCAGCATTTGATATACATGTTAGCTCAAAAAACGGGCTTAAGTCTTAACTATATGATTTTTCCAGTATTCAGTTATATGATAAAGTCGACCATTGTCGATCCACTTTTTACTATAAAGTTGCTATATCCTACGAAAACACCTCACAGCGCAATGTGACTCTTAAGTTGGTTTCCTAATATTGTAATTTTTGTCCAAGATTTATTACGACTATTCAGTTGCGGCGAAACAAACTATTGTTTCATATCTACTGCTCTATCAAATTTATTTGTTGTAGTATTTAAATATAATTTATACTAATATATTTACCTATATTATTAAAACAAGACATTTTAACAATATTTTCTCATATTCATATTTATAATTTTTTATTTTATTTATTCAGGAGTACATCAGTTATTAACCTTACAGAGTTATACATGTATTTAAGACCGATTACAACATTTTAAGCTAAATATATTGTAACATACATTAGAATTTGTTCTGAAATACAAATTTATAGAAACCACCAGTCTTCCATCCCTCTTTATGTAATGTTTATTATACTTGCAGCAGTGTGCACAATTGTTTTTTTTTATAGGATACTCTAAGAAAGTGCTTTCCGGCACAATAATGGTACACAGCACTATTTTTACACTTGTTAGAAGTATGACTATGAATATGACTTTTTAGCAGAGTTTAGTTTTTGCATATGATTACCATGGAATTGGCCATTATGCTGATTATCACTATACCTACACTATATAAATTTCTTTCTTAAACTTGATTTTAATTTAACAGTAGATTGTTTTTTTCGCTAGAGGTTCTCCGGTATCAAAGTCAATCTGTTAATTTACATCGAGTTAATACTCTTTATTTTGAAATAATAAAACTTTATTTTCGTTAACAAACTGCTTAATTAGGAGGTAAAGTCATTTCCTTGCTTGCATTTTCTGCAATGTTTGAGGTTATGTCAATACGAAGTTTCCAATTATTAAAAAATAAAATCATAACGAGATAATCAATTGTGTAACTCATTATTATGTGTCTTTATTTTCAATACGAACTACACAGTTTTGTCACACTCAAAATGGTCCGAAATAAAGAGTTTTTAAACAAAAAATAAAATCTCTCATGAATTTCTTAATAAAGCATTGTGTGTATTGCCGAGTCCGTTGTTGGATGTACTCTGTAGAATGGCAAAAGCGTGGATTGCACATACGCACATTTTAGTCTGGTTAGTGGACAAAATAAGGCCAGATGAGATTGACTCCATAATTTCAGCTGAAATTCCACATGAAACAGTTGACTCAAAATTGCATTGCAGTAGTAACCAAACATATGATACATGGACCTTGCGGACTTTTCTACTACAATTCACCCTGTATGGTCAACGGCAAGTGTTCCAAGCGATGCCCAAGAGACCTGCTTGTGAAGGTAAGAGGACAAAATGTTGATGTAGACAATCGTTGGATTTTGCCATACTCGCCAATATTGTCCAAAGCTTTTGAGATCACATCAATGTGGAATATTGTAACTCTGTGAAGTCGATAAAGTACATATGTAAATATGTTAACAAAGGTAACGATATGGCTGTCTTCGCTGTAACCTAATGCAAATGATCTTTTCATTTGCGATCCATGAAAGACACCCTACAGTAGTCCATTTGGCAGTCCATTTAGAAAAATGTCAACGAGTTTATTTTAATGAATCAAACGCGGCAGACAGAGCGGCACGTCCACCGCCGACAACCTTAACAAATTTCTTCACAGTCTGTCAAACTGATGATTTTGCTCGCTCTTTCCTGTATGCTGATATGCCACGCTATTACATATGGAATGCATCATCGAAATCGTTTCAGCGTCAAAAAAAGGAACACCAGTTGAAGGACATCAAAATGTATTTGTTTCAGACGCTCTGGGTCGCATCTACAAAGTACATCCAAATTACGATGAATATTATTATTTGCGGTTGTTGTTGGTGAATGTTCGTGGTCCGACATCATTTAAACAACTGAGAACAGTTAATGGACAGCTGTGTGCGACTTACCGTGAGGCATGTCAACTATTACATTTACTTGAGAACGATTCACACTGGGATGATACACTCAAGGATTCCGTAATATCTTCATCGCCTCATCAAATTCGTACATTGTTTGCGATTATCATATCGACATGTTTCCTCTCGAATCCAAAAGATTTGTGGGTTAAGTATAGAGATGACATGTCTGAGGATGTTTTGCATCGTGTGCGCCGTCAAACTTTGAATCCTACACTACAAATGACTGCAGAAATTTACAATGAGACATTGATCATGATAGATGGTATGTGTTTATTGATTGCAAAGTATTGTCGTGTTTGGAAATGACAGCACCCAATCGTCACGATACATTAAACCACGAGTTGCAAAGAGAACAACGTTACGACTTTGAAGCATTGGCCGAAACAGTTCGTACAAATGTTCCACAATTAAATCAACAACAAAGAATTGCGTACGACACTTTGATAGAAGCTGTGAACAGTGGATCTGGTAGAATTTATTCCCTTGATACTCCCGGAGGAACCGGAAAAACGTTCTTAATTTCATTGCTTTTGGCGAGGATCAGATCGCGAAATGATGTTGCTCTAGCGTTGGCTTCATTTGGAATAGCTGCGACTCTGCTAGCAGACGGGCGAGCTGCACATTCTGCCTTGAAATTACCATTTAACATGCAAATCACGGAAACTCCAAATTTCAACATCGCCAAAAATATCGCAATGGCCAAGATCCTAGAGGTATGCAAATTTATTGTTTGGGATGAATGCCCATAAGAGGTCATTGGAGGCACTAAACAGAACTTTGAAAGATTATCGTGAAACCAAAATATTTTTGGTGCGGCCATGATTCTATTGTCAGGTGATTTTCGTCAGACTCTTCCAGTTATTCCCCGATCAACTGTTGCTGATGAACTAAATGCATGCCTAAAATCATCGAATTTGTGGCAGTACGTAAAGACACTCCAATTAACAACTAACATGCGAGTATTTTTTCAACAAGATGAAACTGCAAATGTGTTTGCAAAGCAGTTGTTAGACATTGGAAATAATAAAGGTCTTCTTCTTTGTTTATTTACGCACCACAAAACAAATAAAAAAATATGGTTTATAAGAAAGCTTTAAATTGATTAACAGGCTGTATCATAACAGTGTGTGTCTGTCAATATCAAATTTAAACCTTATAAATAGCCACTATTTCAGGAAAACTCTGTTTTGTAAGTAAGCAACATGATGTGTCGAAAATAATATTAAAACTTCATACTTCATTAAAAAAAGGATTTTTTAATAAATACGGATTCGTTTTGTTTGTTTTAAAATTATTACAAAAGTTTATGTCTTTTATTTATCGATTGAGGCAATACGAAGTCTGCGGGGTTAGCTAGTACATAATATTAATTTAGATTATATTTTGAGTGGCAATTTTTAATGAGGCAAACAAAACAGAAAACATTTAGATTGGTTTCTAAGTATATTCTTTGTATACGACATTAATAACCTGTTCAAATGTAGAACAAACAAAATTCGAAGTAACACGTGATAGGGCAACATACAATTGCCTGTGCGAAAAGCACTGTCTGCTTAAGTCTACTCCCCCCAAGCCCGTAGCCAGCGGGGGTTCAAACACCCTCTGAAATTTTGGAATTTTTGTTTTCAAGATTAAATTTTAACCCCTTCATAATCTTTTTCCTAAGAATAAATATTATATTTATACAATTTTATATATCCCGAAAATACGTGAATACTTTATCAGCCCATAATCAATGAAAA
The DNA here is from genome assembly GCA_034190945.1 of Octodonta nipae. Taxonomy (NCBI): domain Eukaryota; kingdom Metazoa; phylum Arthropoda; class Insecta; order Coleoptera; family Chrysomelidae; genus Octodonta; species Octodonta nipae. The sequence continues at coordinate 64,830,838 of CM067217.1, read as the reverse complement.
AAAATTATCCAAGCCCCCCTAAAAAATTATCGAACCCATCAGGCAAATATCTCCTGGCTAAATATTAAAAGTTGCTGGAGTCACGGACTTGACTTTTAATGTTTAACCCTGCACTTTATTAATTGTCAGTCCAAACGCTAGTTTTACGGGAAATTGTAGTCGTCTAAGTTGGAAAGGCAATTTTGAGGGTATCATGGGAATTCTTGGTATAAAAACAGTTTCACAAGTTGCGTTGCCAGTTAATATGATATTTTCGATCATTTTTTTTTAAATTGACTACTTTGAATCTTGTACCGTTGCACAGTTTCAGTGGACTGTAATTTCTTAGTGGATATGTTACTAATATCGGTATAAAATTGTTCAATAACTTTTTCCACATGTTGTACCAAAACACAAATATTGTTAAAATGTACATAGACATTTCCCGCTTAAAATTCACCATTTCCTATTTGGAGCAAGTCGTTAGAAAATTGCCGATTATCTTCGCTAAACAATAAAATCCTCATATTTGTTTTAAGTTTCACATTTCGTGATATGTGAGAAACATGCGATCTTTTGAGCGATGCATTGAATTCATCTGCTCACGTTCTCCTTGTTAGAACTGGCAAAATTTGAAGGAATTCTCTAGAGAATATAACAATTCAACCACCCATTGGGCAGTTACTGTTGCGCAGATCTTGCATTGTCCTGTCTGGTGCCTCAAATGAAGGTTTATGAGACATATTTCCCAAATAATGAAACTGCAATCCCTCATTAATTTTCCGGCACTACTCTGTGTAGAGATATTAAAAATCTAAAAAACATTTTACCTTCATTACTATTTTTATTTGGGAACATTTTTGTTCAGCATTCAAGCGACATTCATCTTGAATGACTTGTAAAAGTCTCAAATGGTTATAGTTAGTTTCTCGTAAATACTCTGTATTGAATATTGCAATTAAATTGAAATTTATTGTCATGGTGAAACAAAAACTTTTATAGATTTTCCTGACAGAGATTCCACTTATTTATTCAATGCAAATAAAGCTTGACAAAATACTTGAGTCAAAATTATTTAATGACAATTCTTGACGTGCATACACACAGGAATCTTCAGCCATGCTTTGACGATCATTTTGTCAAAGAAGATGTGGGTCGGTAACTTGACTGAAGGATATCATGATGGTAAATAAATAACTAATTGATTTAACTGAACAGCATAAGGCAGCTTTAGAAAGTGTACTTTCCCAATTAGAGCCCTGTTCAAACAGACCCATTGCTTTACAAAGTCCTTGAAATTTTTCATAACTTATACCTTGAAAGTACGTTTACTACTGAAATTGCCATATCTTTATTTTCAGAGTTAAAATTTTACAAAATCTTCTTACTCCTACCCTCTAATACAACATCTAGGGCTCGGACACGAAGCGCGGGGTCACGGTCCGGTCAAATCACGGCGACACGAAATTAATTTCGTTGTGTGTTACATATTTTAATAAATCTCCTAAGGTATTCATTTAATTTGCGTGGGGTACAGGGAAAAATATTCTTCATGAAATGATCAAGCCAACTAACGTATTTAAAATGATGAGGATTAATACCGTATTTGTCTAAATAGCGTTCCAGTTACCGCTTTATAATTGTTGCCCATTTTTTAAGTATTAAAATGAGTATAGCATGTTATGTTTAAGAGATAGACATATGCCGTCCCGGACTTTTTTGTAGACCTCTATGAGATATACAATTTCACCCTACATTCTTTTGTTATATCTCAAAGGGTTTAGGCAGCATTTTCGTTGAAAGCTCCCAGACGGCTAATTTTTTCCCGACAGCTCCAACAAATATCGTTTATTTCTATAAAAACTTAATAAATTATGTACTAAAATCTTTCTCGAGAACCACTCTATCCACTGGTGAAAACAGCATGAAAATCGGTGCCGTGGTTTTTGATTATATACTAAAAACTTCCTCGAGAACTACTCTATCAACTGGTGAAAACAGCATGAAAATCGGTACCTTATGTCAAGGGTACCACGGACAGTATTACAAGAATTCTACGGAGACACAATATCGATACTATTTTTAATACAGACAGAAAAATAAGCACGGTGTTGAGGACTTCGAAGACGAGGATCCCTATAGAACAACAGGGAGAGTACGAGATTCCATGTGCAGAACGCCGTTCACGGTGCCAACCGATAGGCGCCGAGCCGCGACTATATAACAGCGTGCGCGCTCCTGAAAATCTTAGTATTCGAGTGACTAGAAGCGAAAGCAGAAGGCTACGAGAATTATGCGAACAGACCTGAAGAGGGTAGATATGACTCTGCCGAAACGTCATTTTACCATCAATCCCGGCAGGGATCAGTTATCAACTACGCGGATGAATTCCCGGAAACCATCTAATACATTTAGTGCCCGCGAAAACTTAAAAACATATATATATATATATATATATATATATATATATATATATATATATATATATATATGTATATATACACTTTTATTTGCTGGCGATCAGCTAATACTAGCTCAAGATAAAAAGCATCAACATATCTGGCAATAGGAAAGACCGAAACAAAAATTGAAACAGAATACGGAAACATAGAATGCGTGGGAGAATATAATTATCTAGGTGTGACAATAACTAATGATGGCCAAAACGACATAATAAACAAAATAGCCAAAGGTAAACGACCCACACGGGCTTTTTGCATCCAATAATTTAGAACAAACAAATGAAGAGAAAAACAAAAATGAAAATATACAAGACGATCTTCGAAAGCTGTGTAACCTACAGATAGGCAGTTTGGGTGATTAACAAAGACATGGAAAAAAGACTGCAAGCAGCTGAAATGGACTATTGGAGAAGAAGTGCCACACTTACTAGACTAGATAGGGTAAGAAATGAAACTATACTACAAAGAATGACCATAGAAAAGAAATACAGATAGAATAACCGAAAAGCAATTACTTTATTGCGGATACCTAAGGAGAATGAAAGATGAAAGAATACAGAAAAAATTTGGAACTGGTTTCCCCAAGGGAGAAACAAACGAGGGAGACCAAAAATAACATGGAAACACAGAATTGAAAAAAATATGCGAGAGGGAAGCTTGGAAGAAGGTGACTGGAATGATAATGAAAAATGGAGAAAGGGATGCGAGAAACGACCAGAAGCAGTTCAGCATTAAGTCACCGATCAAATATTTTAATTCCACGTTCTAATTTGTAGTATCACGATACCATATATCAAAATGTAAAGAATACATTGGCTACTTATGATCAAAATGTGTTTAAGATCAAGGCAGGTAAGTTTTTGTATTTTTGTAACTTTGGAGTAATTATTGGATAAGCAAATTTAACGTTATATTGCGTAAAATTGGGCGAGATGTTTACATGAATAAGTATTGGTTTTGCTCCGCAACCAGTAAGGAAGTAGTGAAACTGAATCTTGGTTTTGATTCTTTTTAGATAAAAAAACTCTCGATTTAAAAAAATGCATATCGAAAACCTTTATAGTCTCCTGTAAAACATTCTTTCTAATGATGAATCAGTTGTTAGTCACGAGGACCAAAAAGAGCCAGATACCTCATTATCTGATATTGAAAATATGCCGGTAGTTTTCGCAAACGACGATATGACGACGAGGCTCCTAATTCTAGAAGGTATTGACGAAATTGATAATGATTCCGAGATGAAAAAGACACTTGCATGTACAAGAACGCAACTGAGGACAAATGTAATACTTTGAACAAAATCGACACAACATTGTTTTCAAAACATGACACGTCAGACCCAAGTCCAATCACTCGGGATAATTTGAAGACGCCTAAAGATATTTTTCTTTATCTATTTCCAAATGCATTAATTGTGGAAATTGCTTTACAAAACAATTTACAGGCTATTCAAAAAATAAAGGTTGATTCAAAATCGCTTATGCTGACAAATATAAAAAAGATTCAAGTTTTTATTGAACTCAATATTCTAATGCGAATAAAAAATTCCCAAGCTACTGTAATTACTGGTCATCAAGATGAGATATGAAACCCTATTATGTTACTTGGACGATGAGAAGAGGCCAATTTTCTTGTCATCGGCGTCACGTTTGTTTGGCCGAACATTCTATAATACCAATTAACGGCTTTCCAAATTATGATAAATTGTACAAGGTCCGAATAATTGACAAGAAGATTCAAGGAGTCATACAAAATCTCCTCGTAAAATCAAAGTTTCGACGAGTGGATGATCCCGTTCAAGGATAAGAGCACTTTGAAACAGTAGATGCCAATGAACTATTATAGTCAGGATATAAAGTCTGGACTAGGACTCATGAATCAGGATTTATCAGTTACTTTCAGATATTATCAAAAGTTTTGTTTCGCAAAGCTCATCACAAACATGTTATTCTCAAGCTTGTAGACAATGTAACTTGTTCCCAGAAGATTTCTTGGACTTCCATTGTCTTGAAATGGTTGATCGTTTCAATAGCTTTGGATCTGCTATCGTCATCAGGTGAATGATGTTAAATTCAGATTATCCGTCATATATATATATATATATATATATATATATATATATATATATATATCTTTTACCGGTTATGTCCATTGGGTCGCTTAATACCCTGTCTCGTCGAATCAGAGGCAGCAGTGGCTCAAGAAGAGGTCTCCAAAATTATATATGCCGTCTCTATGAATTTTCTTCTATACCAGTGCCCTTCCTTGAGAATTACCCTTGCCTGATCCCAGTTGATGGTATGTTGTTCGATCTATGCGTGATTAGCTAATCCAGACTTTGTTAGCTCCCCTTTTGAGTAGCTAAGCGGTGCTCCTTTACCCTGGTGTCCAGTGGTCGGTTAGTCTCCGTAATGTAGATATTGCTACATCCACAGGGTATACAGAGTTTTTTAGTTTTGCAGGATTATCCAGCTTTGTTTTTTTGATCATGGTTCTCTAGCTGTTGTTGCTCTTGAAAACCATTTTGATACCATATACGTGTCCCATTCGTCTAAGTTTTTCCGACAAACCTTTAGTTTATGGAAGTATTACAGTTGCTATTGTTGCTTCCTAGGTCGTTTATCCAGTTGTTCATTTTCTTTGAGGGCCTCTGGTGTGCTGCAGATACTATTGGCTCTGTGGACTAGTGTTTTGATGATGCCAGTTTTCATTGTTGATGGGTGATTAGAGTTGTAGTGTAGGTATATCAAGGATTTTTTTTTTTTTTTTTTATCCGAAGAGGGGGGAAATACATTCCGTACTTAGCTAGCACGTGCTGGCCGTCGTGCGGGACTCCCGATGTAATGACATCAAAGCAAGAGTAAATCGTTGCATTGAAACCAGTATACCGTATACCCGCTAAAACCCTAACCTCTTTCTCTACAACCATGGTCCCCTGCGGCACTCTTAGTCAATACTACTTCGCAAGGGTGGTTCATTGCAGATGTTTACTGCTCTTACATTGAAAGCCTCTAAAGCCTACTCCTCGAACGTATTGCGGAGTTCTTTGAGGATAGTCTCCGCGTAATCTGATACCAAGTTCCAGGCTTGGGGGCCCTTCAGCATGGCTTCTACTAATTGTTCTGGAACGATATTAGTCTCCAGAATCCTCTCCACTTCAGCACGTTGATCCTGAAACCGGGAGCAGGAGAAGAACACGTGTTCCGCGTCCTCTATCACGTCCGTACAGTGTGGGCAGTTTGGGGAGTTTGCCCTCCTGAACCTGTGCAGGTATGCTCGAAAGCATCCATGTCCAGTCAGGAGTTGAGTGATGTAGAACCCAACCTCCCCATGCTGGCGGTTCACCCAACGACTGATGTTAGGTATCAATCGATATGTCCACCTTCCTTTAGTACAGCTGTCCCACCTCTCCTGCCATTGCCTTAGACTCATGGCTCTTTCATCGCTGTTTCCTGTCGGTTGGTCTTTCTCTAACTTTCTGCGATAAAGCCGTCCCCTTTCTGCAGCCAGGATGTCGATTGGTAGGGTAGAGGCAATCACACTCACCGCCTCGTAAGACACAGTGCGGTAGGATGATGCCACTCGAATCGCTGAGAGCCGCTGGACTGATTTCATTTTCCGGCGGTACGATGGTAGCTCGAGCGATTTCTCCCATACCGGTGCCCCGTACAACAAAACAGAAGTAGTTACTGTTGCCAGTAGCTGTCTTCTTATCTGTCTAGGGCCTCCGACATTCGGCATTATTCTAGATAATGCCCCTGTACCCCAGCTGCTTTCTTGCTGGCCGCGATTATGTGCTCTTTGAAGTTGAGCCGTGTGTCCAGGAGAACCCCCAAATAGCTGATGAAGGGCTGCGACTGTATGTAGGAGTCGCCTATTTTGAGGGTGATGGTTTCCCTTGCCTTTCGACTGCTAACAAGAAGTGTTTCGGTCTTTTGTTCTGCTAAACTCAAGTCCGCTGCGAGCATCCAATGCTGAATTGTGGCTATAGCGAATGAGAAGGTTGTTTGTATCTCCTCTATGTGCTTGCGCACTATGATCAATGCCACATCATCGGCGAATGCCACTAGCCTGACGCCCTCAGGCAGACCGAGCAGGAGCAGGTCGTTGTACATTACGTTCCATAAGAGGGGGCCAAGAACAGAGCCCTGAGGTACACCTCCTGTGATCTTATAGTCTACTTGCCCATTTTCAGTTTGGTACAACAAGATGCGGTCCTTGAAATAGGCTGAAACCATTCTGCGCAAGTACTGCGGAACTTCCATCCTGACAAGAGCCTCCAAAATGCGGTCCCAGCGGGCCGAGTTAAAGGCGTTCTTGATATCCAGGGTGGCTATTAGACAGTACTTTTTTCCACCTCTTCTCCATCTCTTTCCCGAGATAGCCTCTCTGGCGATGTTGGTAACGAGTGTCACGGCATCGATGGTTGATCTCCCCTTTCTGAACCCGAATTGGTTGGTGGAAAGTTTCGGCTCAACGTAGGGCTCCAGCCTATCTGCTATTATCCTTTCAAGGAGTTTTCCCGCAGAGTCCAACATACAGAGGGGACGATATGATGACGGTTCGTCGGGAGGTTTCTTTCCCCCTTTAGGGAGGAGCACAAGCCTCTGCTTTTCCACTTACTCGGGAAAACCCCCTGCTTTAGGCAGGTCTCATACATGTGTAGAAACATGTCAGGCCTATTGGCTATGGCGCATTTTAGCGCGATGTTAGGTATGCCATCTGGACCGGGAGCCTTACCGTTTTGGAGCCGGTTGCACGCGCCCATCAGCTCACTCATAGTCACTGATGGTATATCTTCGTCCCTCACCTGCCACGAAGGATTAGCGGGTAGCTCAGGCTTTGCAGGAAACAAGTGAGTGACAATGCGGTGCAATGATTCGGGGCAGTTCGTTGATGTCATGGGAGGGGCCTTAATTTTATGCATCACGATTTTATACGGTTTTCCCCATGGATCTTGATTAACTTCGTCACACAACTCCTTCCAGTAGGATTTCTTGCTTGAGAGAATGGCTCTTCGTAGTTGTTGTCTTTTGATCTCATAGTCGAGCCTTAGTTCTTCTGTTGTGACCCTGTCGCGTCTCCGTGCTCGTTGATGCAGCCTTCGTGCTTTGAGACACTCTCGTCGGTGTTGTGAGATCGTGTCGTTCCACCAGTAAACTGGTGGGCGGCTGTTGTTCTGCCGTCTCCTTGGCATGGAAGCATCGCAGGACTTGACAACGCTTGTCATTACCTCTTTGGCAGTGGCTTCTGCGCTTGTTGCTATTGACAATGGTTCCTGCTCCATAACCAAGGCGAATGAATCTGCATCGAAAGCATTTTTGTTCCAGCCGACTGGCTGTGACCTCGCACGACTGACACACAATCTTCGTTTGGGAGTGGTGTTGATTTCCCAAATAATAGCTTGGTGGTCGCTATTAGTAAACTCCTCATCGACCCGCCACTCACAGCCCCTTTAATTAGGTTGCTGCTAACGAATGTTACGTCGATAATGGAGCTGGCTGTGCCTTTGCGATATGTGCTTACGGCTCCTGTGTTGAGGAGTACCAGGTTGAGCGAAGACATGGTCTCAAGGAGAGCTCGTCCTCTCGCGCTCGTTTCCCGACATCCCCAGTCAATTGCCCAGGCGTTGAAATCTCCTGCGATGGCGACCGATTCACGCTTCCGTACATCCTCCGCCAAGGTGTCCAAGAATAACTCGAACTCCTCGAGCTATGCACTAGGAGGTGCATAGCAGCTATAGAAGTGGACCCCTCCCACTTTGGCTCTCACAAGCCATGGTTCGGGGGTATTTGGGAGTTGTTGGAACGGAAGTTTACCGCAAGCCCATATCGCTGCTCTGTCCGTTGTGTCATTTACCCAGGACAGGGTGTCGAAGTTTTTGTACTGCTCGCAGATTATGGCTACGTCGCAATCCAATTCCCGCACCCGCTGTACCAGTAGGTCTTGGGCTGCTTCGCAATGGTTGAGGTTGAGTTGCAGTACTTTCATTTACGGGCTTGTGCTGCTCTCATCGCCTGTTGGTAGATCGGACATTTCCAACTACCCGCAACGTGCCGGCAGTCTGACCTACTATCTTTCTCTTTGCAGAGTAAGCACTTGGCAGGTTGTTGACAAGCCGAGGCATTGTGACCAGCGCCTCCGCATCTGTGACAACAACTGCTTCGGTCAGTCTTGCCTCTGCACGCCTAGGCGTTGTGCCCAAAGTGCCAGCATTTGAAGCACCGTCGAAGGCTGATCCTCTCGCGAACACGTACTGTGCCCCACGCAAGTTTCAGCTTTCCAAGTGCGATGGCTTTCTTGGCCTGGACCTCTGGGAGACAAACAACTGCCGTTTGTGTTGATCTATATGCCCGTCGAAGTGATTTCACTGCCTCCTCAGTGATCTCTGCCAGGCCGTCGATATTATCTTTGAGCAGGTTTACTACCTCTTCCTTGGTACTGATCTCGTCCAGGTCTTTAATTTCAATCTCGATTTGCGGTATTCGAGATTGTACAGTGGCCCCGCTTGGGAGCTTATTTTTGATGGCGTTACAATAGCGCTCCATCTCCTGAGCGTCTGCCTTGGCGAATAACAAAAGTAGATCTCCCTTAGCTGTTCGTCGGATCTTATTGACTTTTTTGCCTATATCCTGCAAGGTGGGATCATTCTTGATACCTCGCAAGATATCTGCATGGGAGCTCTTCTCGCCTTTCTTTATAAGCAGCGTACAATGTTGGGCTGGTTTTTGCTTATTGGTCCTCGGGGCCTTTTTCCTCTTTACCACTTGCCAGTCAGTCGACTGGTTTGAAGGTTGTTTTTTGGTCTGCGGTTTAAACTTGGGTTTTAATACATTGTTTCTCTCCGCTTCTGAATTGACCACCCTACTTGTTGTTGCCTGGGTGGTTTGCCCGATGTTCTGGCAACCTTCTTTACCGGGCTTTAGCTTGCTAGGTAGCACCGGTTTAAGAGTTTTAACTAGTGGTGCCTTACTTGATGGGGCTACTGAAGGCGAGGCCTTCGGTGGCGAGGTCCTTGCTACTGAGGCTACTTTTATTGAAGCCGCCTGCTTTGGGGCCGCCGGTGTTGATGCAGTCGGTTTTGAGTTGGCTGCTTTTGAGGCAGCCGCTTTTGGGACCTCCTTTTGCTTTTCACCTTGTGTCTGAGTGTTTGACACCTTTACTGGCGATGTCTGTGTTGTAGCAGGTTTCGCTACAGGAGGTGGCCGCGTCGTTGACGTCTGATATTTGTCATATTCTGACTTAATGGCGTGTGCCAGTTTCTTGATCTCATGATGTACATTGTGCCTAGGCCCAATGAACTTCAAGAGCTCATCGATCTTTGCTCCTAATTTGTTTGGAGCGCCACTCTCAGTTGTGGCCCTTTGGGAGGCGTCAACTGCACTATCCGCCTTTTGGAGGACTTGGCTGAATAGTGTCTTGCTGCCAGCTCTAGTTTTAATGGTCGATGTTGTACCATTAGCAGTGTTCTTATTCTTCTTGTCACCATGTGACGGAACCAGTGATAATTCGCTCCCCCCAGAATCCGTGGAGCGTGCACCGGCCACCGAGGCTTTCACTCGATCGGATCCGGTGGTGGGATTATCCTCTGCAGAGGTACCCACCTGGGGTATTAAGTTGACCTTATCACCCATATCCATGAATGGTTTATTTTCGGGGTTCCTTCCCCTATCTGATTTTGGTCCGCCCTGAGGAAGTCCTCAGTACTCCCCATTGCTGGAGAGCGTCCCCTATCCGCCACCTGGGGAGGCGCCCGGTGGTGGACCAGCAACCACCCCGGGTAGGTATATCAAGGATGCTCCAGATATACCTGTAGGTGTCTCTCCCTGTTGCCAAATAATAAAGGGGTCGTCCACATACCTTAACCTGAGATTTGGTTGCTTCTCGTACCGCTTCAGGGTAATATACGAGCCATTCCGTGTAGATGTTGGCTACGGTAGGCGGTAACTCATGAAAGTAGCAGTTCTTGAGGCAACATTTTTTTCTCACTATGTCGAGAGATTCGTCTAGATGTACGTTCGTGAAGAGATTTTCAAAGTCGAAACTTACAACGCGATGTTTTGACCCAATTTCGAGAGATTCCATAATTTAGATAAAACCCTTTGAACCTTGACGGGCGATGATGTTTTGCCTTCCAAAGACAATTCTGCTGTTGGTGAGTTAAGTTAACTTGTAATCAGTCTGAGAGGTACTCCAGCTTTGCGTACCTTGGGTAGTTTGCTGTCATTTGGGGTACGTAGATAAAATTGATATGTTGAAGTCTGTCTACGAAATCGACAGAAAATCTAAGAATTGGGGACATCGCATTTGTGGATGTGTGCGTTGTAATAGTACTCTATGAGATTAGGTACGATCAAATTTGCATATGCCAGTTCATTCAAAATCGAGCAGAAACGTTCTGTGCAACAGTGTACTATATCCTCCCAGAACAAGAAGGACTTATTCTATTTGTGCCATAGGACTATCTCACTAGTAACAAAAACTGTTATGAACTTTTCGCAAAAAGTTGATTCTTCTTTTAATAGATAGTGAGTGATAGTCTTTTTTCGTTTCGACTTTTATTTATAAAAAATATTAATTCCCCATTTATTAAACTTCTTAAAAATGATTTGGAACAAATAGTTTTCTCGCGAACAAAGGGTTAATACTAATAATGAAAATTTTCATATGATTCCAACACAAGTGGACACACTCCGTTATATACAAATAGACACTGTATAGACAGACAAATTAAGAACCTCCAGTTTTGATCAAGGGGTTTAATTAAAATTTATCATTTGCTTTCATTCCATTTTCAATTAATTTATCTTAAAATGTAAAGGAATTAATTTATGTCATTTAATACTTGCTCCTTCGCCAAATTCTATTACCGATTAATATGTTTTCACCGATTTTTAAAACTTAACACGCTGTACCTGCTTCTGGCCAATTTGGGAGTATATCCTTTCTAATAAAAATGGAATGATTCTAATTCTAATTGGTTAGTAATTGACGATGTTCCGAGGTAACAAACATTTAAAAGAATACATCCAAATTGAGCACCTCCTCCTTTTTTGAAGTCTGCTAAAAATAAATCTGTTTACTATACTAACTCGAATATCTTCTAAACTTCTCTAAAAACAATAAACATTCTCGCGATTCTGAAACAAAGAACTGAGTTACGATATCTAGATGTCCATAAAGCACAACGCTGTCCATCCTTCGTTCTATTCTGAGAAAGAACGAATCGAAACCCCTTACGTATTAAACCTTGCGGCATCCATCAGCTGTCAAACCGAATAAGATATTGCAAATCGAGGAGCGAAGATATGATCTTGGCTTCGCGTTTGTTGCATCTCCGTATTGAAATACAACGCTGCATGCTGGGACCGATGGACCAATACTGTTGGAGGATGGTCTGCTGGCATTGCTGGTATGATCTGACGTGACCGGATGGCCGATCTTTCTCTTTGGTATAAATAGTAGGAGTCGCGAGTTGAATATGTTGAACCGAGAGATTTATAAATGGCATTACACGGGTAATTTATGAGAGACGCGATTGGGCGGTTTCTACTTTTGACGTTCCTGAGATTTATCGGAATTGAGTTGATGGGAGGTGTTCTTTCATTCTTTCGTATTCTTTGTATTTTATTCTGATTCTATCTATCTATTTCAGATTGATTAACAGCCTTATGTAATTTATTAATTTCGTTTTTAATGATAGTATTATAAGTGAACATTTTAAATATGAATTATTGAACTAGAAATTCAGCTTAAAACACATTTGAATATAAAAATATTTGAATTGAGATTTATATTATAGGTATGTTAAGTTTGATTGATAATTAGTTATTATCCGTGGCTTCTCTCATATGGCTTGTAAAATTGAATAGTTTTACTAGAAATGGAACCTGCCTTATATTGCACTTGATTATTCTAATACCTTCGGGTTCTGTCAACGTAAGAATCTGAAATAAATACCAGTTATTAGTCCCAATATAAGATGTTAAACACAAGTCAGTTAATCTATATCGGGCCCGTAGCTTCCGCTTGAGACTTGAAGGAACAAACAGAAAAATTCCATTTTGTATGAATCTTCATGTGAATGTATGTTAATGTTAATCAGTAATTTAATTTTATTTTATACAGAGGGTAACGTAATGAGAAGCAATTATTACGGTACACCCTGGATACTAATACGTTATAAACTTACACCATGTATATATGCTGATACAGATACTTCACTTTCCATTCCATCCATATTCCTATACTCGTTATATAGCATCCTACATAATCGTTCCCTGTATACTGCTGCATAAGCTTTCCCTATATACCTGCATACTTATATCCTATAAACTTACATCCCCCATACCTGCAGTCTAGTTACAAACTTCCTGTATACTTAGACATGTACTCTATATGTGTACACACTGTATACTTACACTCTTTTCACTAACACTTTGTATTCGTAAGTCGTTTAAAATTCCATTCTGTCTACCAATACTCCATATACTGCTGCCTCTCTGTCCAAAATTTTCTGTCGAAGCACATATTCCCTTCTAGATTTCATTCCCCCATTGCTTCCTCAATATCATTTTGTGAAATTTGTCTCCTTCTTTCATTTAATTTTTTTTTCTCCTTCTCGATTGATTTATTTTCCTGGTTTGCTCGAATGATGATATTTTTTTTTCTCTATTTGTTTCCTTAGACTGAGTTTTAGAGTTTTTCGGAGCGTAAGGGTATTTATTTTCACAGTTGGTATTTTATTTCCCCGCTACCCTCCGACAATGGTTCACAGGGCCGGCGAATTTCCCCTAATTCCCGTGCGGGTGCACACGATGGAAGCAACTAGCAATTCTGAACATGAACTCTTCAACCTTATCTTACATAATCGTTAGAAACATGGTGCTGAGTAATTATATGCAGAACCGTTAATGCAGAAATTTGTTTGTTTATATTATATATATACATATATATATATATATATATATATATATATATATATATATATATATTATGTATGCAAAATATATTAGCACTTAGATCTCACACTCAAAAAGTCAACGGATTTTAAAGCGTACGTGATTTCCCAGAGATATCAAATTTCATCTTGAATTATATGCAAACAACTTCCCAGAAACCTACACGAGACCGTTCAACCAGTAAAATCGCTGACTTGCATCACCACTTCTCTAAATGTTATAGAAGCTGTAATTAAAAACTTCAAAGAAACTATCCAAAATCTTAGAATTGACGAAAAACGATAATATGAAAAAGCTGGAAAAAACTATCGGAAAAATTAATGATAATGTCGCCTACGTCGAATCTAAACTCGCATTACTTGAAATGTGCGAAAAACTTATCTCTAAATCTAAATGATGTTTTAAAATGTATCACATTCGCGCGTTTGAAAATAATTCACTCTTCAATTTTAACACCAGAACACATCTTATTACCTCGTTACAGGAAATATCGCAAAATTTAGTCAATAACCTTCCATTGGCTGTAAAGTACTCGAGCATCGCACAATATCAGGAAATTATTCTTTCCAAATATATACCGATCTTATATTTGTATTAAGAATCCCTTTAGTGGAACAACATCCTTACACAGTCTTTCATTTATATCCTATCCCTATATACGATGAAAGAACAGGTTTACATCATATGTTATCCTTCACTCAAAATATCTTGCAAAGAATAATGATTCTTTAATGTTCATTCCGATCATTCCGTAAGAAACTGTGTTCTGAACTTTACGCATATCCTATTGACACAAATGCGTTATGTGAAGCTCAACTTCTAAAGAATGTCCAGAAGGTGCCCGACAACTGTAAAAGCTCACTAATATTCAGTCAAGGATATAAAGTTCAAAAACTATAACCCAATACATGGCTCATAATTACTTCTGAACCCATAAGTGTTACAGTGAATTGCGCTCAAACAAACCCAAAAACTGTTACAGTCTTTCTCAACTCCATATTGACTCTTCAATCAGAGTGTAGTGCGTTTTAGGAATTACAAAAGTTCAAGCCGAATCTGGAAAGGAAACCAATGAAACCTTCCAACCAGTAACAGTACCGTTCAACTGTTGCAATGCAGTGCCAGAGAAAATTCAAATTCTGACCTTCAGCCCCTAAAGTTGAACACACTTAATGTAGAAGAACTAGGCGTAGCAAACCACAAATTGGAACAATATTCCAGAGACCTCGATGGTCTCATAAACCAGCCGTTTGTAACCAAAAACATCTCTTGGTTTACCTATACTACCATAGCTCTCATGATCATAGCAGCACTCATCACTTTCCAAGCTGTCAACAAGGGGATGGTAAAACCTCCAAGGGACTGCAATCCTGACCTGAATTCAGTGCCTCAGCAAAGACTCAAATTCTTCCCAAGTTTACGCCTGTTTTGAAAACAGAACAAAGCTTAGAGACGCAAGTTTAAGTATACCCTTTATGTTCTCTAAGAACTTAAAAATGTACCTATTTATTAATATTGATTTATATTATTAGCCTTTTTATTTTTACACAGTATTTTTATTCCCTTTTACTTTATATTTTATTTTGATATGTTTAGATTAAGCATTTAATTAATACTCGAATTATTTTATTACTCATTTATTTTAACATATTTTGATTTTATTTTAAAAATTGATTTTTGATTTTTACCTATTATTTTATTTTAATCATATTTCGCATTATACACTTTTAATTATGTTACGCTATTTAAATATTAACAGATGATAATTACTTTCCCTGTAGGACGTTAATTCCATCTCATGTTTTTAGTATTTTATGTTTCTATTTATAGCATTAACTTCTGATATGTAAGGGGAGTTGTTATATGCAAAATATATTAGCATTTAGTTCTCACACTCAAGAATTCATCGGAATTTAAAGCATACGTGACTCAAATTTCATCTTGAATTATATGCGTGCATCAGCACTTTTCTAAATGTTATAAAAGCAACTGAGAGCGATCTCATGTTGTCATTCACATATTATCACTTATAGTATTAAGTTATTCAAGTAGTTAATCATTTTAATTGTTCAACTTTAAATTGTGTATGTTTTTAAATACATATATATTTTTTAAAAAATGATTTGAATCAAATTGAATATATATATATATATATATATATATATATATATATATATATATATTCGCTTCTGAAGCGAAAGCAGAAGGCTACGAGAATTATGCGAACCGACCTGAAGAGGGCAGATGTGACTCTGCCGAAACGTCGTCATTTTACCATCGATCCCGGCAGGGATCAGTTATCAACTACGCGGATGAATTCCCGGAAACCACCTAAAACATATATATATATATATATATATATATATATATATATATATTATATATATTATTTTTGACTTTTTTTTTCGGTCCCACCATGAAATTTTGTTGGAAAGACCCAAAAAAATTCCCTCAAAGTTTGGGATCTTAATATTAATATTAAGTGTACGACCAAGACGTGTAAAGATTTCCCATTGATAATATAGGTTTTAAATTTCTATAGCATAGCGGAATTTCAATGCATCTCTTTGACTTTAAGAAAGATATACTTCAGAATTGAACGCTCTACACAAGTGCCCATTGCGGCCAAGTCTTAACTCACACCGGCGAGGTAGTACGGGGCACTAAACCTGAGTTTTTCACGAAATTAGTGTTTAATCTCAATTATCTCGTAAATGACAAGAGCTACAGCTAATTTCCTTCAAATAATGTCTTATAAACCGAATTACTAAGATCATTAGTTAGCGAGATATTAAGCCTTGAATCGAATCATTTTCGCCAATAATTCATTCAAATGGCTTAATATCTCGATTGATCTTAGCGATTCGGTTCTAGAACCTTTTTTGTAGGAATTTGAATATACTACAACTTAAAAAACTTACATTTTTATGAGTTAATTACGAAAAAAATGTAAATTTCGTTAAAAACCAGGTTTAGTAGCCAGTACTACCTCGCCGGTGTGAGTTACGACTTGGCCGTAATGGGCACTTTAGAAATTTAAAAATTAAAAATAAGAGTTTATGTGTATTTTCAATGGAAATTCTTTACACGTCTTGGTCGAGCACTTAATATTAATATTAAATCTCAAACTTTGAGCGAATTTTTGTTTGAGTTTTTCCAACAAAATTTCATGGTGGGACCGAAAAAAAAAAGTTTAAAAAATCACCCTAACATATATATATATATATATATATATATATATATATATATATATTTGTTTTTAAGTTTTCGCGGGCACTAAATGTTTTAGGTGGTTTCGGCAGAGTTGGGTAAAATGACGACGTTTCGGCATCTGCCCTCTTCAGGTCGGTTCGAATACTACTAATTAGTATTCGAGTAACTAGAAGCGAAAGCAGAAGACTACGAGAATTATGCGAACCGACCTGAAGAGGGCAGATGTGACTCTGCCGAAACGTCGTCATTTTACCATCGATCCCGGCAGGGATCAGTTATCAACTACGCGGATGAATTCCCAGAAACCACCTATATATATCATAAATATATATGTTACTCCCCCCGGTAAGACAGTCCTTCAGCTCACACAATTGTATAAAATTTGGAGCTGATAAAGAGGTCTGGACTTCTGAACCCGGGATCGAACTCCAGCTAAATCAAAAGGTTATTTTCAATTAATACAATATTGTGATAATTCTTCCCACAAAATAGACCTTAAGCACTTTGTCTGTTCGCTCAAGACCTTAAGTGTCTCTGATCAGCTCTTCAGCTTTCGCTTCATTATTTCATTTTTCACGCGATTAGTTATTCAAAGGCCAATCCCTCAACCTCTAGTCTTGAGTTCTTCAATTCTTCATTCGTACACTTCTTCTTATTCATTTCAGTTAGTCAAAAAAAGACAATTTTATCCACTTGTGTTCAATTCGCTCCAGCACAGTCCTACAATCCTTCTGACAGATCTAAAGCCCTTCTTCTTCGTCTCTTCACAAGACCTTTAGTTCTCCATTTCCACAGCTTTTTAAGTTCCTCTGCAAAATTTCAATTCTTCATGGAGGCTACACCATGATTGATTTTTAGGTTTTCTGAGTTCCTTGGGAATATCACCACATATACTTGAAAGTCTGTATATTTCAACTAGTCTAAACGTTTAAAGGTCTAAACGAGACCCCGTTTTCAATGGTCTAACTTAACACCAATTAACAAGTAAAAATTAAAAATTATAAGGATTCGCAATGATAAATTTTGTAAATAACAATTTGATATTTATTATTGTCAAATTCTTTATTTTATAAATTTGGCAAAAATCACAATGTCTTATATTCCTGAATAAAGAATGAAAACACCTTTTAAACGCTGTATGACACGCTACCGCTTTTCATTACAACTTTCATTATAATTTTTTTAGGAGCAGATATTACCCTAGGAGGTTGATGGGACAGGTTTATAATTTTATTCAAAAAGACTAATTTCGTAAATAAAAATTGAAATTTTCATGTACTTTCATAATTTCCTAGAAAATGAATGTGGCTTTTACTTTAGTACCTTCAATTATTATTCATTTAGTTTTTAAAGCAAATATTAAGTTATAATGAAAGTTTCTGTTTGTCGTAAAATTATTCTTTTAATACTTGCTTATTTGTTACCTGCTTATATCCAAATAAAGATTGCAGACTGTACTCGCTCATAATGACATCTTCAAGTGTGTAGGTATTCCCCAAAATTTAGAAACTCTGTTATAACTCGGGATTTATGGAGCAAATTATACTCAACTTTAATTCCATCTTTTCGGGAATCACATCTTTTGTAAGTATTAAAAATCATAATAATCTTAAAGAATACGAAATTGGTTCTTAAATTCGATCAAAACTTATACAATATTATATCTTGCGAAACTAAAATTTGTCTGGAATACAGTCACGACGTGAAGTTCGTCGGAGCAGGAACTTCCAAGCATTAGACATACAAAACCTCAAGCAAAATTGATGAACCTTTTGTGACAACATCAGAATGACTGTCTCGCAGTCAGAACTTGCTTTAACGTCACCATATCAGTAACAGACGACAAAATTCACTTACATCTTGGTAGAATGTTTCTGTCTGTGTTGCAACTTCAAAGGTTCTCTCTTCTGCTGTCGCGTCATGTTAGGTGAACTATTGCCGGGCGCGTTATGTCTACTTGTTAGGATGTCACAGAATTATATGACGAGGAGGAACTACTGAGAGTGACATCTTCATACTTCAGACGGAATGACGTTTCCAGACAATTTCTTCGTGTAAGCTTCCATATAATTATAACTATTACAGAATGGGTTAGAGGTATATAATCTGATTTTGTTTTAATCTAGTATTTTGTTTTCCCCCTATTTCACAAAAATATTTTAAAAATTTAGCTATTCAACTTGTGGGTTAGTAGAGTTGCTGAGAGGTATAATTTATCTTAAAACTATCTTAAAATAGTTTACTGAAATATTTCAAGACTTTTATTTCAAGTCATACAATCTCTGGAATTTACGTACTCTTACTTTCTCCTTTGAAAGATTATAACACTACAAGTGTTGCATTGAAAAAGGTACAGCAAGGGTTTCATTGGGTTTGAAAAAATAAAAATTATAAATTAATTGGGCTAGGTGAAGTTCAAACATGTAAACTTCGAAAACAATGCACAAAATTCAGAGAAATTATTGCAATGATTGACAAAGTTTGAAGTTGACTTTTTGCTTTCCACAGAGTTACAATCTTCATGGAGCGAGGTTGACATTTCACTTTCAGAATGTTTGGTCGCTTTCCGTTCTAGTCACTGCTAGACACAACCAAACTGTAAGTTGATAAACAACTACTGATAGCTTTAAAAAACGTTCAGGAATGTGGACATTATTTTGAGGAGGTACAAATTCAGATAAAGGATTGTCATGCCCTTGGTTGCAATTGCGTCTTGTTGTAAGTGAGACTTTAACACACTAAAAGGCATCTAATTGCCGTCTAGGCACTCGGAACTATCTAAGCCAAGATATACATCACGACCTCAACCCAACCTATCTTCATCATCCACATCATATACAAAGCCTCACTCTATTTTTCTTTTACAATATCCATTACAACCCTGTCTTGGTCTCCACCAAGTTTCCTAGCAATCTGTCCATTCTTCCACGAACCTAAGTTCTCTGTTGGCACTTTTTAACTGACACATCATAATTTAAGTTCCTGAGGCCGCATTTTAGCCAGGGCATAATGAATGTCTTGGTCTACTCCACTCTCTCCTTTTTGTTATCTGCCTCTACTTGTGCTTCTCCTTGTTCTCTTTATCCTTCATTATACAGTCTAACCATTTAGACCATTGCGAGTAGTATAGGGAGTTCCCTCGTCAACATGTAAAGTGCATTCGAGGAAATTGTCCTATGCACATACAGCACCGGAAACAGTAATTACTCTCCTAAGCACCGTATTTCATCTTTTACACATATGTTCGTTTTCTCATTTCCTTTTCCCATACGGTACTCGACCCTCCCATTTACATAAGTTTGCAACCGCCATCCTCATTCTTTGCTCTTTCTCTGTAACTTTTTTATATATTCATTGAAAACAATTTTGTCATCTAATACCACCCCAAAATACATCTTGTAATTCACAAGCGTAGTGATATCGTCTCTCCTTTTAGACTTGATCTCCTACGTCTTTCCAATATGAGAGCCATCGTTTTTTCCGTCGCTCTTATCTGTATCATTAGCTGAAGTCTCTGTTTGTAGCCCTCACTACCAAGGACAGTGCGTTCTCACATGCGACAGTAATACTCCGTCCTGGTAGCGTTAACCGAAGTTCGGGATCATACCTAATGTAGTACACCCCTGTGGCACTTCCTATGTGTCTGCATATTGCCCCCCCCCATTCAACCATTTAATCAATTACTCACTCACAGTCATGTTCTTTACCCTGCATGTAATGTGGATCCGTATCGCGCCTCCTTCTTTTTTTCCAACTCATTTGTAATCTACATTGTGTCTATACAACACCCCCTTTTCTTTCTATGTTACCACTCATTCTCGCCCTCAACATGATTTCCTACAGTTTTCCCGGAGTTTCTAATAACTTTACGGGCCTATATGCCTCTTTCCTTTTGCGGCTAATAATGTGTATCCTTTTTTTCATGCCTTAAGATCTCGTCTCCACTCACGACACTCATTCACGTCTTCTTTTTATATCAAGGTTCCGTACGTCTCATCAACGAAAACCCTTATATGATCACTCTTGTGCCTGTACGTCTGTCAGTTTTATTAACTAATCATAACGTAAGTACAATTATGATTTTGAAGGCCACTTTAGGAGAGAAATTTGATGAACATCGAATATTACCCCCTCTTATCTCAGAAACTACTGAGATAAAAAAATATAAAAAAACAATAGGCAAAAGTGCACAGAAAAACCTAAGCGTAAATAGTATCATTTATAATAAGTTTGCTCCGCTTCCCTTCCCCGAAGCCCTACACATACCTAACAATATGTAGTTTCATCGGCGGAGAACTTCCGACAGCAGTGGTGAAAGTATATAAATGTTTTAATTTGTTTTGTATAAAGTAATGTCATTACTATGGAACAGCCTGTACACGTACACCTTGAAAATACCTTGTTTGATTACCCCCTGTTCACTTATTGCGATAGATGTTTAGCCCTGCATTCGTACACATATATACGAATGTCAGTATATGAACATTCTATGTACATGCACATTGAATACCGCTACAGAAGCTTCAATAAAACTCAGCAGAGTTGTTTTAATGTCTCACTTTATTTTAGTAGCATACATGACACAATACATCAAGCATATAGTACATGAATAGGTGGCGCTGGTTCCCATACATTATGTTCATAGAGGTATATCTTTTTTTTCAATGCATAGATTATATTCTAACAACACCACTCATAAAAACAAACTCAACACATTTCATGTATTAAAATTTAAACATAGACAAATACTTAAGTACAATATGTTTACTAAATGCTCAATCAAAGTTAACTAAAGCCTGAAGACGAGAGATGTAAAGACCGACATCTAGGATTTTTGCGGAAGACTAGCACATAGAGGTTCCGAATCTGGAGCCGTTCCATGTAATTGCTGTTTCCCGTAATTCGAATGTCACAATGAAATTTTTTGCGGTACAATTTGGTTCTAATATCGTTTTAACTTTCATGTTATTTAGGAAATAAGTAGGGAGTTAAAACACTTCAACACAAATAATATATTGAATTTTGATTAATTCATACAATACCGTTAAACGAAGTTGACTTTGTGGTTGTCGTCACACAAATAAAAATGAAAATTGGCGGTTTAAGGAAAGTTGATGGGCAATTCAAACTTGGCTCACCAGATATTAACCGATCCTGGTAGCTATGAAGAGAATCTAGCTGTAAGATGATTAATAATGCTGAAATAGGAAGAAAGTCAACAGAAGTGGATAAAAACTTGGGCTCAAATATTACTACACGAGTATCAAAGTAGAATCCACATTATCACTGTCGAATAATTGCCAGGCTGTACAAACTGTAACTGACAAAATTCAAGAATCCATGCATAACTAGTAGAAAAAAATATTGATAGCGACCCACCCCACTACTTCATTAGTAATTATTTTGTCACAGTACAGAGTGCATCGACTTGCACATAGGAAGACTAGTTTTTCTCCGAGAATATACTTATGTGAGGAAAGCTTTCTGGAGAGAGCGAATTATTTTTTTTAAATTGTCATGCTACACTTTGCCTTGATCACATTTTGAATATTATCGGTTTACAAAAGGAGTGAGGACAGAAAATTTCAATGACCAAATAGCATAATTAAGTAACTCCATAAAGTTCGTTTTGAAATAATGTCATCTAAGATTAGAATTTTCAAAAATGTTTTCAGAATTGAGTTTTTTGTTATTTAATGGAACTACAATAATTATTTTTACAGGGGTTGTTTAATAGTTTCCCTAGGCTTAAACTAAAGGATGCCATAGTTTTAGTGACTTATCCTTAAAACATAATGTTTATTAGTTAGTAAAATTAATAAACAGTTAGCGGTTAAAATTTTCTCAACTACAAGCAATGATATTATACTAGTGAACTCCTA
Organism: Octodonta nipae; assembly: GCA_034190945.1. Taxonomy (NCBI): domain Eukaryota; kingdom Metazoa; phylum Arthropoda; class Insecta; order Coleoptera; family Chrysomelidae; genus Octodonta; species Octodonta nipae. Next base: position 64,808,341 of record CM067217.1, on the reverse strand, counting down.
AAATTGATAGAGGTCGCGGAAAGAGATACAGTTGTTTCACCATAGAAGTTCGCGAAATCTTTTAAAAATTTTATAACCTGACGAGTTTATTTTAATTTTTCAAGTAACTGTTGTTCCGTTGAAACCCTGTACACGACTTTATCTTAATTGGCGTGACAGTGAAAGAATACAAGAGGGAATTGTGAAAGCAGCACAGATGGTTTAAAATTGACAATGGTGCAGGAATCTCATCGTGGCAGGCACGTATTAAGAAGATATCTGTGTAATTTATGTCCGACAGGGCTCTTGATTCCCATTTCTGGCTGTAATATATTCTAACATTAGTCCCACTAATGTCTACCAGAATGTTTGAGGGCCACGGATCCTAGCTTTCGAGGTCGCTGCGTCACGTCTGGAATTACAGATATTTAGGGTAACGCCAAAATTATAATTCTGTGGTTTTTCTCATGAATTGTTTTTATGTAATTATGTTAAATTGATATTCCGTTTCATTGTAAAATAAATATAAGGTGTATGTAATTATTAAATTTGCATATTTCTAACCGAATTGTAACTTTCACAACCAGATTTACGAAAGCTCTCAAAGAAGAAATTGATTTAATTTTCGACTGTTACTAATTACATATATAAATTTAATAATATATCTTGTAAATTTCAACTCAGTAACGACGTCTGACTAAAAAATGCTATAAACGTCTAAGACTCTTGTATATTAATAATAATATAATATAGTACGATAAACTATAAAATGCGTATAAAAACTTTGATAATCGTTAACTATGTAAATACTTAATTATTGTAAATTAGTCTACTACGTCAGTGTGACTGTTAAATTCTAAAAAAAACAAGTGTTTGCTGCAGACATCAGCGTATATACGGCAGTTATGGTGGCGGAGACCAATATCAGTTTTCGACGACATTCGAATTCTTTCAAGGCTTCATTGTTATACGTTTCCTACAGTCTTGCATGTAAAGGACTTTCGTGAAGTACTCTTTCCTGCATGACCTGCTCTTTCTGTTTTTCATTTGCCCTGATGATTCGAATCTGGATTCCATAGATCCAGTTTAATAGCGGACAGGTCGATTAGATACAGAAATCTTATTGGGATTTTCCAATAAGGAAGGCATCGTGGTGTGACCAGGCTAATAAAGGCTATGAATGATAATTTTCACGCATAAAACATGAAGGATTCTATATTTTAACCCTGTAAAAATGATATAACATTATATTATTATTTTCAATTCCCTCTTTCTAACTTTCTTGCACAGATTGGTAAATAAGAAGTTACCCATTTATTTTTTCAATAAACTAATATCCGCCTTGCCTATCCATTTACACCAGAAAGGTTAGCAATGCAAGCTGTTTTGGATAGACTTTGGGAACATGAACCCAGACAAATGTTGACCCTATCTCGACCTTCTCAACTAGTGCAGCCTCGAGCTCTAGGATTCGAGGTTGCAAAAAATACCTAGAGGTCAAGTCAGGGTTCAAATCATTGAACTTGAATTCGAAGATGGCGGAAATAATTAAAGATATGTAAGGGTGCAACAAGAATAATTATAAACCCAACAAAATAGCAGATTCAAACATCGGCAGCTAAGGTCATTGGTGAAATAGAGCTTGATGTTGTCTTGGGAAATACAACATTCCAACATCGGACATTAGTGATTCGAGTTAAACTGTATAGTTGCAGTTCTGTGAGTGAATAACAAAGAAGTGGTTCTTCGTGGGAAAGATGGCATAATGCATCGAGCAAACGTAGCTGAGCATGTCAATGTTCTGGAAAGAGCTCAAATTATTATACATGCTGTCCTAGATTGGAAAGCTAAGGCTGGAACAGTAATAATGTTTCAACTTTACAACGGAAATGCTTTTAGAGGAATCGCGCTGGAAAATACTTTCTTTCGTGCCAAGGAGATTGTACGAGTAAGAGTAATGCACCTAAATTCTTAGTCGTTTGCTTTAAATATGAAACAATTTTGGGGCAGTGTTGTACAGTTTCCTCTGTAGTCAGAACCACTCAAAATACCACAACAACCAGGTAAGTTATTCGAAGAACTGGAGAAATAATAACATATTTTTCCAGGAATTTAAACCAATCCAGAAAGCACTATTGAGGAACATCGTTAGAAGCAACGAGAGTATCTTCGACGTAGGGAACGGAAAAAGAGAGCGGATTGATTTGAAGAAACTCAAAATTATTACCAGGGACGCTTAGCCTATTCGACAATTGACGAGAAGCCTACCTCTAGCTGAAAGATAAGAAGCCGACAGGACAGTCCATGAATGGAAGATGATGGTGTTATTGAAACATTCAATAGCCCGTGGCTTCTCCAGTTGTCTTGGTTAAAAAGAAACATGGATTCGACTCGTTACTGCGTGTACTACCCGCAAATAAACCACGCTAAAATAAAGACAGTTAACCTCTCACAAGAATCGACGATACCCTAGATACGTTGGCTGGACATGAAAAGCGGTTATTGGTAGGTGGAACTAGCTGCATCGTTTGAAAGATTGATGGAAACTCTGTTAAAAGGTCTTTCATGAAAAACATGCCTGGTGTATCTTTATTATATTAGACTACGTAAAGAACCTGGAAGAGGTATTTCGGTGATTTCGAAGTTCCGAACTAAATTTAAGCCCGAAGAACAGTTGCCATATTTTGAACATGTGGTCTCCGTAGAGGAAGTAGCTGTCGACATAAAATCAAAACTGTCCAGGAATGGCCTAAAGATATCCACCAGCTAAAAGTTTACACGGTTATGCATGTACTATCGAAAGGAATTGAAAGCCCCTCCATAGACTCACAGAGGGTAAGTGCGGTACCAGCGGGACAAGGAAGCCAGCAATCATTCGAGACACTGAAAAGAGCATTGACCAGTGGTCTCATGTTAAGTTATCATTCGCCAGATGGGAATTTCGCCTTGGATACCGACGCAAGCAATGTCGAAATTGGTGTGATGCCTACACAGGTCCAACAGGGTCAGGAGAAACTCATCGGATATTTTAGCAAGACCGTGAGCAAGCAAGAACGAAATTACTGCGTTACTCACAGGGAACTCTTGGCTGTGGTAAAGGGGTGGAGCTTTTCTACAAGCACCTCTATGGTAAAAGATTCCGCCTTAGGACTGATCACGCAAAACTGAATTGGTTTTACAGTTTAAAAATCTCGAAGGACCAGTTCCAAGGTGGATTGAGAGGTTGCAATTGGCGATGTCTTAGAGGAAATTCTCTGTAGACCTACCGCCGTCCATGATCTCTGGCAATCTGAGAAGATCAAAAAAGACCAAAAATTAGATCCTGAGTTAAGAGAAGTTATTTGGTGGAAGGAAGAAGACCGCCAACCTATGTGGTAGGAAATTTCCTGATTCTCATCTACCATAACGCCATACTGGGCTCAGTGGAATTCTCTCATCCTGGACAACAAGTTTCTGAAGCGCATGCTGGAAACTTCAGAGGAGGACAAGAACAGAAAACAGATTATAATACCCAAAAATAGGATTTCCGAGATTTTGCGAGAACTAGCTGATGATATAATAGGAGTACACCTTGGATTAACGAAAACTCTGGGGAAATTTTGTGAACTGTGCTATTGAGTAAACTGCCAAGTAGATGTCAGGAATTGGGCCGGAAATATACGGTCAGTGTCCATCTGAAAGAGTAGCAATTGCTGTTGCCGGTCCATTTCCTGAATCTGACTGCTTAAAAAAGTACATTGTGGATGTGCCGATCAAGAAGTTTGGACCATTGCTGATATCCCTGACAAGGAATGGATCAACCGGGCTGGTGTTCCCTTGGAGTTGCACTCAGAGCAAGGTGAAGACTATGTCAGCCAGTTAAGACTGTGTATGTAGGTTGTCTTTTGGTAAGAGGTATGTTGCCTCATGCGTAAAGATTGATAATTAGTCATTTATAAGAGGTTTTAATGTTTCTTGGTTGGAGTACAGTTTCTATCTCCAGTAATTTTGCAGACCATCTGGTCTTGGCGATTTCCAGTTATAAAAATTCTTGATTATTGTGTCTCTTCTGTTGTAATTGATTAATGTTGCATCTTATCATAATTCCGAAATGCAGCCTCCTCCTCATTAATTCAGCTGACTTTGGAGATACGAGAAATTATTGTGGAGAGCTGTGTTTTCCGGATTTGCTCGATGGCCGTTTTACTGGAATAACTATGGGCTTCATTATTATTGATGTTGTTGTAAAGTTTTCTATAAAACCCTCTTTCTGAATAGTGTGTTGTCTAGTTTCCTTTGTTCCTAGTTTTGTACCTTCTTAATCGACTTCTCTTGGCGGAGGGGGTTTGTCGTATACTGTCAAGATACTGCTACAATGTGACAATGTGATGATGTTTTCTCTATCCTATTGAGAGCCTATTCGGTTATTGTCCATGATAGTTTTGACAAGTGTCTCTATTCTGTTGTTTCTGACCCACGTTGGTTCTCGGTTAGTCTTCCAATGCCTTTTCAAAGAGAATTGATTTTCTCTGCCAGTCTTCTTTGTCAAGGTGGTATTCGACGCTTTGATCTAAATTGAAGATAATCTTGCTTTGGTCTTACTGCGACCCCAATTGTTGTGTAGGCTATAGCTGCACTTGTTAAAGTTCTTGTATTTCGTCCGCTCGTTGTGCCAAAAATGCTTCGGGCTCTGGACCTAATACATTTCGACCAAATACTTAGCCCTTAACTTTGCTCTTTATTTAGTCCAGTCGTTCCGCCAAAATAGGCGATTTTTCATGATGTCGCGATATTGATCCGCGACACTCTGTTCGGTAACTTGAAGCCATGGGTACTCATGGCAGAATTCTTGATGAAGTATTAGGCCATATTCAGTCTTCCACTGGCCAAGGTTTGTCATTCTGTAAAATTTGCGCATTATAAATTCATTCACCGCATATCGTGCGCTGTCTTTTCAAACCCGTTTTAGCGACGGCTCGCTTGTGATCCTGCGCAGCACTTTTTACGGCCGGAGTTCTCATTCTTGTTTGACTCAGTCTTGGATGGCCACTTTGTTATTATGACTGCATTTGTGTGGTTTCTGGGCTGTAGGCAGAAAAAAATTGATTATTTAGCTTTTTTTAAGATTGATGGATTGATTAGGTCCGTGAAACTTATTTTTCTATTCACGTACTTCCAGTATATAAGAAATGTGTAGAATAAAATAATATATCTTATTTTAAAAAATTGTTAATTTGTTAGAACGGAATCTTCAATCTTAAATTTCGGAGGCTATGATCTTGCACCACAGCAACCAGCCTCCGTGCTATCACCTCCAGCGCCGGCTCGTGACCATGCCCTGTCGATTCCCAGGCAGCGGCTCTTTTCTGCTTTTATTATTATTGTAAATACATTCTTTTGTAATACTAACGGTTAGAATGATTTTGATAAAGATAGTGTATAACTATAATAAGTATTTACGCTCCGGAAGAAGGAAAATTTGCTGACACATATAACAAAAGCTAAAAACGATTACAATCTCTTGATGACTTAAATGCAAGAGTTGGGAAAGACCCTACTCCAGGAATGATTTGCACCTTTGGAGAAGCTAGTCAAATCCAAAACGGATTGCAGGTAAAAGAATTTGTCTCATCCAATGATTCAAAAGTTGCAAACACTTTTTGAGAAAAAAAGATATAAAGAAATTCATGTGGCCCGTACGAGATTACCGGTAACTTACAGAATATGTGATCGTTTCTCAGAAATCTGCTTCCTTGTTGTAAATACGCATGTATACCAGGGCAGACATTTTAGCACAGACCACCACTTAGTCAAATCTATGATTCAACTATGGGCCATATGGAAAAAATCTGATAAGGTTTAAAACAATAAAAAAGCCGACCAAATATGTAAAGTAACAACGAATTATGAAATGAAACTAAATTCCAAAAAAAGACTAAACTATTATAAACCTAGACAATAGCGAAACTGTCTAAACTGCCAAACATTGAAAATGTCAAAAATATTTAAAATGTCAGTGATATCGAATACGGGAAAACTGTAATATCAAATATCACAAATCTCAAACACGTCAAATATGTGTTGCTCTCCATTTTAAAGACTAAAAAAATATTTTTTTAGAGGCGGGTGTAGCCATATAATGTTGAAAACGAGGTCTATCGTTTGGACCATTCAAAATATAGATAAAGACTTTCCAGCAATTATGGTGTTATTCCCACAAAAAAAAAAAAAATAATAAATGAAAACCAGAGCTGCCACAACTATCTTCCCCCAAATTTTGCGTTTTCTGTATCTTACATGAAACATAATTGCATACTGAAATTGACTGAGGAATATAAATGGATAGTAAAATACAGAGTGTTTCATTTAAAAAAATCGACTTCAATAAGAATCGACCTATATATTCCATAACACGGCATTCCAGTGAAGGTATTCCTAATTTGCGTCTTTCACGACCCTTCATCCCTTTGGCTATATATATTGACTTTTTTGGATTGTAATTTTTTCTAATGTATGTTCTTTATTTAATAACTTGTAGATAGCGAAACGTTCCTTAACCAAAATATATTTGATTCGAAAGTAACCTGGTAATTTTATTGGAGCCAAACCCAACAAAACTATCTATAACTATAACTATAACTATATATATATATATATATATATATATATATATATATATATATTGTTTTTAAGTTTTCGCGGGCACTAAATGTTTTAGGTGGTTTCCGGGAATTCATCCGCGTAGTTGATAACTGATCCCTGCCGGGATCGATGGTAAAATGACGACATTCAATTCCAATACTTTTCGATCAATTTTGTGGGGGCCGTTCATGGATTTACACCAAATTTTAGTATCTAGTTTGACATAAAAGAATAATACCTGCCAGTTTTCAGCTTTGTTGGTGTCCCTGGGCCCTAGTAAACGCCCTTAGAATGGCCAAAATAGGTCATTTTTACCTTGTTTTTAAAATTATGTAACTTGACTATTTCTTATCCGATTTCAATTCAATTTGTTATATAATCTAGTATTGACAAAACAATATTCAGAACCGTTAGTGTATTGGCATATTTTTAGGTAGTAATTAAGTAACGAGGAAATTTTGAAAATTTTGCTATTGTCTGATAGCCGTCAAAATTGCACCAGTATACTTAGGTTTTTTTAATACTGCGTGTTTGAAAGGTTTTTTGATCCCGTTCAAACTACAAGTTATAAAATTTTATTCTATTTAGTGAGTTCGGATATACAGTCGTTTGAATATAGTGAGTTTCATAAAAATCTCGTTTTTTTTTAATTTTCGAACTAACTGTAGTCATTTCTCGTTAAATAGAATAAGGTAAAAATTTAGCACAAGGTAGCTCTGTGCAAATATAACACCCTGCTTATAGAGATTTTCTTGGCCCGAGCCTTTATATACCCTATATGTTCGTCAGAAAATGGAGTATTTTGCCCAAGTTGGCCAACTCACCTTGTTGTCATGGTCCCGTCCCTTTCATCATTTTTAGAGCACTAAGGTATTTGGCGTGCCAGAGACGAAGAAAGTAGATACTAAAACCTTCAATATGTGTGGTAAGAATGAAATTTAGGTAGCATATAACCAAACTTATGGAAATTTAGAAATATATGAGCGGTAGGTTTGCTGACTTTGATATTCAAAGCGTAATATCATCCATTCTAGAGAGTAAAAAAGCTTGTTAAAAACATTAAACTAAAGGTCCGTACTTATTTTATAGTTTAAAAATTTTTGAAGAACTAAAGGTTTTTTTAAATTTTAATTTTGGAATTTTCGCTGTCGCATTAAGTACGTACTAACGTCATTATTAATAATGATACGCTATGCATATATTAACCCCAACCTCTCGTTAACATATGCAAAAACATTTTTTTCTACTGCTTGACGTGTGTTTATATAATTTCGGACTTTAATTATACAAAAATGTATTCCTAGATATGTATTCAGCCAGTGAGTTTTTCTTTCCCACTCTCCCGTGTGGATTATTAAAAAAACCTAAAACATCTGTTCCTTTTTTAAAAAATGGAAATCTATATTAAAAACTTATTTTCATTTTCTACAACAGTTTCTAAATACAGGTTTATCACAGTACTCAATATCCTTAAGATGAAAATAAAAGTGAATATGACAGATGACATTCTATAATTGCTGTATTTCTTGCACAATATCCAAATTGCTTTTTTATATCGGCTCGAACTATGGTTCATAATAGCCAGGTAAAAGTTTATCCTATATATGTTGATTCGCAATAGCGCATAGGCAATAAGCCAGAATTTGCTACGCCAAACAGAACAACGTTTAGAGGCAGGCGCTTCGTGTGCTGTGCTTACTACATATATAATATATAACAAAATATTATATATATAGTGATTATATAATTTTAGGCTAATTTTGTTTTTAGTCTATAAAAAAATATCTAAACGGCAACGGACATGCTAAATAAATTTATGCCTAGTAACGTTACATATGTTTATAATTTAAAAACTCCGCGCGATGCGGCTCAACGAAAAATATTCAAGAAATCAGCCATTGATATTAAAACTTAATATTAAAATTCGTTTCATGCAAAGTATAAAAATTAGGTAATAATCAATTTCATGTAACTACTAATAACATATTTAATAAATAAAATATTGATAATAGTTTCATTTAAAATTTTCTGAAAACTAATTGGGGTATATAGTTCAATTTTTTAAATTCCACCACTATCGTAGTTACGCAACAGCAACTCTCAATACTGTGTAATTTGTAGATTATTAACTAAAGTCAGGTTGATGCTGCAAACCTACCGTTCATATAAAGGGTGTTCCAATTTGGGGTTGATTTTTAAATATTTTTTGTACTAGAATATCATATGTTATTTGACAGATGACAAGTAGAAATATTCCGTTTATTAAAAATGAAGAGATATTCGATTGAGCAACGCGTGTTTATTATTAAAAATTATGTTAAATTTGGTGAAAGTTGTGCAGAAGTTGGAAGAAGATTTCGTACAACACCCAACCAAAAACCCAATTCGTCATCGTGCACTGCAACTGAACATTCCAAAAACCACTTTATTCTGAATTTTGCACAGAGATCTTCATTTAAAGGCTTACAATGTTCAGATAACGCAAGAAATAAAGCCAACAGACTTTGGTTTACGTCGTCAACTCGTTAATTGGGCCATGCAACAGAAACTTGAAAATGTGATTGTTTTTAATAAAATCATCTTTAGCTATGAAGCACATTTTAAATTGGGTGGATTTGTTAACAAGCAGAATTTACGAATCTTGGATGAAGCAAATCCGTGAGAAATAATGGGAAGACCGATGCATCCACAAAAAGTAATTGTTTGGTGTGGTTTTTGGGCTGGGCGGTGATTGGTCCATACTTTTCTGAAGATGACAATGGATATGCTGTCACTGTGAATGGTGGTCGATATCGAACGATGATTACCAACTTTTTGTGGGATGAATTGGAGCATATTGATGTGGTTCCAACAGGACTGTGCATCATTTCATTCAGCAGCAGAAACAATCAATCTTTTGACACAGAAATTTGGTAATCGAATAATTGCTCGAAGAGGAAACATTAATTGGCCCCTTAGATCTTGCAATCTAACACCTCTAGATTTATTCCTATGAAGCTATTTGAAAGAAAAGGTCTATGCCAACGATATACAAACATATATAACCTAAAGGAGAACATTATTGACTGTTTTTAAGTAATTAAACCGCTGTTATGACAAAAAGTTATCGAAAATTTGGTAAAAAATTAGAAGCTTGTCGTAGAGCAGCAGGTGGTCACTTACAAGATATTGTTTTCTATTACTAAACCGAAACAATTGTACTATCATTTGAAATAAAAGATTTGAACATTCTCAAATAATTTGTGTATTTTATTAAAAATTTAAAAATTAACCTCAAATTGGAACACTCTTTATTTGATAGCTGATATTTTAAAGAGCTTTTAAATTTCCATAAGTTTGGTTATATGCTATCTAAATTCCTTTATTATCACACATATTGAAGGTTTTACTATCTATTTTCTTCGTCTCTGGCACGCCAAATCCCTTAGTGCTCTAAAAATGATGAAAGTTACAGGACCCATGATAACAAGGTGAGTTGGTGAACTTGGTCAAAATATTCGACTTTCTGAAGGGCATATAGGGTATATAAAGGCTCGGGCGAAGAAAATCTCTATAAGGAGGGTGTTATATTTGCAAAGAGCTACCTTGTGCTAAATTTTTACCTTATTCTATTTAACGAGAAATGACTACCGTTAGCTCGAAAATTTGAAAAAGAGAGATTTTTATGAAACCCACTATATTCAAACGACTGTACCTCCGAACCCACTAAATAGAATTAAATTTTATATCTTGTAGTTTGAACGGAATCGAAAAACCTGTCAAGCACGCACTATTAAAAAACCTAAGTATACTGGTGCAATTTTGACGGCTATCAGAAAATAGAAAAAAATTCCCAAAATTTCGTCCTTACTTAATTAGTCCCCAAAAACTTGCCTAAACACTATCGGATCTGAATACTGTTTCATAAATACTAGAGGTTATGACAAATAAACGGGCGCTTTCAGAATTGAAATCGGATAAGAAATAGTCCAGTTACAGAATTTTAAATACAAGGTAAAAATGGCTTATTTTGGACCTTCTAAGGGTGTTTACCCGGGCCCAGGAACACCAAGAAAGCTGAAAATTGGCAAAAAGGTTTACCTTTTGATGTCAAACAAGAAACTAAAATTTGGTGTCAATCAGTGACCGGCCCCCACATAATTCATCGAAAAGTATTGGAATTGCCCATATATATATCATCATCATCATCATCATCATCATCATCATCATCATCATTATATGCAGCTAATTTCGACAATTATTTTATGGTGTAGCCTCTCTTACATATTCATTTCGCATTTCTCTCCATGTTGTTCTGTTGTACGCTTTTTGGGACCAGGTTATGCCTGCTATTTTCTTGATGTCATAGTCCCATCTTACATTGGGGCGTTTCCTTGGTCTTTTAACACCCCTAGGATACCATTGCGTGATTTCTGTTGACCACCTATTATCTTGTCTTCTTGCCAAATGTCCTGCCCATTGCCACTTCAGAGATTTTACTCGGTGGATAACATCTATTACCTGGGTTTTGTTCCTTATCCACTCTATTCTCTTCCGATCTCTTCTCGTTATTCCGATCAGGCATCTTTCCATAGACCTTTGTGCTACTTGAAGTTTTCTTGTAAGTTTGGTTTTCAGAATCCAGGTTTCGCAACCGTATGTCAGTACTGGTAGAACACACTGATCAAAGACTTTCTTCTTAAGGCGGAATGCCATTCGTGACTTGAAGATTATGGAGTTTCTTCTAAACGTCATCCATGCAAGTTTGATCCTTCTGTTTATTTCTGTTGTACATTATCTTTGTTTTTCCGATATTTATTTTTAGGCCTATTTCCTTACTTACTCTGCTAAGTTCATTGATTTGATTTTGTAGTTCTCTTGCGTTATTGGCAATTAGGACAATGTCATCGGCGAATCTCAAATGGTTTAGATATTCTCCATCTGTTTAGTCAGTTCAGTCCTTTGTGGTCCCAGTTTAATCGTCGAAAGATACTCTCTAATGCCGCAGTGAATAGCTTCGGTGATATTGAGTCACCTTGTCTGACTCCTCTGTTAGTAGGAAATTCGGGGCTGCCTTCGTATATTCTGATTTTAGCTTTGGCTTCCTTGTATATATTAGCCAACGTTTCTATGTACGGCTTATCTACACCTTGTTCACTCAGGGCGTTGTTTACCGCCTTCGGATATATAGTGTCGAACGCTTTTTCGAAATCATGAAGGCCAAGGCAAGTGGTATTTGATATTCTCTAGTTCGACTGATAACTTCCCTTATAGTGTGTATGTGATCGATTGTGCTGAAGTCACTACGAAATCCGGCTTGCTCTCGGGGTTGAGCGGAATCTAGTGTACTGTGTATTCTGTTTTGTATGATTTTAGTGAATATTTTGTAAACTACCGGCAGGAGACTGATCGGTCTGTAGTTCCGAATGTCTTCTTTATTGCCTTTCTTATGGATTAATACTATGAGGGCGCTATTCCATTTTTCTGGGATGTGTCTGGTTCTTAGGCAATTAGTATATATTTTGGCTAGGCGTTTCCATGCTTCTCTACCAGCGTATTTTAGTAGTTTAGCCGTTAATGTGTCGTTCCCTGCTGTCTGGCCATTTTTCATTTTCTTGACCGCTAATTCCACTTCCTCCACGAGTACTTCAGATATTTCTTCTTCCGTCAGCTGTATGTCCAGAGATTCGGGGGCTTTGTATAGATCCTTGTAGAATTTCGTGATATGCTTCATTATTTCGTGTCTATCCGTTATGTCAATGCTTTCTTAGCGTTTTTATAGCTTTTCCGATTTTCAGTTGCAGTTTCTACCAATTTTTCGTTGTACTTTTTGATGTCATCTGCAATTCTCTTTCTTATTGTCTTGCATAATTCATGGTATTCTATCCGTTGGATGTCTGTTGTCCTTTTCAGTTCTCTTCTTTTCTGAAGTAATGCCTTTGTTTCCGAACTAAGCTTTTTGTGTTCGTTTCGTTGTTGGGTTCCGCCTATTTCTTTAGTACAGGTCAGTATTGTTTTCATTAGTTGTGTGTTGTCTTGTTGTTGCCGGAGCTTCTCTTCTATCAGCGTCTGATATCTTTCAGAATTTTCTTTCAGGTTGTTAATGTCTTTACTATTGGCGGGCGTCTTTCTAGTAAGTTTACATCTCTCTAGTTTTGTATTAAGGACAATTCTTGCTCTGAAAAGTCTGTGATCGCTTCCTGTCCTGAATTTATTTAGCGTGGTTACATCTTTGATGGTATTAATCCTGTTTGTCAGGACAAAGTCTATTTCATTTTTAACTGACGCATTTGGAGCTTCCCAAGTCCATTTCCTATTAGAATTTTTCTTGAAGAAGGAGTTTGATATGTACATGTTCTGATAGTGTGCGAACTGTACTAATCTCTCACCTCTTTCGTTTCGTTCACCGAACCCGAAGTTCCCCACTGCTCCTTCTCGGTCTTGTCTTTTCCTTATTTTCGCGTTGAAGTCGCCGATAATGTATTTGAAATGGCTGTTGTTGGTATCTAAGGCCTCTTTGATTTCGCTGTATAGTTGTTCGACTTCTTCGTCAGAATGGCTAATTGTTGGGGCGTAAACTTGTATTATTTGACTGGAGTATCTTTTCGAAAGCGTCAATGTTAGACTTGCGACTCTGTCTGATGTTCCGGACACGGCCATAATTTTATCGGTCCATCTCTTATGGATGAGGAATCCAACACCACTAGTTCTTCCAGTTGGTGTTCCTCGGTGGTATAGGAGGTTGCCTGATTCAAGTGTTATTAGCTCTTCGTTTTTCCTCCTAACTTCACATATGCCAATGATATCCCACTTTTTTACTGCCTCTTGTTCTAAATCTACAATTTTAGCTTGGTTCGAGAGTGTTCGGCAGTTACATGTTGCTAGATGTAGTGTATTCGAATGTTTGCCTCCCCCAGAATCCTTGAGGCAGACCGGTTTCCCGGTGTGGGATTGCTTACCCACCTGGGGTACAATTCCGTGAGTTTTGTAATTCGACATTTTGAGGTTCTGAGGCATACCTTACCACGCTGCTCAAAGGTTCGATTCTCTTTCTCATGGATTTTGCCAGTTACCAGAGACGACCGTACGAGATGACGTCACGACTTTTTATTAATTAAAAGCCGTGGCATGGATGGGATTCGAACCCGGGTACGAGACTTTCAGCCTCCGAATTAGTGAAATTTTGGAGGTTCTATATACGCGGGAACTAAATGTTTTAAGTGGTTTCCGGGAAGCGTATTGATAACTGATCATAGATGGTAAAATGACGACGTTTCGGCAGAGTCACATCTGCCCTCTTCAGGTCGGTTCGCATAATTCTCGTAGCCTTCTGCTTTCGCTTCTAGTTACTCGAATAGTAAGATTTTCTGGAGCGAGCGCGCTGTTATATAGTCGCGGCTCGGCGCCTATCGGTTGACACCGTGAACGGCTGCGTGTGATTGGCCCTTTGGCGTCAGTGGCCACGCCTCCATCCTGCTGATTTTTTATATCCGGTTGAGTTGTTATAGGACGGGTCCGGGCCGGTACGGTGTTTAGTAGAATTTTCCAACAATTCGATAAGTTCTGGATTTCATTGCGTGCGTTTAGCTTCGCTATTTCATTTGCCTCTCTTACGAGTCTTGATTTTGGGTGTTCTATATTTGCTAGTACTCTGGTGTTCTCAAAGTCTATTCGGTATTTTTTCCTGCTTTCTTATAGCGTTCTGGTATTCATCACGTCTAGCTTGAATTCTTCTGTTAGTTTGCCCCACATAGGTTTTATGACAGTCTGCACATGGAATATCATACACCCCCTGTTGTTCTAAAGGGATCCTCGTCTTCGGATTCCTCAACACCGTCCTTATTTTTATGTCTATATTAAAAATAGTATCGATATTGTGTCTCCGTAGAATTCTTGCAATACTGTCTGTGGTACCCTTGACATATGGTAAATAAGCCTTGGTTATTGTTGTCTCATGCTCCTCGTCTGTTTGTCTCGGTTTTGACTTTAGGGCTCTTTGAATATTTCGGTCTGTAAATCCGTTTTGTCTCAGAGCTGTTTTTAAACTGTCCATTTCATGTTTGATGGTGTCCTGGTCAGCTAGTCTTTGTGATCTGGTTACTAAAGTCTTGACGACGGCTTGTAGTTGGGCTGGGTGGTGATGAGAATTAGCATGAAGGTATCTGTTGGTGTGAGTTGCTTTCCTATATACCGTATGGCCAAGGGTTCCATCTTCCTTCTTATTTATGAGAACATCAAAGAATGGCAGATATATACAAACAAAATGAGTTTGGTACTCATTGATTTCAGGAGCCGAAAATACTATATTATACTACCTATATGCTATGGGATAGTATATGAAGAAACGACCGTTTTTCTAAGAATTTCGATGAAATGTGTCGAATATTGAGTCTGCCCCCTCTGCAAACTTCCTAGGTGCCAACTGAGCTTACTATTGGCCTCAAAGCACTATTAGGTAGAATTTCGGACATCTCGATGAAAATGAGTTGCAGTAGATGTCGATCCTACTTGCTTGGAAGATAAGTCAGTAGTACGGATCCAACCGCTGTATGTCGCATTTCCTTTATCAGCAGGTAGAATGACAATGTCCTTGTTGAGGCGCAGTCAAAATGGATAGGTTCGAGACTTTCTTTGTGACACATCTTGAATTATTTCAGCGGTGTTCGCATCTAATTTTGAAACTACGCCACATATTATGCTCTGTTGGTATGTGAGAGGGAGCAATAGCGTAATTGAATCCCTTAGCCAACACGCCAATCGAAAGTGTTCAATGTGAGAGGTTAGACTTCGTAGGGACAAATTCGTTTTTGGGCTTCTGTTGGAAATCACACGCAGCCGTTCACGGTGTCATAATTATAACAGCGCGCTCGCTCCAGAAAATCTTAGTATTCGAGTAACTAGAACGAAAGCAGAAGGCTATACACACCTGAAGAGGGCAGATCAAACGTCGTCACTAATCGATCCCGAGGTTTATCAACTACGCGGATGAATTCCCGGAAACCACCTGTGTGTAATAAATCGACCCGAAAATATGTTAGCAGATATTGAACAGTTTTCCATGTGGAATTCGATAAAAATATTCATTTTTTGTTTCCTGCAAAACTTGTTGCATTCTACGTAAATGTTCTAGTACTTTACCACCATATGTTAGAGATATCTTTGTCATTCCAAAATTTCAAGAATTCTCTTCCACCCAATCCGTACATATACTCTATTAAACAAGACCATAAATGTTCAAATCGCACAACAAGAGAAGAAATCAGGTAACATTCATACAAAATAATTTGGTCAAGTGCGAGTTGGACTCGCATACTTAGGGTTCCGTACCACCTTCATGATTCTAATATTCCAGTTTCAGACAAGCAGGGAATGAGTGCATTTTTTTATATTTACCCTAATATCTTTTAAAGGAAGCGTTTTAAATTTATAAAAAATATACACTTTGATTTTCCACACATAGATTTTTCATTTTATCTGCTTCAGGATTCGCTTGAAATTTATCAGAATACATGTGTATTTAATTTTCTAATTTGGCCCCAAAAAATTAACATTAGAGTTTTATTTTATTAATAAACTTTCAGAGAAGTCTTTTATAACCTACTGTCTGAGTTATGAGGCTCTGTAGATTGGAAGATAAAGGGCAAAATAGGTCAAGTTTTAAATTATAAATTATTAAATCTGTTATTCAAATTATTAAAAAATACAAATAAAATATATTTTTCAAAATTTAAATAGTGTAGTTTCTAAAGTGGGAATTATGTCGATGTTTAATATTTTTGTTAATATCTTTTAAACAAATGATTTAAAAATATGATATATCTGTTATTCACATAATGAGCCTTTTATCTGATATACTACATAATGCGTTTGAAAATTGAATCTTTATTTTCCATTTAATTGTATATGTCCATAAAATTATTATGGGGGTTTTCTAATCATTTATTTTCCGTTTAATTCTATTATTTGGGGGCCAAATAATAGAATTAGGGATTTTTTTCATATTTTTCCTATAAACAAAAAAATTGTTGTCTTATAGTTTGGCGATCAACGGGGAGAATGGGTAATTTTTTTTAATAATTTTTTTTATATTTTTAAAATATTAATTTAAAAAAATAAAAAATATATTTGTATTAGTCATAATGAGTCCTGTGATTTCATATATTACATGACCCGTTAGAAACAATTATAATTTTTTATTTTCAATTTAATTCTATAATTTGCCCCCCAAAATGAATATTAGGGGTTTCTCCTTATTTTTCCAGTAAAGTTCACATGAGGGGCTATACTTCCATTTTTTTCAAAATTTTTCAGCTTATGGTTTCGGACATAAGGGTGGGGGAATGGGTAATTTTTTTTATATTTTTGTTAATATCTTTTAATTAATTTATTTTAAAAACATGAAAAAAACATATTTGTTTTCTTCATCATGAGTCCTTTCATTTGATATATAACATGATGGGTTAGAAACAATTTTAATTTTATATTTTCCATATAATTCTATAATTTGCCCCCCAAAATAAATATTAGGGGTTTCTCCTTATTTTTCCAGTAAAGTTCAGGTGAGGGGCTATACCTCAATTTTTTTCAAAATTTTCCAGCTTATGGTTTCGGAGATAAGGGGGGGGGGAATGGGTAAATTTTTTTATACTTTTGTTAATATCTTTTAATTAATTTATTTTAAAAATATGAAAAAAATATATTTGTTTCCTTCGTAATGATCTCTTTCATTTGAAATATAACATGATGGGTTAGAAACAATTTTAATTTTAAATTTTCCATTTAATTCTTTAATTTGCCCCCCAAAATTAAAAGTAGAGGTTTTCCTTATTTTTCCAGTAAACCTCTACCTCTAATTTTTTCAAAACTTTACGTTTTATAGTTTCGGAGATAAAGGGGGGGGGAATGGGTAAATTTTGGTATATTTTCGTTAATATCTTTTTAATTAAATTTTTTTTAATATGAAAAAATATGGTTGTGTTCCTCAGAATGAGATCTTTCATTTGATATATTACATTATGCGTTTGACATTTTTTTTATTTTTAAATTTTTATTTAATTCTACAATTTGCCTCCCACAATGAATATTATTGGTTTCTCCTTATTTTTCCTGTAAAGTTCGGGCAACGTTTTATATTTCCTATTTTTTTCAAAATTTTAGGCTCAGTATTTTCGGAGATCAGGGGGGGGGACAGTCGATTTTTTTAGTTTTTCCCCCCAGAAGTACCCCTAAATAAAAATTTATTCATTTACGATATGTACTCCTGATCGGGTCACCAAACTATACATTGGTACCAAATTTCACCCTCTTCCGACCAGTAGTTTAGGAGAAAATTGCTGTGATGTGACAGAGGCAGAAATCCTGAGTGATATTATAAGGGTATCCGTATATTGTATATACGGAACCCTAAAAATACGCGCTGAATTGATAACCTCCTCCTTTTTGGAAGTCGGTTCAAAAGGTAACTTCCTTCTATAGCAAACAAAACTGTCGCTTCACTAGCATACGATTCTTTGTGACCAAAAATGAAGAACAAAGTGACCACAGAACAAAAACAAATCTTTAAAATCAATTTGCTACTAACTAGACCATATTTACAAATAATAAATATTGGTTGCTGAACATAAAGAACATAACAACGGAAATATATGCGCTACCCATCTATGCTACGTACGAAAAATGGATGGAGCAACTAATACAGAAAAGCTTCCTAGTTAAGACGAGAATCAAGTCAGAATAGACGATGTTAATGTTTCGAGGTGACACGATCAACGAATATCTAATCCTCATAATAGCCACATGATAACCCTGATTACTTTAATTGGCAAGCATTTGCACGTTAAACATAAATTTACCGGCGTCACTCTCAACTCTGACGAATGTGTGCAGAAGTCTCGAAACTTCAAGGATGTTATTGTCCCATTTCAACTGTAATAACATTATTTCAAATATACTGCTGCTCGGTTTCGCTCGGCTGCTGCCTTAATTCCGACGACTTTCTGATGGTTTAACTGAACTTGGAAATGACATTTCGTGTCAGGCAACGTGGTAAGACTAGTAAGTGCAATTTCGTATATTTTGTTTGAATGTAAATTTTCAACCCCGAAAAAGGGTTCGTTAAATGCAAACTACATAAAGTCATGTAAATGAGTTAAACGAATCTGATTTCCTAATTCTGGCGAGTTTGCCAGAAAATCCCAAATATAAAAATTCACTAAACATTCTACTTAGGATACAGTATACTTAGGATAAGAATTGATTTTATTGCACTTTTCTTTTCGTTCAATATATACGCAGCCTATATGACTACTCAATGAAAAGTTTCAGCTAAAAGTTATTTGTTGGCCATATTTATGGGGGAATTAGAATGTAAAGTTAGTTTTCAATTTTATTCCCGAAGGCAATGAAATGTATGGAGTACTAACCTCGTTTAAAAAAATAGTGTTTATGACTAGATAATAGAACCTTTTGAGAGCTCCAGTTAACCTGCCTTCTAATTTCCGTTGTTAACATCTCAAGATGATAAATTTCCAGGTGCTCCAGGTCCGGGTTAAGCAGTGGACCAAGCATCTCATGATCCTACAAAACCTTGATAGTTTTCAATTCAGTTGATAAGTTTTAGAACCTGGAGCTTCGAAATCCACACATGAATGTACAAGTGATATCCACCAAACTGAGAGAGTTAGTCCAACACTTAGAATTATTAAATTTGTTCCCTAATTATGCTTAACGGAACCTCATCTTCATCTTCATCATTGGACGAAAGATTGTGCCTATATTTCAGAATAGTTTTCTGACTAAGTGTATTCTATGTCCTACGCAAATTTAACAGCTTTTTCAAAGCATTAATTACATTTTCAGGATTATTTGACAAGACAAACAAGTGTAGAAAAGTCTGGTAGTATCTTTTGGTATGTGTTATTGTTTTTTGGACCTTGAGTTGAATTAATGGAGTTAAATTGGGTAGAAGACAAAAATCGGCCTATCTTGGCTTCACAATTGTTGCTCTAGGTGCATTATCTAATAGTAACAACGCTTTTATTGGAAGATTTTCTTTTCTTGAAAATTTTTTTACCTATAAATTAAGTATGTATTCGCAAATAATGAATAGAATTTGTAATTAAAATTTAATTGTCATACCTGTATGAGGCACTTATAGAACCATTTCAGTAATATACTCCTATTTTAGATGTTCATGTGGGTTTTCACTCCTCACAACAGTTTCTGATAAAAACACAGATAAGTAAAGTAACTGAAAATCAAAATGTAGTATCTAAGAGCAGTTTGTGTAAACTGCCCGAACCACTAGTTGCATTCTTACAGAAAAACTCTCTCGAAGGATTAACTGTGAGAAAGTAGGTCTACGGATTTAACATCTAGTTTCCCTCTATAATATGTTGGGATGTATTTTGTGTGATGATTATCTGATGTGACCTTTCGATTCCTTATCAGGAATCTTTGTCGAACAATGTAGTTTGAAATAATTTGCACAATTTTATATCTTGATTTTTTGGCAATGTCAGTTGGTTGATTAATTGACTTTGAAGCTTCCTTTTTGATGTTCCTGTGCTAGGAGTCGTTGTCATGACACCGGTATCTCTACAGAGGGTGTTCCAATTTCTTCATTATTCAACATCATGCACTTTCTTTGATTTTTCTCTTTTTGGTGTGCTCTTCTTTAAATAATATTTTTGTCTTATTCCATTCCATTTTGTGTATACCCTTATCCGTGAGTACATGGTTTGCCAATCTTGATCTGTCTATATCTCTTCTTGAGAGGTTGTATTGGTGCTCTTTAATTCTAATTTAGAGAGGTCTTGATGTTTCACCGGTATATGTTTTTCCGCAGGCACAAGGTACACACAATTTTTGGAATTTTGAGTAGTTTTTGCCGGTTTTGTTTTTGTTAAATTTAATCTTAATGTATTATTTGTTTGAAAAAACCTTTTTACTTGGTATTTGTCTCCAATACGTTTATTTTTTTCGGATAGACCGGAGACATCCGGAATAACGTTTATAATATTTTGCAGTTTGTGTGTTGTTATTTAAATTGGAAGTATTTTGTGTTGTTTGTGTAATTTGTTGGATTATTTGTATTCCTCGATTTGGTGAATTGTTTTGTTTATGAAATTTCTTGAGTACTCGTTTTGTTCTAAAACTTCCTTTATCAAATGTAGTTCTTTCTTAAAAGTTTCCTTTGTTTATGAAACTGCTTTTGCTCTGTCGTATAAGAATTTTTACGTTTAAAGAATGATTTGAAATTCAACCAGCTTATTCTCTATTACAATAGTAAATTAAGTGTGGATTCTTTGCTATTGATATTGTCTAAAAAGCAGTATAAGTCGTCGTATATGTTCCCATATTGCAAAAATATCATCAACGTAGCGCCACCATACTTTAGGTTTTTTGGTAAAATTAAAGTTAAATGTTTCCTCAAAGTGTTTCATAAATATATTGTTTACTATGGGCGACAAAGAAAAACCCATAGCCATTACAAAATCTTGTCTGTAGAAACCTTCTTCATGTTGATAATGCCTTGTTTTTAAACAAAGTTCTGTAAGCTTTATTATTATATTAATGCGGATAATTTGGTTCTTGTTTGGAGTGAGTTATCAAGTTCTAATTTATCTTTTACATATTGTATGGATTTATCAACTGGTGAATTGGTGAATAAACTGGCAATATCAAAACTCCATGGTTATTTATTTGTGTATTTTTCAGTTTTGATAAGAAGTCTGCTGTATTTTTTAGTGTGTTGTGGTTGAATTCGTATAGTTTGATAAATTTGAGTAAAAATATTGAAATATTCTGCAATGGTGAGTTTATTGAACTTACAATGGGTCGTAAAGAAATTCCATTTTTGTGTATCTTGGGGACTCCATATATGTGTGGTGGTTTACTGTAGTGAGGTGTAAGTTGTTTTCTTTCTGAAAAAGTGAATTCGAGTATTTTCTGTGTTTGATGGAGGATCTTTATTGAATTTAGTATATGTTCTTGTGTTGATAAGGTTTGTCATTTTAGTTTTGTGTTCTCGTGCATCTAAAATTACAGTTGCATTGCCTTTATCAGCTAGTAGAATTTTAATAGTATCATCTTTAGAAATTGTTTTGATCGCTTGTCTTTTAGCTGGAGTTACATTTTGTGAGATATATTGATCTTTTTGTAGAAGTAACTTGTTTCAAATGCGATATTCACTTGATACTTCTGGTGGTAATTTTGGGCAGCTTCCTCAATGGTAACATCATGTCAAATTTAGGAATGTTTTTGGCAGTGACTGTATAATTCAATCCTTTTGAAAGGAAGTATTGTTCTGTTGACGTTATTTGTCTCTTGGACAGGTTTGTCACAGTTTTGTTGAAAAAGTTGTTATCTGTTTTTGTTAAGTGGGTTACGTGTTTGTTTTTAGGATATTATTATGAATATTGGACAGAATTGAAAATGCGAGTATAGTCTGATTGACTATGAGTTTCCCTGAATGTGTTTTCTAAATTAATAATTACAGTATTTTTGCTTACCTTATCTATATCAGTTCGTGTGTTGTTATTTAAATCAGAAGTATTTTTTTATTGTTTGTGTAGTTTGTTGGATTCTGATATTAACTCTATTACTATTATAAACGTTATTCCCTTCGTGTCCGGTCTCTCCGAAATAATTTAATTTATTGGGGATAAATAGCAACTAAAAACGTTTTTTAAAACAAAATAATACAATAAGATCAAATTTAACAAAACACGCTTTACTTAAAATTCCAAAAATTGTGTGTACAGTGTACCTTGTGCCTGCGGAAAAACGTATACCGGTGAAACATCAAGACCTCTCCAAATTAGAACAAAAGAGCACCAATACAACGTCTCAAGAAGACATATAGACAGATCGAGATTGCCAAACCATGGACTCACGGATAATGGTATATACAAAATGGAATGAAATAAGACAAAAATATTACTTAAAGAAGAGCACACCAAAAACAGAAAAATCAAAGAAAGTGTCTGCGTGATGATGAATAATGAAGAAATTGGAACCCGTCTGTAGATATACCGGTGTCATGGCAACGACTCCTAACAAATGAACATCAAAAAGGAAACTTCAAAGTCAATTATTCAACCAATTGCAGTTATTTTCGCTCCCAACCCTAAAACGGATTCATTATCACTAAAATTTAAGAAATCCGTCAAAAACTATGTTGTTATTTTGGCCTGCCAGATTTAAAAGAACTTTGTCTTTCAAATCAAGGTACACGATCCATTCCAGATGACAGTAGACCTCAAGATTTTCAATGAGCTATATTTAGATAGTCTTCAGGTATTGTAAAACGAAAGATATGGTCAGTTAAAATACCTAGGACATCCAGTGCCGAGTGTTCACCAAATCGCTTCTTGCTAAGTAGTTTCTGCCAAAAACGTATAAAATGTAGGTCCTTGTCTGAATTTAAAATATTATTCTTTACCAGCTGAAATAAATTTGTAGAAGTTAGTAAGTTAGAACTACAAAGTAGGTATGTCGAATTCATTTAGTAATATTGTTATAGAATTCATTAGCCGCCACTGGAGTAAACATTAGTCATTAGGTATAAAAGACATTGCACCGTTCCGATAGTTTAGTTCTGCTAGATGAGTTGAGATGAGTTGTGTTATTATTTTGATGTTAATTGTTTTCGGAAGCAGCTGTTGTAAATATTGGATTTTTATTTATAAATAAAGTTCTAGAAAGTGAAAGTGAATATCATTTTTTAAAAATTGATTTGAACACACGGAATTTACTGCAATATGTTAAAATTCACTTCCAGAATAGTAAGAAGCTTAAAAACGGATACTGAGGACCTTGGCTTAGAGTATTATTAGTTTATAGTAGCTACATAACTTTGGAGCACCATAAAATGTTTGAAATAGTCCAGGTTTTGTTTATAAAATTAATTATAACATTAGTGTTAAAAAATATTTTTATTAACTTGCTCTTTTGACTGGTGATTGTTGGGGTAGAATTTTGCAATCGATTTTAAAGTAATTTCTCGATTTTAAACTTCTAGAGTTGACAAATTTTTCCGAGAACGAATTTAGGCCAGAAATTATTAAAATCTGTTTGGCAATTACGTCAACATATCATTTTTTCGTTTTAACTTAAGAAATTCAGTTTGACAGCAATGATAATAATACAAAATCACAGCGAAAAATTCTTTGAATTCAAAGTTCGGAACTACAAGGTGGCAGCAATTAATGCAGACATAGGCGGAATGTAACTTGATTTTTACGCGGCGTTCAACATTTTTTAAAAATTTGTTCTATATGCCGCATTATAGGTGATTGTTATTTCTGTTTAACTGAAAGACACGCAACTCTCTGGATTATATCATATAACCATCAAAAGATTGCATTTAAATGATTGGCTGGATGATGCGTATGCATAGTGTTTTTTTAACTTGTTACTACAGAGTAATATAGCATACCATTTTCCATTATGAAAATTAAACTAGATGGGTTTTCGATAACTTAATCTGATGAGCCAGTTGAAAAAAAAATCGATCATTCTATCGAATATAATATGACATGTCAACAAATACAATATTCTTTAGTGTCAATAGTAAAGTGAAAAACGGCCAAATGGAATACAATAATCAAATAAAAGGATGGAATAATAAAAGTAGTATAAATAGTAAATAGCGCAAACAGGCAAGGGCTCCGATAGAGCTAAGAATTTATATCTAGCATATACGGGGTTTACTGAATTTTATCTTGAATCTACGCTATCCGTACCTTAGAGGAAGATCTAGTGCCGAGTACACTGCATGGTCAAGTTGTTGGATATTTGAAGACTAAAAGCAAAAAACAAAAAGGGTATACATTAGATAACTATTTTATCATATTATATCAAAATAATATGAGATAAGGTAATATCTCGAGTGTATTCTATTATTTCCAAGAATGGGGTTTCAAATAAAAGTTGTAAGGTTTCAAAGGGCGTGTCAAATGGTCTATATTACGACTTCAATCTGGATGAAAATGATCCTTTCCGGAACTGTTTGTTTTAAGGCAAATACCTAGATTTTACTGGATTTTGATTTTGATTTCACCCATATTTCAGCTACTGATTAGCTATAAATGTTTACTAGTGGTTTATCTCAAATGGGTTCCATTATTTCGAAAAAAGTTTCAGATAAAAGTTTTAGGGTTTCAAATTTGTCATCAAATGCCCCATATTACGACTTAGGCTCTGTACAGGAAATGACTCTTGTCCTAAATGATCTTTTGATATTATATCTGTTTCCCACTCTTTTTAGTCTTTCTGATAGACCCTGTATGCATGGTATAGTTATTGTATTAATGTGATTGTCTTGGGAGTCAGTGTTGCTTGGTGAAGTTTGATGTTGGTTGTTAGGGATTATTTAGTATTCCATTTTGTTTAACTCGTTATTAATAAATTTATTTGGGTTATGATTGGAAGAAAGTACATTTTTTATAAATGTTTTTTTCTTCATTGAATTTATTGATATTAGAACAGTTGGTTTTTGCTCTGTCATATAGAGATTTAATGATACCTCTTTTTACTGAACTTGGATGATTAGAGTTAAAGTTGAGATACCTGTTAGTGTGAGTTGGTTTTCTGTAAACTTTTGTTTTAAATGTCGATTGTGTTTTGGTTATTAAAATGTCTAAGAATGGTAATTTGTTATTCTGTTCAAGTTCTAGTGTAAACTGAATAGTTGGTTCTGTGTTGTTTATGTCGTTAAGTAATGCATGTAAATCCTCAGGATAATGTTCCCAGATAACGAATATGTCATCAACATAACGCCACCAAACCAAAGGTTTAATCTGGTTTGAGAAAATTGTTTGTTCTTCAAATTTTTCCATAAAAATGTTGCTTGAAGCGGGAGACAGAGAGGAACCCATTGCCATGCCAAAATCTTGTTGGTAGAAGTCATCATTAAGTTGAAAATATGTTGTCTTTGTACAAAATGTTAGTAGTTCCATTATTGTATTAATGGACAATTGAGTACGTTGATTTAGCAAAGAATCTTGTTCTAATCGTTCTTTTACTATGGGAAGTGTTTTGGTGACAGGAATATTATTGTATAGATTCACAATGTCAAAACTTGCTAGTGTGAAAGTATTTTTGTATTGTATATGTGATAATTTTTCTAAGAAATGTGCGTTGTTTTTAAGATGAGAATTAGACTTACCAGTAAGTGGTGAAATAATTGTTAAAAGGAATTTTGAGAGCCCATTGCATGGAGAATTTATGGAGCTGACAATTGGTCTTAATGGAATGTTGGGTTTATGAATTTTAGGTAACCCGTATAAATGGGGCGGTTTAGAATAGTGTGTATAAAATCCCGTGTGAATGTAATAAATTCTATATTGGAGAAACCTCTAGACCTCTGAATGTTCGAATAAACGAACACAGAAATTACATAAAAAAACAACAATTTGAAAAATCCAAAATTTGTGAATATGGTTGGGACTTTGGTAATAAAATACAGTTTCAAAATTCAGTTATATTACACAAAGAAGAACACAAGACCAAAAGAAAACTGCTTTAATTTTGTTAAATGAAAACGATTGTATCGCTACTACCTCCGTAGAATTCAGTCGTTCCTGGTTGCCGATGATTAAGGAAGAAATTGCTAATGGTCATGTCCTTGTGAACAACCCAATATCGGGATAGTTCATAAGATTTTTCCTAGGTTTCCCTTATGATCCTTTTAGATGAACATTAAAAAAATACATTAGACAAGTCAAAAATATCACTATAATTAAGAAGGTGAAATCTTCATAACAAATTAACCTATTTCACTACATGCTAAAAAATTAATGCAGTCCAACGTTTAGAAAATTGCGTAATATCATAAATACTGTAAATAAATTTTTGTATGAAAATACTTTGGTAAACATGTGCAATTTCTTAGATTTTCAGGTGCCCCAAAGTATTTCGCTAACAAATTAGCATTCTAGTGTTTTTTTAGTTTCTGAATGGTCTATTTATCAAAGTTCTACAAATGTACTTTGGCTGCTAAAGACAGATAAGTTAGTAGTTATGGTCGGACCAAGAAAACCTTCCATTATGTAATTAACCACACAATATAAACTATAGTTTTAAGTCTATATAAGCAATGGCTGTTACATTACATTGGAAGTTTTAATTTAGTTCAAACAAACCTGCTTTCAGAAAGCAAAGCTTCGAGTTCTTTTCAGATTAACCCTAGTTTAACCACTTTTTTGGACCTAAGTTTTGATAATAACTTCTTCCTAACATGGTGCATTTTACGCCACGTTCAATTACCAATCCCGTCAGTTATTTGTTAAAGTGATGATAACTTATCCGTCGTCGATATCTCGCAGTTCATATTCCACTTTCATTCACATCACGTTGCCATTCATTGAACTCACATCAAATCGAAAGGAACAACTTTAATTAGATTTCCTTTTAATAGCACCTGTCACCTGGTGCGCGAGTTCAGATTGTTGAGATCACTTTGATGCGTCAGTCAAGTAACCGCTCGTGCATCACACAAAAAAGAACGCGCCTATCAACTGAGTCTATCTTCATCTGACTATCGTCAATATCTGTTTATCTTTCATCGATTTCTATTAATATATTGTTTATTATTCCGGAAGATAGAATAGAGCTTTCTCAGAGAATAATTGATAATATCACTTCAAAATACATTCCAATAGTTTCAAACTGAGTGCCGATTTCTCCAGTCACGAATTTTTAGCAAAGATAATAAAAACCGTTCAAAATTAGATGCCATAAAATCATTATTTTCCTTTGAGTAGTTGCATGATCTCATGCATGTTTTATAATATCCACATCTTTATCTTCTTGAAATGCAAATTATTCATTGTCAAATTCATTAATTAGAATCCCTCATATTATTTTGTTAGACTATATTATTTATTTAATAACACTAACATCGACAAAGAATAAAAAGTGTATAGTTTGAGAGTCTGTATGAAAAAATCAAATCCACCATTTAATCATATTGATTTGTTGTTAAATCCTGATACTACAGGGAATCATTAATAATATTTTAAAGCACACTCTAAAGGTAGCATTCAAATCTCTGTGGATTTCTCGAGTCGCGAAGTTTACATGAACAAAACATAAGATATTATCTAATTATTATTATTATTTTTCTGATGCAATTATTCAACAACAAACCTCTGTAAAATGCTATTATAGATAGCTGATTACAACTAAAATGAACATAAGTTATTTTCACAAAAAAATTGTCAATTATAACATGCAATTTCTAGAAGTAACCAAAGAGTCTGTTTCAAAAAATGTACATCAGGTTAGCCAAAAAACTGTACTAGTGATTTTTAGATCTTTGTGAAACATTTTATTCAGCATGCAACGTGCATAAGAAGAACTAGTAAGTCCCTAACTTGTTGACCCATTAGTGAGCGCTACCGGCATCTCTTACTACAAAAGGGACAGAATCAAAATTCTAATCAATCTCGATCAAATCCCAATTTCTACAAAGACCAATAACAAAGAGCTTACAACTTTAACCAAGAGGAATTCTACAATCCTTCAAATAATTACAAGAAGATTATCTTTATTGTTCTTCATATTTCCAAGACGACTTTTCTTGTTCCGATCATCAAAATTTAGATTTCCGTTATTCTCAAAATGAGTATCAGCTACTCCGAATTCAGCTCGAAACTTCAACCTCAATCTGAACTACTAGGCACAAGCTTTCCGATCAAATCTAATAATAGTTTCTATATCAATGATGCTTCCAATACTTGTAAACTCTTAATAAACACAGAAGGAGATTTACCCATTTTAAATCGAAAACTGTTGAAAAATGTCCACATCGGCATCGATAAAAACATGTTATTGCTAATCTAAAAATCCTTAGTAACATACCGACTTTTGTTCCATTTGACAAGTACAAATATTTCATATGTAATTTAGACATTCTGTGGCCTACTAGGATCCGACTTTACAGAATATCACAATTGTGCAATCGTCTTTAACAAAATGCTTATTGTTAACTTCAAAACTATTCGTTTATGAATTAACATTAATTATCGAAAAAATCCAATTAGAACCTATTGAAAGTCATTGCAAAGATTCCCCGTTCGGAACCAGTTCCAACATCGACAGGCAAACCGAAGTAAATAATCAACTCTTACTCGAAGATCTTAACGAGGAAGATCTAGTAGAACAATATTTCAATTAGGATATTTTCTATTTATAAGTCGCTCATCTTAGTTTTACCAATGAAATTAATCTTCCCTTGACACCAGCAACTCAAAACCCATATACGAGTAATCTAAATCATACGCTTATCCCCAAATTAATAAACAGGAAGTCCGAACTCAAGTTTCAATAATGTTAGAACAGGGTATTATTTGCTTGTCCTTGGTATTATCCCTCGGAAAAACTGGTATCTAGTGGTGGACTAAAGAAAACTTTATGACTGACAATTAACGCCAAATATCTGTTATTCAACAAATCCGATCTACTAGGGAAATTTGTCAAATGCCTATATTTTACCACTTTAGATCTAGCCTTCGTTTTCAATCAAATAGAACTTGAGCCAAAGGACATTTACCCGTTGGTATCACATTTATTTCTGGAATTGGATGCATACCATTCGACCTAGAATATGTCCCTTAACCTTTCAAAGAGTGATCGATAACATTCTTTTAAAAATTCTGAACGAAAGGTGTTTGGTGTACATAGACGATATAATAATTGAAGTCGAAGTAAAATCCAACCCGTCCAAAATCGACTGTATCTTATATCCGCATATTCGCAAAAGTCATATTAGGCCTTTCTGGTTATTACAGAAGTATTATTCCCACCTTTGCCAAAATACAGACATTCTTGAACAAAGAAAAAATGCAATTTCGAAGCTGGATGCTTCACGGCCTTTAACGAACTCAACCGTGTTTGAACATCGACACAAGTACTCATTTATCAGAACTTTATACTAACTAGTGACGTCAGTGCTTTAGCAGTTTACTATTTCCAGGGACCAATAAGTAGGAACTTGCCCTTTGGATACGCTTCTAGGGTCCTTTTTAAGACCGAGAGAGAGATAACGCTATTCTATTGTTTGGGAAATATTGGAGACCAATAATAGTCCACGGCTCAATGTTCTAACTCGTAACGAATCACCCTGCCTTAATATCGATATTTTAGATAAAAGAACTCGGAAATCGGTTAGCCTGATAGAGACTTAAACTCAGAAAATGCAAATTGAGGATTATTTACAAACCGGCTGAAATTAACAAAAATGATGTCGCTATATCGCTTGTTAAAATTAACCATGTATATCATTGCAAACAAAAACTAATTAACACCCCTTAAAACCCAGCCTTTCAAAGATGTGAACAGTGACAACAGTACCAAACCAAAACAAATCGAAATAACCACCAAAATGATAAAAATTAATTAACTAAAAACCTTCATAGAATATTACAAAACATTTAGTTTAATTGACTATATTAAAACTGAATTGTCTAATTATCAACTTCTAGACAAGGCAAATAAAAATGTTTTAATTCTCACAAACAGGAATTTCATAACGATATATTTGAAGAAATTTTCGAAGAAGTGACCGATTTCGAAACCTTTAAAATAACATATTGGCATTATTTCATAGTCACATTTCGTGATTCTTTGTTTTGGTAGTCAAAACCTCCAAAATGTTGTTAGTATTGCTTTGCTGTACCGTCAGCATTTTGGTACCACATTTCTTATCCAGTGTGACAGGGTAGGGAATTTGCCAAGCTATACTTAAACACCAAGTACTATATTGTGAAAAATTATAGCGTTTCTAGTAAAGAGTGCTGTGAAAAATTTCTTGAAAACGCAGAAACCCCATTTTAAAGTTTTAAAACTTTAAGGCTCATTTTCCTGCAAACGAATATGTATATTATCAAAATAGTCTTGTGCGGATTGTTTCTTTAACGATATTGTCGATGGTCCATTGTTACACTCTGTGCCTTTTGCTTCCCTTCGTCATAAAGTTAGATCTGTCGGTCAATTATAAAGAATTTTTTTTAACTAAAAAATTCACTGTTAATTGTAAAGCAATAATATAAAATTTAATTATTTCCCCATAGATAAAGCCCATACAATCTTTAATTATTACAAAGACTTTCGCATGCATTAGAAATGTAATTTTCATCAATATTCGTACAATAATGTGATTGCATGCAAAAAAATGCCAATAGAGGCAGTGGCATACATTTTTGTTTAACAACCTGTTTTTGAGCACTAAACAATTCTGGACCTAAAGTTATTTGAGCTTTTTTCTTTTTGATTTTTTAATACCCTTATATAACGACTCTTAACGTAAGGTCTAATAAAAATTTTATATAATTTTTGTGTGACATAAGAAATAAAATACCTGTGAAACCCAATATTATTAAAATTTACAGCATTGAGTTCTTGAAGTGTGACTGATTTCCTTTACTTTGTTCATATCTACATAGAACTCTTGCTAAAAATCTTAATTTGATAGCAAGATTTGACGATTAAAAATTGCTTCATAGAATATTTGATTAAATTATTACGTTTTATATGAAAAATAAGTCTCCTTTATTTCCAAAGCGAAAATTCACAATTAATATCACACTACTTTTCTTAGGCTTCTGTTTCACACGTCCGTATACGTTCCTCGTCCGCGAAGACGACCAACAACGTTGAAACTATTAGTTTTTAATCTATCAGTAAAAAGAGCAAATTTACGGGCATCTCAACACACAAATTTTAAGGGTCATTAGGTGGTATATCACTTAAAAACCTCCAATGACTGAACTATTGGGTATGCTTTCCTTTTTTCGGAATTTGCAGATTTTTATTGTATTCCTTTTTATTGCACCATTAGTCCTTTTGACCTGGCAGTTACTGAAATTTCCTAGTAGAAACCATCGATCCCTTGCATCGAGTCGCACCTTTGAAGTTACCGACCTTTGGCGGATAGGTCTAACTTATCGAAAAAACACCAGAAACAATAATATTAATGCCCTACGAAAGCAAAAAGGGTATAAATTGGTGGATAATATATTTCATCCTCGCAAACTGTTTCTATATTTGAAGGAATAGAATGAATATATCTATTCAAAAGAACACATTTTAAAGAAGGGTACCAACCCCACTTGGGTGGTCATCTTTTGCGGACGACTGTTGTCGAAAGACGTGTGAGACACCAGCATTAGACTTAACGATATATGTCCAACAAACATCAGCTGTTCCACACCTCCCCTGCTCCTATCGGGTGGCGGTATTTATATCCTGTCATAGTTACTCTCCATCGATCTCGTAGCATCATTGTCCGTATATGATGACCAGCTCTCGAAAGGAAAGGCATCCTCGGTACTGTTTTTATTCGCAATCGTAAAGACTAGAAATACTTTTTTCTAAATCTTTTATTTATAGTTGAATTAGTGTTATTACGATGAATAATTTCTCTATATTCGTTATCGCAAATCAAACGTTGTAACAAAAGTAGCATTAAAAAAAAATCATGTCTCTTGTTGAAGCAATAAACTATGATATTCAAATATCAACCCAATACATTTACAACTTTAACTAGGGCAGCAAATTATACAATTAAAACTCAAGTCTGGGTGCTTCATCCTTGTGTCAAGATGCTCTAAGACATCCTAACCAACCGTTTCCCATCCACACAAATAACATAGATTAGAAGGCATCTTCTCTCTCAACTGTGATCTGTACTTGATTTAAACGAGTGGCCACACAAGTATGTTCCCGGTATTATGTCGAAGATATTGGATAAAGGCATCCAATCTACACTTGAGACTTTACGAGTTGATTCCGACCGGTGGCATCCAGCGTGATATCGGTCACCACCTCCTTGTTAGAGTCGGCGGTTTTGACTTCCTTTCTCGCTTCTCTCAATAGACGGGCAATTTTCCTCGCCAACGAATTTTCGTCCCTTGCTTACACATACGGGGATATGATGCATATAAAAAAATGTCAAACACCAACTCAGTTTTTTTGATATCATTACTCACGTTTGACAATATTAGGTTTATCATTAATTTACAAAATTGAATATTGAATTAATGAAGCAATAATGTTCCTTATCATGGGTACACGTTACAAAATCGGAAAATCATTGGTGACATTTCTCAAAGCAATAGGATTTTGTGTTTTCTGCAACTATTGCCTACAGGTGATTATTTCCAGAATTTAATTGAAAACCGTATTAATCGGTTTTGTAAGCAACACAAAAAATTCCCAATAAGAAGAAATTATTATTTTCATTATAATTAGGACCCAGCTCAATTGCAATTTTTTGTAATACTTCTAATAACAGCAGTTCAAAGAGACATATAGTCTAAAAATAACACTAAAATAGAAAAATTAAAAATATTGATGAATAACAATGAACAGAGAACCTATCAGCAGGACTTACTTTTTCACATAAAGGAGATAAAATACCGCCCGGAATTAGTTTTATTTAATCAAATAACTCGAATGTATTCTAATTTCACATTTTACATTCAGTTCTTTAGGGTTTCATGAAGACACAATTTATTAAATAATGTCCATCATAATGACTACTTAATCTACTCATAAACCGTATGTCTCATGTTTTTTCAGATAGTAGTACATGGTGTTTAATACTGCCCAGTCTTGTGATATATCCCTACCAGTACATTTATCCATACACGATTACCAGTTATACCAGTTAGATATGGAATAGAAGTTATTAAATTTTTTGCGTCCAAATCGCTTTTGGCGACATAGGGTTTACTCATATATAAGATATATATTGTTTCTGGTCGGGAACCTTCATCAGTTGGGCTTCCCACATTAGAATGTCTTTATTTATGTATCTGATATATAACGTTAAATTTGTAGACGCGAGATATAAAGATCGACATCTACGATTTTCGGGGAAACTAGCACACAGGGGTTCCGGATCTGGAGCCCTTCCGTGTAATTGCTGTTCTCCTGTAACTCCTAGGTTAGAATGTCTCCATAAAATGTTTCATGCTACTTCACCTGTCAGAGATATTGAATACTATTTTCGAGATGTCATTGTTTTGTATGCAAGACAATATATACAAGCTCAAGTGATGAAGGTTCCCAACCAGAAACAATATACGGGTTATTCTTCGTTAACTGTGTCTTTTGCAAATAAACATTTCTTTAAATCAAAAATCCTTTAAAACTTGTGTTCTGGGTGCTGTTGGTCTTTTATTAGGCTGTACTGTAGTTCTACTACAACTTCAATAGACAAGAACCTATAACAAAAATTAGAAATTTTACGGCCACGGTACTGACACCAAAATGAAATATTTAGAATACTTGCCTAATAAATCTCTTTAAATTCTTTAAAATAATGATAAATTAAATTATAGGGCTTTGATATTCATACAGAGGTAGTCTTTCTAGTTTCTAGTATTTTCTTTCTTGATTTTAAAAATCTTTAAAATTTATTAACAGTAGAATTAAAATAACAATTTTTATAATAGTCTTAGAATAAAACAAAGTTTAATATTAGTTAAATGTATAATTGCTGCATACTTTGTGAATTATTCCATAGTTTTAGATATTAAAGCATTTAGATTATAAGATGACTCTATAGAAATTTTTACGTCTTCATTTTTTTGTATTTTAAGTTATTCATTATCCATGAAATGTATGAAATCTCTACATAAAGAAGTGTTCGAGAGGAGAACAGAAAATTCAATTGGAACCTCTGGGAAAAATCCTAGATGTCGCTTTAACTGCGCCTACAGAAATGATGCCAGGTTCCCTGACCAGAAAGAATATATGTTATATAATATATATTGTCTTGCGTACAAAGGAATGACAGCTCGAAGAGAGTAAGACTCGAAGTACCGAATCGTTACTTTTACATTGGTATCGTTACACGAATCTCTTGTTTGCTTCAGCACAACCAGTGTCGACTGCCGCATAATCCTGAAAGGTCCGACTCGCACATCGTTAGTTTCGTCACTTCGTTAGATAG
Source organism: Octodonta nipae (assembly GCA_034190945.1). Lineage (NCBI taxonomy): Eukaryota > Metazoa > Arthropoda > Insecta > Coleoptera > Chrysomelidae > Octodonta > Octodonta nipae. Next base: position 64,773,798 of record CM067217.1, on the reverse strand, counting down.
AATATTTCGTATGTTTCGTACGTAGTACTGCCGAACTACCGAATTGTCATGACTGTAAGGTAAATAAGTCGTCATTCCATCTTTATATTGCTAGTTATTAAATTATATATTAATCTTTTATATTTTCAACACTATTCACTAGTCTTTCTTTACTTTAAAGATTTCATAAAGCATTGAGATCTATTAAAGCATATTATAGTACAAGACATAATTTAAGAAACAGCTCTATAAAATGAAAGAATTACTTATTTTATTTGAGATTGAATGAATTTATTGAATGCAGATTCCATATGGAATTTGATGTAGGTAATAACAAAATCGAATGCTACAAAGCAGCGAATTTTTGCTAGTATCACTATGCAAAGATAATATATGAAAGAAAAGTGTCTTTATAAAAAAGATAATGCACTTAATTTTTGGCAGGCACGAACTTTGTTATATCCATGATGAATTAGAAGTTAGAAAAAAAATACTTGTTGGTAAAGTCCGTGTCAAGAGAACGAATTTGTGTTTAGTTGAATTGCTTGAGTGTTTATTTATTTTTCTCTATATTCATTTTATATTTATAATTGAATAAAACTGTAAAATCCGTTAATATTCCACATACTATTATTTTCGCTTTAATTGCAACGTATTATATCCGATAATTATTTTATTATTATAATAAGCATGGACTCATTAGTACTCTATATTTACTTGCCACAACTCAAATTACGACTAATGAAAGTAACGAGTAACGAATACTTTGTAACGGGTAGTCAGACCAAGAGTAACGAATACATACGAGTGTTCAAAAAGTCGTTACTTTCACAGCACTACTAAATGTGCGTGAGAAATTGGCTATAAACATGGAAATGTTTATTAAACGCAAAATGTTATAATTATTACCTGTAAGACAACAGTGAATCTATAATCCATTCTTCTATGAGATGCAATTTCTTTGCATATTCACCCAATATGCTGCCTATTCCTAAAGTAACAAGACCGTACTTATCGGCTAAACTATTTCTCAGTCGAATGCTCTAGTCCAGAGTAACCAAATTATTTTAACACCATTTTTCCTACTCCATAGCTGTGATATGTCGAAACCACTTTCAAAGTAGAAACCAACAAAACTTTAAACCATTACTTACTTTTGAATTTCGTTATTAAAATAATTGGTAGTTAAATTCCTCCCAACTATCTTAGACATCCGTTTTCCTCAGAGTAAGGAGTAAGGCATACTAAATTTCTCAAAGTAACGAAGTCGGAATTAACACGAATATTTAAAGTATTATTTTAGTTTAATGACTTAGGGTTATATATTTCTATTAAATCAAACTTTGTTCTGTTTACCGTGTTCCACCTGAACTATTATTGTAGCTGCTGATATGCCTATGACTAGAGATTTCAAAGACATGTCATAATTTTTTTTAACCACTCAATAACATTTGTTTCATTTTAACATTTCTTTTTATTATTATGACAATCTATTTTTTCAGGTTTGATAAGAGTGTTAATTGTTTTGACTTTTTTATATGATATATATATTACCGACTGGTATTGCACTAAGATATCGTTACAACATGTATTACCTTGTAATATTAAAAATAGATAAATAGATGTATTGTAGCAAATAAATCATATTTGCGTGTAACATTCTCTGAATATTGCTAACCAGTTGAAGTCGTACAACGAACCATCATATAAGATTTGTCAGAAAAAATGTCCCCAAAAATAGGAAACTTTATGGCCTCCCTTTAAATAAGTTTCTTTTTGTTTTTTAATTATTTCACTGACTACTCTAGAAATATTCGTGATGAAAAGCTGCCGTCTGCATTAAGATTTAAAAGAGGATCATTAATTAAAGATTATAATGTTGTGTTTCCTTAAGTCGTGGTCCGCCATATAAAGTTGGCACCCCACTGTTTCGGAACTGTTATTTACATATGTTTTGTCATTATTGAGCTTTCCACAGACTTCTCGTATGATTCATATCGGTAGTCTAGAAATATCTGGAACCTTCCAAACTGTCAACTACAATTTTTTTGTCAAGTTGACAGTATCACTTTCTTTGTACAAGGTCTTCCTGCATGAGCAGTCATAACATTCGGTGACACTATATTAATTACTAATAGAGCCGAGTGGTTTCATCATCATTAAATTTGGTTTCTATAAAAAATAAGCGGACTTGACTTGACTGAAGCGCCTTAGTTAGATAGCCTGATACAAAGAAATTAGTAACATAGCATATTATCAAACAACAAATTGAAGAAAATCACAACGCTGCTCGGAGCAGTGACCTAGTAAATTATTTTCGAAGATGCAAACAATCCCTTAACATTAATAGATAACTAAAGTACACAAAATAATTATTACTAAATCTCATGCACAATGGTGAGTGACAATGTTGACAGCAAAATACAAAAAATCCAAAGATCATATATGATAGTCAAGCTGCGTTCATGTTGGATGAACTTGAAAGAGTTGTCTTCAGAATTTGTGTGTGGCTCTCCTAAAGTCCACATTGCTATAAAGCCATCAAAGTATTTTGCAGTTTCAGTGATCCTATTATCATCATAAGGGAAAACCTAGGAAGAACATTGTGTACCATCCCGATATAGAATTGTTCAAAAGAAGATTATCATTACTAGTTATCCACAATCAGTTACGATTGATTTTTGAGGATGTAGAAGCAAAGCATTCAGTTTCCTTTAACTTTACATCTTATACTCTTGGTCCCAGGCATATTCTCAAACTGGTTGCAGTTTCTTCGTATAACTTCATTTATTAGTAAATTTAAAACCTTAGATGTTTCTCAACTAGAATTTTTTTTACATTTGCAAGAAATTTTGTAAATGCAGTTTTTAAAAACTTCAGTTTTAGTGTTTGTTGGTTTTGTTTTCGATATAATTGATATTGGTGTATTTCTTATTTGACTCGTTGTTGTTTTGAGATTACATAGTTGCGTACTCTCGTCAATTATTCTGCCTGTCTCTATGGTATAGTTAATACAGCAACGTGATTGTCCTTAAGCCCATTATTAATTAGAGCAGTCGGACAACTGATTCTCAGAGTTTGTCTTGTTCAATTGTGTTTTACTCTTTGTTGAAGAATTCTGTAGGGTATTTTTTGCTAGCAAAAACACTTTGATTAATCATAAACAAGCTTCCATTGATTAATCCCAATGACTTTGGCATTTTCATAATGTTAATAATAAATTTTATACCATCTGAAGCTGAAGACATATTATCACTGGCATTATTCTAAAACTGTCTAGTTGGCGGTTCATGGGAGGTGGCAAAAATACCTTAGAATTCCATACTTATCTTTTTAATATAATTGTGTAAATAATAATTATTGTGTAAAATTCGTTTAGATATTTACATCAAATAATTTTAATTTAATAAAATAACGACATATAACGTTTTTAACTCTAAACTGAATTAACTATCAGTTCGTTGTTAATTGGTAATAAAAAAGTATCGAGATTTAAAAGACAACCTAATAATGATAAATTACTGTTTTAATTTGTTGTCATATCACTATTTATAAGTACCGTTTAATTACAGAAACAAAAAAAGCATTACACACAATGCGGTGCTGAGCTAGTTGGCAATTTCCTCATTTAGTAATTTTCACATTCCCTACATTTTCAGATTTTCTTTTGTGATAACCACTTTAACATCATCATTCATGAGCGAAATTATGGCACAACCGCTTACCGCTTCTAAAAAGACATTAGTTTGGAATATAATATGAAGAGCTAAACACATTTGACGCGTTTGAGGTTTTTTTATACTTGATATTGCGGTTCTCCCGTTTATAATTTTAGTTTTTTCGTTTAGAAAGTACAGTCATTGCAATTTTTGGTGTTTTGACATTTTTGGTGTTTTCCAAATTTTTTCTATATAATTGATTTTTTTAATATTTTTGACATTATTAAGATTTTTGACAGGTTGGACTGTTATGACATTTTCTGCATTTTTGAATATTCCAAGATTTTCAATATTTTTCACATTGTCAGCACTTTTTACATTTTTAGCATTTTCTATATTTTTGGCATTTTTGAAACTTTTGACATTTTTGAAAGTTTTGACATTTGTGACATTTTTCCTTTTTTGACGTTTTTTACGTTTTTGAATTTTTTCACATTTTGTACTTTATTTGGGTACATTTACGATAATATGGACAATTTTTAATTATTTCTGTAAGTTCTACACCATTTTTGACGTTTCGTATATTTCCAATTTTGAGATTTTTCCTATCTTAGAATCTCGATAGCATTTAATATTCTTAAGATTTTGAGATTTAATTTTTTTTTCACAACATTTTTGCGAAATTTTTGATATTTCTGACATTGTCGGCATTTTTTACATTTTTAGCATTTTCTATATTTTTGGCATTTTTGAAACTTTATCAATCACTATCTACCCATTCAATAAAACCATTTTCCCAAATCTTCACATCAATTCTTTATTACTTTAAAGAATCAATATCATAAATCTCACACCTGTATTATTTTTGGTTTCCGCGAAAAAGAAGACAGAAGACTATATATATATATTAAGATTCACACCCGATTAAACTCGTTATTTATTTGGGGATAAGAGTATATATACACCATTTTCACGACTGTATCACTTTTGTTTCCAAGTTATTAGATTTAAGTAATAATAGTAGATACCCTACTGATTTGCCCCCCTCTAGGAAATGTTTTCTTCTCATTTTGCCCCTCCCTAAACCAAAAGCTGGGTACGCCTCACTATGGGTCAAATGGGATTTTTTTTAACGGAAACCTAATATCTAGAGTAAAAATAGAGATATCAAAACATTTTTTTTAATTGAACCTTAGTTTATGTAGATTAAAGGAGAATTATTTAGAATGTCATCATCCACTATTATAGGAGCGGAAATGGGGGTTGAAATGGCGCACATTTCGATTTTCGATCTTTTTTTCTTTTGTTTATGGTATATCTCAAAGACAAATAGAGATATTTATACGGTTCTTTTTTTAAAATTGTAGAGTTATTAATATAGATTAGAAAAATATTTATTGCATAACTATCCTCCCAAAAGTATAGGTGAAAATATCACCCCTATTTTCACCTAGCGTGAAAACATGAAAAATCCCCAAAAAATACTGTTTAGTGATTCATTGGACGCTGACCACGCCATTATGGAGATCGTTTATCGTTATTTTTTTGTCTAAAGGCATCAAAAATGGTTTTCTGATACATTCTAATCTCTCAGAATGCAATACAAAAATTTTCTTTGACAAGAACAATAGTTATGTACGTTTTTGTTAATAGGTACCCAAAAAATGTCGATTCATAAAAAAAGATGAAAGATAAAAAGTTCGAATGTGACACATTGCCTCTGATCATTTAGCACATATTTCAAAAACAATTATCCCTTAAAATAGCAAAAATAAAAAATTTTAATCTAACTAAACATTGTCGACAAATGTTGACAAATAATTGACTGAAAACTCACTTACAAGATTCGTCAAGGATTTTTGTGTTGTTTTTTCACTCCCATACCCCCGTTATCATTCCTATAGTGAAAAATGTTAACGATAAATGATCTCCATAGTGGAAAATAATAACGAAATGGTTTTCAGAGCAGCAGTCAGCGTCCAATGAATCACTAAACAGTATTTTTGTGGGAATTTTTCACGTTTTCACCCTCTCACCCCTATTTTCACCTATACTTTTAGGAGAATAGCTTTGCAATAAATAATTTTCTAATCTATATTAATAACTCTACAATTAAAAAAAACAGCCTTATAAATATTTCTATTTATCTTTAATCTAAATAACTTAAGGTTCAATTTAAAAAAAAATTGTTTCGATATCTCTATTTTTGCTCAAGATATTAGGTTTGCCTTAAAAATAATGCTATTTGAATTAGTCGGCAGTCTTTAACGAAATTCTCTGAACCACCCTGTAATATATTGCGTTTTACTGATCGAATCAGGCTCCAAGCTGTCATTCTATTTAAGATATATTTTGATCATGTCAGAAAGGTCAAAATGAATGTATAGCTGATCCACCCAGTTAATTACGATTCGGTAATGATTATAAGGGAGGCCAAAACAAATCATAATGAAAAGGTTTTCATTTCAAGTCAAAAATTTATGTCGAACCTACCGGCTAAACTTCATGAGGTTTCAGTTTATTGATTTATTGATTTCATGTATTTAGTTCATGAGATTAAAAACGATTAAGATCTTATGCGTTGTGATTTATAGATTATTTAGCAGAAGAAAGAGAGAGATGATACTTGTTTCACAAAATTGAGATAATGTTTTAAGATATTGAATATTTTCTTATTTTGTTTTAGTAACTAGTAATCAATTTAACAATTAGTTTGCTTATGTTTATGTTTAGTTTAAGGCTAATTGTGGGTAAACTAATTTCTTCCCGTAAACTAGTACGAGTACAACAACAATTTTGTATTTAATTCCCTATAATTTTTTCGACATTTCCACGTTTTGCCATACGTTCTTTGTTGTATGTTCGTTCTCTATATGTCGTCTTACTCCTTTTAAGTTACAGTGTGTATTAACAACATCCAGCGGTGGATTTACACTACTGGCAGTCGGGGCAAGTGCCCAGGGCAGCAAATTTTCTAGGGCGGCAAAATTTGGAAATTGGAGAAGAATTTCAGTCTTATAAAGATTGCTTAATATAAGTAATTCATTTTTTAAATTAATAATTTTTTATGTAATTAATTAATTTGGAATAATATTAGATTTTTTTATTTCCTGGAGTTAAATAAATTAAATTAGTAGTTTGTTCGAAATATTGAAAATATTTTGGAGTTATATTTGCATTTTTCCAAACATAAATTTTAATCAATCAATGTAATGCAAGTCACCCTTAGTGTAAAATTTATAGTTCTTAAAAAAAGATATATGTTTTTATATATTTCGAAAATATACAATGTATAATAAATTTACTGCAATAAATTAGTTATTTTAATTTAAAAAAATAAGATATTTAATTTAAACTCTAAGTTTGAATAAAACTTCATTATTGGGGCAGCATTTTTTCCGGTGCCCAGGGGCGGCATTAAGTTAAATCCGTCCCTGACAACATTCCTTGCCATCTAACTTTGTAGTTATTTGAATGCATATTAATTTCTGCGAGAGGTTTCTTTATTACGTAGCACAAAGGATCAAATTGTAAACCATTTTACTAAAGCATTAGCGAGAAAAAAGTTTGAGGGTGTACCAAACAACATATCCCATTATTGTAAGGAAGCTTAACTGATGTACTTTACAAGTTATGAACTCTTAAATTTGTTTCTTAGTGCTAAAGAAAAAAAGTGTTAACTAGTTATACAATTTATAAGTAGTGATAGTGTCAAATTATGTTAATGAACTTTTTTAGGCAAAGCAATGAGGAGTTACAATTACGAACATGCAATTTGGTTAATATAGTAATGTCAGCGGTAATCAATAATTATGTTAATATAAGACAACTTTTATCAGGTAAATTACTCACTTCAATACCGCCTGTTCAAATATTGTGTTGCTATATCAAGTTCAAATTCAAATAAGAAAGATATGACTCTATACTATAACTGCAGACTAAGCAAAGGAGGAATTAAAAACTTTTATGCTTTTTTACAGAAGATTTAGGAAATAATTATATAGCTCTTCATTTTTCTTAAATCTCCTACGGATTTCAAGTCTCGGGTTTGATCCA